>CAEMYA010001588.1:1715517-1739829 GCA_903131615.1 Diplodus sargus | reverse complement strand
AAAAAAACATCAAGAATGATTTTTAATAGATGTAGAAAGAGACCTCATAGGCTCCTGTAGGAGCCTTCGGAGCAGGTTTCATATGAAGCACTTTAAAGAGTCTCCAAAGTGGATGTGCCGAAGAAGACCACAGGAGAGGCAAGACACTGCAGCTGAGGGGAGGAAGACGACTTGACATGAGGATATCACCATGACACTAAGACAATATTGGTGATTAGGGTAAACATTTGAACTAAATCAAATCAAATCCAATCAATTTTATTTCTATAGCCCCAAATCACAATCTGTTTTACAGATCTGTACAGTGAACATCCTCTGACCTAAGACCCTCGATTCAAGTGAGGAAAAAACTTGAGGAAAAAAAGCCCTTTAACAGGGAACAAAAGATGGAAGACGCCCCAGGAAGAGCCACAGAGGAGCGATCCCCCTCTCAGTACAGACAGACATGCTATAGATGTGGCATGTACAGAACAGAACAACAAAATCCCAGTTCACAAGTTGCACTGACAGAAGATCTGACGCTGTGAACTAATAGATAGCACTGTGAAACTTCCTCAGTTGAACAGCTACATTAAGATCATTACTTTTTGTCTCACAGGTTTTCTGAAAATCTTAAGTCTTAAAGGTGTATTCTGGTGTAAGTTTAATCCATGGTCTAACACGATTCGCAAGGCTTCCCCACAACAGGAAGCTGCGGCAGGAGAGTGGTGAGTTGTGTTCTTTTTTCAACAGAAATCCGGCTAAGATAGCGGAGGTTTGATGCCTTGAACTATGTGCTGGGGCCCTATTTGTACGGTTGCTGAAGTTTGGTGCTGTTCTGAGCATTATTTGTGGCTTTTTGATTGCGGTTTCTTGGTGGAGGCGTATACTGCTATGTATTGTTATCGTGCAGTCTTTTTCTGAGGTTGCTAAAACTACGGAAGCTCGCCGTTAGGGTTAGGATTGTCACGGTGTGTTAGACCATGGATTAAATTTACATTGGAATATCCCTTTAAGTCTTCAAGTCCATTGTGAAGGGTATAGAGCAGGGGTGCCCAAACTATTTCCCTTGGAGGGCCAAAATGGAAACTAAATGATGGCCGAAAGCAACACCTATTCTAAAGAATCACAAATTCCCATGCTAAGAAATAATCGATAATAAACAGGGATCTTACATATTTCAAGGCCATTTCACCACATCAAAAATTCAATCTTGAACCTTACCACTTTGGGTAGCCAGTCACTGTTCATGACTATGATTTCCCACAGTAGCTTTTAATGGTCAAACCAAACACTGACTCTAGCCTTTGAGTTTTCAGCAGCCACCATCCTGCTAAATGCTCAGAGAGGCTGTAGAGCAGGGGAGTATTCAGTTGGTTGCAAGCTGCAACCTCACCACTAGATGTCACTTAATCCTACACACCAGACTTTTAAATACGCAAATTAAAGTCTAATGAAATAATTACAAATTTGAATATATTTTCAGATTGCAAATCTTTTTTGTCTTCGTTCTTCTAGTCTGAGAGAGACTTGTTATAGAAGCAGGACCGGAAATCTCTACATTGTCCAGTCGCTTAAAAAAAAATGTGTTTGCCTGCCCTCTCTGGCCTTTAATGCCTTATGTCCTATAAATATTATGTCACCTACTTCAGATTTCAGAGTTTTCATGATGCAACCATCTGAAATCATACAGTGTTTTTTCTGGGAGTTTTTTTTTAATTTTTTTATCAGCTTTTAAAAGTCACAAGTGTTGTTCTTCAAGGGTATTTTTCTGTCACATGCTTATTATAAACACAAGGACTAACAACATGGGATTGCTTTTACGTTTTACCTCTGGGCCTCTGCATTCTTGTTTTGGACAGGGACAGGGTCACGCGTGTTAAAAGAAACATTTCCTTTGACTTCTTTGACAGCAAATTTGGCTGTTAATATTGCAAACAAACAGCAATGAAGCACAAATACTTTGATCCGCTGTTATTTGTCCTACCTGCCCTCTCACAAATGGTGCAGAACATTTTGTCTGTCCGTCCACGTTGTTGTGCCCTGAAGGTTTGCTTGTTGTGCTCTTGAATGGGGCTGCGTTCTCCAGCTGCCTGGCCAAGTGTCACGCTGACGAGGGATCAAACTCTGCGACCTGGTCTGAAAACGTTTTGTCCATCCAAAAAAACGCACAAAAACATGACACCAAAGAGGGGCAGACGCCAGGTGCACTGCACCATAAGGTAGCAACAGTTCTGCTGGAGATATATTTTAGCGAGGTGTCTCTGTGTGCGACTGGCAACCCGGCTGAACTTCTCCTGCCGCTCTATTTGAGCTTTTTTGTGGGCCGTTGTTGCATCCACCATTTCTTGAGGAGCTTTTCTGTGGCCTTGCTGGACCCAGCTGCAATACTTGCTGCACCAACGCTACTCTATAAAAGAACATTATTACAGAACCGGCCCTGAGATGTCTGCTTCGCCTTCGACATTTTGGACTTGTAACTGCTGTCAAGCCAAAGCACGGGCCTGTTGCTAGAGTATGCGGCTTTTGAATCTGGTGTCCCAGTATTTTTTCCTGGCAGAAATCTTTGGCAGCGGGCTCAGATGCGTTGGGATGGAGCCCTTGTGCAAGGAGAGAAAAAAAAATGCTGCACATAACTGAACACTGTGAGAATCTGTCAATGTTTTAAAAGGAAAACTAAATTTTTGTATAATAAAAGCTTATATTTATGTTGTCACGGCAATATGCAGTATCTTAAATAATAATGTCACACATTATTAGGTCATCTAATATACTGTTGACTTTATTGATTTATTTATTCGGTGCATTTTTATCAAATATATAATTTGAATGTTTATCTACTCGACTTTGTAGTTTCCTTCCACTCTATTGGGAATTTTAGTATCTTTCAGCTCATTGATTTGTTTTTTTTTACGGTCCACAAAATTACTTTAGGTCTGACTCATCGTCAGTGGTGCAATTGCTGAGTAAGCAGGGATCCAGTACGTTGGGGGCCTTTAAAATAAAATGTTGTTTTTATTTTTCAGTGGTGCTATGCGCAAACTATTACGGTTGGCTGAATCCATAGCATCTAAAACAACGAACAGCCTGTCAGGGTTCCTCCCCTTCTGAAGAGGTGCACATGGTTTACGCCACTCCAGCAGTAGAGTAGGCAAAATTAAATCAATCAGTTTATTGTTCAGTTTCATCTTACTACACAACGCTGGTTTGATTGTATTGGGCCATAATATAGCGCTTGCTGATAATTAAAGTAGCTTTAGTTTGAGAACGTTTTTGTAACTACCTTACTGAATGATTGTGCCTTCAAGTGTCTGTTATACTACTTCTTTCTTGCAACAGTGAGGCTTGCACTTAACTCTGCAAATACAACATGGTTCCATTGAAGTCTTAGATGATTATTGTTTATTACAGAATAAAGTAATACTGTCACAATTTTTCACTGTGGCTGGCAGAGTACGATGTCTTTCCATAGTTGTCTAAGCTATAGGGGTATAATGACGACCAGAAAAATGGTACTTTTTGCCCTAATAACCACTGTAGATGCGTAGGTTTACTTGTGTATTTACACTTAAGTGACAATCTACATATTGCTAAGGGAAAGCCCGCCTGAGGCTCCATATGTTCAGGGTTTTTGTGCTCACCAGTCTTGTCACTGCTGTTTCCAGCAGCATGAGCAACATCACTGATATAATAATGTCAATATTGTGTTTACAAAAAAATAAACCAGTGCTGCTTTAAGTACCTAGTAAAGTGATGGATCAGCCCTGTATCCTAGAAATTAGGCGTGTATGAATAATTTTCAAAATTTCATTGTGCTGAACAACTTAAATACTGCCTGGACTGTGTTCAGAGACAACTGAGTGAATAAAATGTGTAGGAGTCACCAGAAAGTGACTGGGGCAGATGACAGGTGTACAAAATGAGTCCACGGTCCTTGTTTCCACCAGTATATGGTTTGGTGATATTTTCAAATAGATAGTATCATGTTTTTTAAAATATAATACATCTACAAAGTGTCTCTGTGTAATAATTCCGAACAGCTCCAGCTTCTAGCAAGATGGTGTCAGCCAGTAGTGTCTTTCATCAGCATCAAGAGTCTTGGTCATTTCTAGTTTGTGGGAAAAATCTCAAAACAAAAGTGCCTAAGCTCCACAGTACTCCCCCAGCATACTGTGCCCTAAAGTTAGCTACCAAGCATTAGCGACGTTGACGTTAGCTCGCATTAGCAACAATAATGTTAGCTAGCTTATGTTAGCAGCGTTTATATTAGAGAGCATCAGCAAGATAGCTAGCGTTAGCAACATTAGCAACCACTTGAATGTAATAGATGGGGGAGGTGGAATGTCACTTTAAGTTGCTGAATGCTATCAACAACAACTTTAAGTTTAGGGAAAAAATCAGTTTGGTTAAGGTTAGAGAAAGGTTTTGAAGAGAGTTGAATTCAATATTCTGTCTCAAGCTGACCATTTCTGTTTTAACACAGACAATGTTCCTTCCCTAACCTTGACAATGGGCTGCCACTGCCCACACAAAACTACAGAAAAAAGCTGAATAAAGCTATAGTCACTGTGAGTAGATTGTTGGAAAACAAATTAAATATGCTGTCAATGAACATTTTAATAATACATTCAGTATCAATGTTTTTGCAAATTTCAAGGTACATCATTTAACATTGAAAAACTAATTAGAAAAACTAAGTCTTCTGTTGTCACTCAAACCTTATTTGCTGTTGTAAATTTGTACATGTACATTATTTCTCAGATAAAGGGTTGAATATCTTCATCTGTTGCAGCAAGTTCCTTATTTAATCCATCACTGATCATGAACACACTTGATTTATGACCATAAATAAGAGAACCAGACTTTCCACCATCAGTATCGAAGCTGCAGTGCATCTGATACTGATAACCAATATAATCCATCATTATGCTGAATAATTGATTGAGGCCAGTATTTTCGGGGTCAACTGACAGAATTGACCAAGATTTCCTCCCAGTGGAGATATCTGACATCCTTTCAAGTGCACACAATGGCAGTGCTCTAATTTCTGAAACCTAACAGTGTCTATTCAGGCCGATGCAGTGCAGTCTGTATCCAAGAAGCCCAAACAATAGTGAAATCATATATGTGAGGGTCACTATCACTGAATCCCAATAAAACAGAGCGGCCACTTGAGCTTTTTTAGCCACTTTATCCGCAACAATCTGCTGAATGGCACTGCAGTTTGTAATTCCTCTTACGTTGTCAGTCGTGTGAAAGGGTCTGTGTCACTTTTTGTTAAAAGTGGATATTTCACTTTCAAAACTCTTAATGAGCTGTGCCAGTGATTCTCTTTTAAGTTGAGGGAAGCCTTTAAAGACACAATCTTGTCAAAAACAAAAAAAAAGGGAAAAAATAGACGAAGAGGCAGGAGAACGGCAGACATTCATCCTCATGTTACACCAACTGTCACTCATGACACTAAATAAATCTCCCTATCACTGCATAGATAATTGCTGTTAGTTTTATCTGGTGCAATCCATTTGATTGACTTAAATATTAAAATGATGGAGATATGAATATTTAATGTTTCTGGGCAAAGGAGAACTCCAGGGGGCTCTCACAGAGACTGATGGAAAATGCAGAGGAGGTGAAATGCTATTAATTAAGGTCATTTGGTGTCTTATTGGCTATGGAGAGGTGTGTCGGAGTGGGGGTTTGTGTTTGGAAAAAAATGACAGCTCAAGGTCAGCAGAGATATGAGGCTACCACCTCCTCTGCCGCTGCAGATAATCCAGCTTCATCCACGGGTAACTAAGCTGGCGTAATGAGTAATGAGACCATTGTGCAAGTACAAGCATCGGTTGCGGGGAGCAGAGGTCCTGCTGAAGAGTCCTCGAGCAAGACACTGAAGGTCGACCAGGTATGGTGCTGCTTCAGAGCTGAATCTCAACTCTGACTTCCCTTTGGAGGACGAGCAACAGAAAATTAATACGCTCCCACAATTAAATGTTGAGGTGATGCTTTGCATTTCAAAGACATATTCAGTTGCATCTGATCCATAAAGTTTACAAACCAACTTTAAAACTCAGTTGGCCTTTGAAAGAAATACTGAGTCACAGAGTCTCGCACCTTTTACACAGTATGCCAAGGTTTTGCCTCCAAATCTAAGTGTGAAATTTCACCTTTTGATAAATGCAGCAAAGAGTGTGGCTTGTCATTAATAATCCTTTGAGCCCTAGACTCTATTCGCCTGACTTTCATCCGCTCTACTTACAGTCTTATTGCATAGTCATTATGTGTCTAGGTATGTCATATATTGCCATTTTCAGAATGAATTAGGCGACTCAGAAAAGCCAGAAGCATGTGGTACCATACAAGCTCTAGGATAGTTTTTATCAATTATTTAACAAAAAACAATACAGTAAGAAATTGCTCCTTTTTGTTCCATGTATATGTCCAAGGTTTCAAACACAGCAGCTACATTAATGATTAGAGGAGAATGGTACCCCCAAAATGGCATCCATGACCGTTGCAAAGCGACACGACTGTTGTAGCATACCAGATCTTCATAGCACACTTGCAGTCAGCGCCGCCGCTCCCACCACGCGCTGTGCGTAGGGCACCAAGTGCTGAGGGGGCACCGAAAAAGCCTACTGAAAAATCGTCAGTCATAATAATTATAAAGCCGATATTATTTCAGTATAGAAATATTAGGCACATTTTACGCATGTATATCACAAAACAGGCAGAACAAGTGATATATTTAATTGCTCAAGAAAGCAACGATGGTGCCCCCCCCAACACAAACACACTCAACTTCCTAAACTCCCCCCGGGTGCCCTCCCTACCTCAGTGGTCTGTTGGGTTGCGCCTGACGAAGTTTGACAGCAAGCTGTCAACTTTTTTGGAAATGGCCTCGAAAAGAGAGCAGGAGTCAGGAGCAGAGAAAAGAAAGAGGAAAGGAGAAGAAACTGCGAGATGATGCCTGTGCATCACTTGCAGGTAAGTCCATTCCTTAAATGCGCTGCTGATGTGATGGTTAGCCCAGCATACACCTGGAACTAGCTGACGTTATTGCTAATGTTAGCAAACTCAATTATGTTATAACTTGGATGCAAGCTAAATTGAGATTTAACTGTTAAACATTATCTATGCATTATACAAGTAACTGCCGCCAGCTAGCTGTTACTTTACTTGAGATATTGAGCAGTAGTTTATGTTTTTTTTTTACTTGACCGTGGTCAATACTATCTCAGAACAGCTAGCAGTCAGTGCACAAGGTAGGCTAACAATTCCTCTTGCTTCAGACCATTTATTACCATGTAGGGTGCGGTTAATAGTCTTTAGCCAGGCATTTAGCAAAGTTTACCTAGCATAGTGTCATTTGAGAACCCATACTAAGGTGTTTGCAATGCATAATAAACCCACGACCATCTTTGGCAGGGGCGCTGCCAGGGATTTTGGGCCCCATGAAAAAAAATCTAGTTGGGCCCTTGTATAGGTTGCCCATGTCTCAAAGGGCCCCCTGTCAGTGCCGGGCCCTTGGAATCGTCCTAACCTTTCCCCCCCGGCAGCGCCCCTGATCTTTCGGACTCTCATTCAGTAGAATTCAGCAGAATGTAGGCTACAGTCACTCACACCCATTAGGTGAGTTGTTGGATGTGCAGTGGGACAGAAAATGGCTCTTGATAATGTGAAGTCTGAAGAACTCAGACTTTTAGTGTAACTGCTACAGCTAGCTTACCTACAGCTGAATGTGACAGAAGCTATAAGACAAAATGGCCTGGTGTTTAGATTACATACATACATATGTACATGTATATATGTATATACATATATACATACATAAACACATATATATATACACACACATATATATATATATATATATATATATATATATGTATATATATATATATATATATTAGGGCTGTCAGTTTAACACGTTAATTAGATTAATTAATTACACTGCAAATTAACGTGTTATAAAAATTAACGCAATTAATTCTGAGATTCGGAGTGGCAATTCAATGCGCGAGCATTTTAAATTTGGCCCATTGAATGACCCGTAGGCTACTTGGCAGTGGCACATCACTGTAGCACTAGCACTGAGGAATTTGTCCAGACGTGTTAGTGGGGCTGTAACGATACACATGTCGAATTCTTTATTTGGGTAACTTTAGCAGATATGAGATTAAAATGCGATTAATTAGATTAATTAATTACAAATCCTGTAATTAATTATATTAATTTTTTTAATTGCCTGACGGCCCTAGTATATATATATATATATATATATATATATATTAGGGCCGGGACTTTAACGCTATAATTACGATTAATTAATTACACAACGCATTTTAATCGCACTAATTTTTGCACCTCAGAACGTTTCTCACTGGATGAGTTTCAGGGGTACCGATTATACTGGAGCACCAACTAACGTTCATGCATAGCATTCATGACTTCAGACAACAACAACGAATGAAGAAGCAGATGAGACCGCTTTGGTTGGCCCTGTGGATGGGAAATTTTGTTTTAAAAAGCGGACGGATGGCAGTGTAGACAGGAGCATGGCTGTGTGCAAATTATGCAAGAAGGAATTTGCGTGTCACCGCTGCATATCAAGCCTCAGATATCACCTAAATGCTAAGCATATAGCAGCTAGCGTTAGCGTGGGAGCTAGCGTGGACAAGGACCCAAAACAAAGTGTTATAGTTAACAGAAGGTCTACCTACCTATAGGCTACCTGCAGCTCTGAAATAGCATATTCCTAAATATGCTATTGCAACACTTTATGGCAAAAATTGCACTGGTCTGTTGGTCTTGGAAAAAAAAACAACAATGTTTTGTTGCTTAAGCTTATGTATTCAGTCATTATTTAATGGTATACTAAAATCCATGTGAAAATTGCTTCTCACTGTTGTCAGGTCAAATATTTATATGCGATTAATTTCGATTAATTAATTACAAAGCCTCTGATTAATTTAATTAATTTTTTTAATCAAGTCCCGGCCCTAATATATATACATACACACATAATACATCCCAATAATACACCCAAAACTCTGGCCACTAGAGGTCAATGCCACAACAAATGTAGATATGGACTGTAATAAGTTGCTTTCACTGTCAACCGATATGGTTGTTTTTCTGATGAGGACAGTCTGGTGTTGACAGGACAATGCATGAAGGCATGAAGCAGAGAAAAAAGAAATGTAATATGATGGCTCACTTTCACTCCTGTGGTTTTTATTTTTGTAAAAACCCTCCTGCAGCATATTCCACTGTCACGTCAGTCCCACTTTCAGTTTAGAGGTATAAAATGTCTCCTTGCAGCATGCAGTCAGATTTAAAAAAAGATATTAACCAACAATGCAGCCGACAGCATGCAAGAGAAGATATTTACCTGAATTTGGTGCTTCAAGACTGTATATGACCGACAGATACCCTATGTAATGGATGTAATGGATGGAGGATCTGTCCAAATATCGACACTTAGATGTAAAGACGCACTTTTAAGATTTACACTTTTTGCCTGCCATGACGGCCGCGCG
This sequence comes from Diplodus sargus, assembly GCA_903131615.1. Lineage (NCBI taxonomy): Eukaryota > Metazoa > Chordata > Actinopteri > Spariformes > Sparidae > Diplodus > Diplodus sargus. The sequence continues at coordinate 1,730,311 of CAEMYA010001588.1, read as the reverse complement.
CCGGAGATGCAGCAGCTCTCGTGAGTTCTTTAAAAACCTTCTTTTCCAAAAACTCTGTATACACAAACAATGTTCTCAATGCTCGTGTTCATGAGTACAGACCCTGGTGATGCTACAAGCAAGGTTTCATGTTGTGTCGAGCCTTCTTAGTGTTCTAAAAATAACGATTTTGATGCCATTGTATATCTGCCCCTAGCACTCCCGTTCAAAATGAACGTGCCCGAAAACCCAACTACGGTAAATCTTAAATGTGCGCCTTTCATCGTAATTATGCTTTTACGCAAAGGTTTGACTCATAATCAATCGCAAATAAAGCCTTGGTTGCTTTTTGGCGAGAGTTTCACTTTAACAGTACACGTGACTTACTCAACCCTTGGGTAGCGAGTGTCACCTATGTAAAAAAAAACACACTTACAGCTCACACTGGATGTATTCTAGCTGTAATTCTAATACCATTATAGAGCAGCGCTCAGAGCTAAGCCTTTCCCGCAAGTCATCAATAGTCCTGCTGCAAAACGACCACCAGCTCCCCTTTAAGGTGGTTTAGGGCTGACAGTTATTAACAGAGCTCCAGAAAGAATTCAAAATAACACCATGTCATATCTTGTTTATGCACACCCATATGCTTCTCAGCTCCTGATAGAGCATTTGTTTTTACTGTCATCAGCTGTAATGCTGCATGGTTGATCGGACTTCTTTTCTCTGTGAGGAAATATGCATCACCAACACATCATCTGAGCTCAAGTGAACCATGTATTTGTGACGGGATGTCCTCATTAACCGAGCTGTCCCAGTCGGCTCTGATAAACCTCCTGGGCACTGCAGGCAGTAACCGGAAATACATCACACACATATGCAGTTGACTCGCACACACTGAGTCAAGTTTTTCTTTTTGTTTTATACCCTAATGTTGAATACTGATCTTTGGAACTGTAAGAATGGAGGTAAAACAATTTGATGATAACACCACTGATGTCCCTCCCCCCAAAAAAGCAAAGGTGCGCTTTAGGGTGCACCTCAAGCAGAGAAAATGTAGTAAGGTGTCCTCTAGGGTGCCCTTTCAGTGGAGAAACGTTGAAGAAGTGCCCTTGAAAGGTGCCCTTCCATCAGAGAACAAAAATGGGGAACCTTCCAGGGGAAAAAATGTGATCAAGCTGGCGCCCCACGTGATGCAGCTGGAGCCCTTCTTATATTTTCTGCCCCTGCGCCTCAGACATTCTGAGTCCACCACTGCATGATTACTATCTGATGCTAAGCACTGTAAATGAATGTTTATCAACTGTTGATCAATGTGATGCAAGATCAGAAATTACATGGAGAATCTTTTATAGACTTCAACAGAAACTGGGATCTATTAAAGTCACAGATTCCAGTAGTATGTTTGTGGTGAAGTAAAAGTTTTAATCATCAGTGTGTGTTGTATGTGTTCTTGTTTAACTGAGTTATGATACTGGCAAGGAGGGTCAAGATTATTGGTGCAAATTGCATCAGTTGGAATCCTCTGCTGTGCATTGGGTGCTTTATGTGTTTCACGCTCCTGCAAGTCTGTCAGGTTTAAGGGGCTGTTGCACCACATTGAGCGATTCTATACAAAGCTGTGTGTCGGCGTGAATATATGAAAACACGGAGAAAAAAAAAAGCGTATAAAGAGGTCATGAGAAGGGGAAGCCTTAAACTTTAAACAATGATTCTCACGCTGCTCCGTAGATATCTGGATCCTCTTACTTTTCCCGAACAGGAGCTGCTATACAATGTTCTTCAATATGTATTATATATAATATAACTATTAAAGGTTCTTGTTGCTTTACACATTGTATCTCTTTTTTTTCCTGAAAGGACACTGCTTGTGGAGAGAAGCTAGAGGAAAAATAAAACAAGTGGAAAGTGATCAGAAAGATGAAATTCACCTGCAGGTGTACAGTGCTTTTCACTGAGTTATACAGCTTTGACTGAGAGACTGGTGAGTTTTTTTAAGCTCCAGGCTTGGCAGCATACTGTACTGCTTTCATTGTTGTTTCTGCCAGTTCTCTAAAGTTGGAGGTATAACAACATCCACTGGCGAGAATAACACTTTATGTTTTATTGGTGCACTTTGGGTCTGTGCTGCTCAAAAAAACAAAAAAAACAGAAAAAAAAACAAACAATGGTTGCGGGTAACACCTCGCTGTGAACTTGTCAAAGATGGAACAAGTGGAAAACGTCGAGAAAAAAAAATGGAAAAAGAAAAGAAAAACAAAACCACTATTGTTACATAGTGTAGGATGCTACCCATGCAATGCAAAGGATGCCAATGAAGAAAATGTAGGAAATAAACACAATTTCTTCTCAGTGTAAAATGATGAAATACTTGAGGTAAATGTAAAGACAATACATACACATATAAGGATATTAGACACAAATATAATGTGATACAGACCTGCAAAAGAAACACATTGGCCACATCTGATATTAGGTTTACTGTGTAGCTCTGCATGTTTTGAGTATGCGTTTATTGTAATTCATTTAAAAACTGTGATCGAATATTTAAAATGGCTAAAATATTTACATACGATACACTTGTGCACTAGTAGAAAGAGTGAGAAAAGTCCAAGTCAATGTTCAGGTCATTCACAGGACTCCCCTCCGGAGACCCTGGTTCACATCCTTCTTGTGACCAAGAATCTAATCTAATTGTTTGGTGCTTTACCCTGCCTAAACCCTGACGATTATGATATGTCATAATATGCAAACCGTTTGTCAGGAAGCTTTATTTTGAAAGTCTAACTGGGTGTTGTAGATTCTGTTTTGTTGCTAACTTTATAACAGAGTCTTTATTTTGAAGTCTCACTGGATGTTACATGTAAGGAGTTATTGCTCACTTGACTGTAGTGCCTTTCACACGTAAAACTGACGCTAGAGGGGTAAGCAGACAGCTTTGATAGTAGTTTGCAGCTGTAAAAGCATGTATGAACAGATATTTGAATGTGAACAAAATGAAAGATTGTGATTGTGATTATTATTTCTAATGGCATGCTACAATTTAGAATTTTAATATAAAAAACAGTGGAATATTTCATGATACAATTCTCCTTCTTCTTCTTCTTCTTCTTCTTTTTCTTCTTCTTCTAAATTTGAAACATAAGCATCAAACACACTGACAATTAAAAATCATCAACCACAACAAAGAAATTCTGCTTCAAAATTGGCGAAATTTAAAGTAGCCTCTGGTGATACAAGTCTGCAGGGATGATCTAACATGATCACATTAACATATTAACACACTATTGTCAGTATTACACACAACTCTCTCCGGAGCCGTAGAAACACCTGCAGAATACTGAATGAGGTGATGACATAGAGCCGAGCCTGAAAAGGGCACCATGTGGTGGAAACTTTGGAATTACCTACCGACCTATCGTTTCTTCTGACGGCCCCTTAGGCCACCCTGTTTTGTTTTGACACTTTTATTTCTTTCGTTCTGTGGAGGCATAATTACGTGGATGCACTTTGCTGCAAATCATTTTAAAAGTGGACGGAAGAGTAAATGAAATGGACAGCCTGCGCTCTGACAGACATTGTTATTGATTTGACGGCTGCTGGTTGTAAATCACAGAGTGCGATGTGTATGCGCGACCTGTTTATTATCTTTGCGTGGACATGTACTGTATTGTTAAACCAACGCAGTCGTGAAAGTTAAGACAGCACTTTGGCACCTTACATAAACATTTGGAAAGTGCTTCCCACGTGCATTAAATCTGTTTGTTGTTATGCAGCACTTGTCTGCATCCTGCGCCAGTGTTTTGTTTTCCTTTTCCTTTTTAATCTGCTTCCCCTTTTCTTGCTGTAGAATACTGCCAAACTCAATTAGGTGCCAGCTTTTGCGGCATCCTAGGTAAGGTTCTATTCCCAAACTTATGTGTTTGTGTTTGTATGTGAAGACGGAGAGACTGCAAATACACAGATCTCTCAGCTCCAGCTGCAGCACGACGTAATAGTGTTAGTAATCTTGAAACCCACCGGGGCTTCTTGTCATGAACACCCCTTCGCTGGCAATACATTCATTGTTCAAGAACAATTTATCTAAAGATTTATCATTAAGCTGCACTGTTTGTGTCTGCTCTACATCTACTCTGTAGTTGTATGCAGCAATAACAGTCAGTTCTCGAGTGACTGTTATTGCTGTTACCGTGTTCTTAAAATACTGAAACAGTTGAGAGCGACGCGTCTGTCTGACTGCCGTTTCGTCACATTTTGCAATGCCTCTCACTGGGTTTTCAGCCCCTTAGTAGAAAATCCTGTCCCTGGTGCGGCGGAAGCCTGAATGCAGACATCATGCTCCCACATGTTGTATTCACTGACCAATTTTGTCAATTAAGATGTAGATCTGAGAATAAGTGCTTTGTTTTGTATCAGTTTGCATGAGCAGAGGCAGTTAGTGCTTGAGGTATTGTGAAATGTTCTGTTAAACCTTGTTGAACGTTGTTGGTTCTCACTGAACTACTGCATATTTGTTTATTGCTGAGTGCAACAAATATTCTCATCTGAGCCAGCCATGCTGTGAGACTCCTCCGCTTCCCTGTGTAATTGTTTATCATTTTGTTTAGGTTTCCTTAAGTGAATAGATGGAAAGCGTTATTTTCGGCTCCGCAATCTGCAGCCCACTGACACACAGGACGACTATATTGTTGGAAGCCTGGTGGGATTCATCATTTCAAAAGCAAGCAGGCATATACAGTAAAAGATCCATTTTCTTCTGAGCGTCAGGAGACAATTGCAGATGCAACATCACAATATGTTTTAAGGTTATAGCTTGACGTTTAGAGAAATACACTTTTTTTTCCCCCAAGAAAATCAATATCACACACATTTCCAAACACTAGATATAAAGGAACAACCAGCAGGGAAAATTTGCTTGGGTGAGCATAAGAATGGAAATCAAAGGAAGCTGCATATAAACACTACCGACGCTTGCAAATGAATACATCTGGTTTGCCTTATTCACACAAGAAGCATAAAAACAACAGTTGGTGTTACAAGGAGTTATGGGTTGGAACTGTCTCTCTCGTGGACGAAGTTGCCAGGTAACCAGAAGACGTTTTAGGTATTCACTGCCCCGGCGAAGATTTATGCTACTTTCAGGATGATGGATGTTAGACGACACCTTCTGGACGGCAAGGGAAAAACAAAAAAGCAGTCCGATGGATTGGCTGGGTGGTAAAACGAAACACGCATGAAGATGTTGCCCTGATGATGTTGGGCTGTTTACAAAGAAGTGAATGAAATATATCCATGAGTTTCCTGGGGAGGCCTCTGGGGAAACGATTATGGGTGACACTTCCTGTGCTAGGCCAAACTAGTGTAAGTAACGAAGTGTCATAACATCTTATTATTTTGTCACTTTTATGTTATGTAATTATACTAGAAAATCATGTAACTTAAATTAATGTTACATTAATCCACAGGCGTGTGACCTACCAGCAATTTAAAGTAGAAACACCCAGGATATCTGGGACAGCACAGTCCCCAGAGCCGATCATGAGATTATTAACAACATATTTCAAACTACTTTACGTCGACTACATTATGAGTTCAGTGAAATCAACATAAAGGGGACCCTGTGACATGCAACCTCGTCCTTAACATTCATAAAAACAGGCTAAGGAAAACTGTAAAATAACACTGCGCTGCACAAACAACTTAATTGTCATTACTTATTCATCACTACTAAGCCAACAATTGCTCACAATAGACACTGGAACATGCCCCAGTCATGCAATTTTAATTTAGTAACATGTGTGCCGAAAAATATGAACATTGTGAACTCTAATACAAAAACAGCAGAATAAGACACCGTCTCTGAGAAGGAACATACTGTATGAGTTCACGGGCCGACACGGCGCAGAGTCACTGGCCATTTTGAAGCTTGTTCATTTGTAGGTTTTCGATGCCCCCAGGCAGTTGAGTTAATGTGCTAATCAATTGAATTACTCAGTCTCATTACCTGTTCTTCATGAAGTAATGTTTATTACACGTAGCGGCCCCTTTTAACCACGGAAAAAATATTGGTTATACATATATTACACGTGTAATTTTGGAGTTACGGTTCATAAATTATGCTTTGTCATTAGGTACTGCATGTCAAACGCAGCAATCACTTCCAAACCAGTGACGGTGAGAAAAAAAAGGGAGTTTGATATTTTCAAGCCAGCAAGCAAACTGAAACAGACGGAAAGATCGCATCAAACATCATTTTAAACCTTGTTTGTTTTAAAAAAAAAAGTTTATTCATTTACAGTTAATCAGAATTAGAAGTGACGCCTGTTTTTAAGCTGTCTGTCTGTCAACCTATTACAACATCATAGGCTACTATATAATACAAACAATTAGTATAATGAATCTATTTCAAACACTCATTTATGTTTCAGTATGCAAACATGTGATTTAGAGGTGAATTTTCACTTTATCTCCATTTTGCTTGGGTTTAGCGACTGGCTACTGTCTTATTTAGTTGTGTAGAGTAATTAATAAGCATGGAATTTCTAAGCATGAAATAACTATCAATAGCAAGTGAAGGGACAACAGTGTTGACATTACATCAAATACATCTACGTACTGTATAGCAGAGATGTCTACTGGTGTTAGCATGATAACCATGGTTAGCTGCAGCTAGCCCCAGCCCGGCCTGTCTCATAATGCAAACTTGTACCACGAGAGGGTTCCCAAAAAAGTCTTTGTTTGTCTTTCAACTCAGGCTTGGTTGAAATAAATCCTCAATTCACAGAGTAAGATCTGAAAATATTCAAACTCTGTACACTGTTTTCACCAACCGTTCTTCAAGGTTGGCGTGCAGTCAGCCTCCCCTAAGCAAACAGGGCTGCTCCAGCTGTAGACAGCTACAGGTGATAGTGTAATGGGCAGCAGTAAGTAGGTTTGCTGCCTTCAGATTCTGGCCATTTCTTACAAACTAAAAAATCACACATTTTGCGTTATCATGATTTTTTTGTGTGAGTAATCCAATAAAAACAAGAAAAATCAATGTTACCAAATATGTTCCTGGTAGTGAGCAGAGACATTAAGCTGAGTGTTTTTCTTCACCTCAACCCTTGGGCTGAAATCTACTCGTTTTCAACACTGATTCAGTAATATCGCTGCTTTCATTGACCTGCACATGAACTTCAGCAACATGTTGAGACCACTCAACTGCTGCAGAGTCAAGCAGATCAAACACTGCATCCCTATAAAGAGTGAAAAAAGTAGAAGGAAAGGAGCCCTGGAGGTTAGGGAGGAATAAAGACGGAGATAAAACGTGGACAAATTAGAGCGTCTGGAAAACATTAGCCATTACACACCTCCAAGCAGCCCTCCACAAACTAATTCACTGAAGGCAGATACTGGAATTAGAGGAGATGGAATGCGGGGAGGAAATATCACTAAAGTTTGGAGAAGGGCTTTTAGAGTTGGAGATTTACATGAGCAGACTTTATGGGGAGCTGATAAAATTCGGAGGTATAAATAAAGTGTTTCAGGTCGCAGTTTATAAGAAATCGAAGGCCCTCCTTGCGTTAATTAAAACTATAAATCAGATCAAATTAAATCACATTACATGACCGTTATGAGCAGGATATTGGGGTTATGTGCTGACAGATTTCGCTCTATCTGGGTCGGCATCCTCTCACGGGGGCTTGTTTCAACCAATGCCTCTCCCCTGGGTTATGCTCTTTCCACGTGCCTGCCAATTTTAATATTCGGATTTTTTTTATCACATTGTTTTGGCTGCTGCAACACAATATAAACAGTCTGGGGGAACTTGGGGAAAGTAATTATGTCTTCACTGGTGTGAGCGGTGTTGTAAAGTGTACTCACAAGTCATACTTGAGGAAGGTATTATGTTAAAATGTTGTATTGCTAATAATTAAAAGGCCACCCTAAAAGTCTTTACTATCCGATTTTAAATGTACACAAAAGTATATCATACATATGTTTACATGTGTATCCTGTATACGAGGGGTTGACAGATTATCAACCTGTTTGATTATCAGATAGGATATTTAGCATTTTTCTGATTATTGTTATTAATTGATTTAAAAAATACACACAACATGGATGCTACAAAGAAACTAGTCACTTAAAGGGTAACTTCCCCAATTTTTAAAAACATTAAAGTGTGTGCACTTTAGGGCAGCACTGCTACATATGTGGGGGAAAAAAACAAACAGTATAAAGCCTTTTGGGGGTTTTCTTTGTGGGTAATGTAGGCACCAGGTTTTTGAAATGTAGGAAGAGCACAGGAAAAGAAGGTAATCTCACTTCTGCTGTAATGATTCTGATCATTTATTTTCAGTCCGTCCACAATGAGTCCAACAGCGTGGTAGGAGTGCAAGGCCAGACCAGTGGGCCGCTTTTAAAAACCTGATGCCTACATTTCCCTAGCTACTGAGTGTCATCACTGGAGCCAATCTATCAGGTTACATGCAGCCTCCTCTGGAGCCACAAAAGGCTTTATACTATTTATTTTTTTTCACATATGTGGAGCTACCCTTTAAGTTATCAAATGAGTGTAATACAAAGTAAAATATTTCCCTCCAAAATGTTGTGGAATGGAAGAATAAAGTAGCAAAAAATAGAAATACTCAGGTAAAGTACAAGTACCTTAACATTTGATTTAAGTAGTAAATCCACTTAGTTACATTCCATGACTGAATGTGAGTAAAGGGCCGACAGACACACAAGATAACTATCACAAAAACTGTAAGATTTGAAAAATCGTTCCAGCTCAAATGGAACGCAGAGTCTGCACCACAACTATAACGACGGGCGAACAAACACATTTACAGAAGGACACATTTTCAGCACATTCAACACTAATATAGCACAATATTGGGTCGAATATAACACATATAAAAAGTCATTTTACTTGAGGCAAGGTCAGGTATACAGTCTTGTTGGGGTGAGGTGTTTGAAGCCGGTTTCCTCTATGACAACTGCCAGAATATCTGACATTGACTGATGCAGAAGTAAGACTAAAATTTGTCTTCAAAAGACTCTTGTTACACATGATGGATTCTCCTGTAACAGATGTTGAACACCTCTGATCTTTGGAGAATTGTGTTAACTCTTTCTAAAATGTCTTTTTGGTTTTCTTATCGATTCTCTGTACAGCAGTGAGGTGAGGTGATCAATATCTGTTTTCCTCAGTTAAATGGCCTGTACTATATGACTGGCTGCGTATATAGCGCTTTTCTAGTCTTAGCGGCCTATACAACACAAGTCAGCATTCCCCCATTCGCACACAATCATACGCTGGTGCCATGCAAGGGGCCACCTGCTCGTCAGGAGCAATTTCCTAGTTGGTGGACGGCCACTCTACCGCCGCAGCCACCCAGCAGACGCCGCTGGAGCACAGCGCTCATGCCAACCACCGCTGTTTAGAGAGCATTATCGTACATCAGTGTAGGATGCTCACCTCATTACGGTTATAGTTATCGTTATGGTGATTGTTCATACGGCCCTCGAGCCTTGGAGGAGCGTGGTGGTGGTGGTGAGGGGAGCTGACACTGTACCCTCCGCACTGGACTAAAGGAACCTCGTAGACTGCCCAATTTCAGCACACAGGGCTGTGGGTTCCTCTGTTTGAATGAATGATGAACATTTTATTTTTGTTTAATGTTGTTGACTCGCATTTGGTTGATGTTTTTTTATTATTTATACCATGCTTTTTTCCACTGATGTGTGCAGTAAAACCTGTCTGCAAACTGGATTTATTCTGCAGGCAATTAGCTCAAAGCTGGATTGAAATAAATTGTAAAAGAAGTCTTGTCGTATCTCTACAGTCTTGTCATATGGTAATGAAATTGTCTTGTACAGGCAATGATGGAACGTGTCAAATGATGACTACGGCACAGAGAAACATTTAACAGGGTGAATTGCTTGTTTATTTCAGTGAATGGTAAGGAAGAGCGGAGACCTCTCAGGGAGAAATATAAATAGTGCATGCAGCTGAGAGCCTCTCAGTGATCACACGTGGCCTTTTCTGCAGATGTCGATACACTGATACTCGGAGATGTACTGGAGGCAATTCCGAGAGAGAACCGATGGCGGCATTTACGCAAATTTGCCAGGAAGGAAGGATCATGAGGACATTAATTGGGATGATTCACTCCGATGCCGAGCACAATAAGCAGCTGTGTTTTTCGAGTCTGAGTGAGGCCGCGGCTGCGACTGCACAGCTGTTTTTCTTTACCTGTGCAATTTCGTAGGTTGAGCTGGGGCTATGAAGATGTTCCTGTTGTTCCGTCACATGGCCCTGCCAAGCTGGGGCCTTTGTTCCTTGGCAGAATGCCACCCCACAAACCACTGCCAGAGGAACTGTGTCATGCCCCACTCAGTTTGGTTTGTAGACAGGCAATGTGCGGAATAATCCATTCCATTTGATAGCTCTCTGGCATGATTTTGAGTGGCTGTCACGCCAACTTAAGAACAGATTTGCTGTCAAAACTGAAATATTATGTATATCGCTACCCATCTATTAAAGCACATGCACAGCCCCGGGCCTTCGCGGCTCTGAGAATAGCTATTTATCCACGATCTCAATGTGTAATGTGTAGCTTCAGCAGGAAAGTTTCAAAAACAGGAACTCAAAGAGGAACTTGCAAGAAACCAATACATCACACTCCTGTACAGAGAGGCAGCAGGGGGGACCCCTAACATACTGCCAATTGAATTATCTCGTTTCTGATCATTCCCTGAAAAAAAAAAATCTAGATCTAATTAGAAGTACAATTTGGATGTGGATCGGAAGAGTGTAGAGAGAATTAGAAAATAGTGTTCAGACAGTCATCACACTGACTCTCAAACACTCTCCTGGAGCGAAGCTGACTGATCTGGGCCAGAGACAATATTGCACAGCTGGACACAAAGGACCGATCTAACTAATTCTTTCCTTCTGCCACTAGCTTTTTCGGCGATGAGCAATGTAGAAACGTGGCTGCTATGTTGGGAGACTCAGGGCTGGTGCCAGGGTCAGCGATCAGGGTTAACAAGTAAACAGACCCAGTGTTACAGCTCCTCAGCAGTAAACTGTCGCATTGCTTCTCCTGACTGCCCCCCCACCGCCACACCGGCCCTCTCTCACTAGTCGCTGGTACAGGTAATAACAATCACAACAACATTAATCTCAATAACAGTAGGCTAATGGATGCTGGAAACAGCACATTTGTCAGTTAAGAAACCACATGAAACCAATAAGGACCAAAGGCAGAGCTCAAACTGCTAAATGGTTTTGGGCTCAGCGGTAATTACCGCAATAAGAATGTTCAATTGTATAATTCATCAAATGATAACAAACGAGTGTGTGACAGAGGACAGCGTAGCAGTGCTGAAAAAAAAACAGACAAAACAAACAAAAATCTTGTTCTGATGCCCAGACATCAACACGGTGTACTCACACAAACATGTTGGGTACCTCCGACCGAAAACATGAACGCAATTAGCTGGTGAATATGACTGTCTCTGGTTGAATGAGCACCCGTTTCACGCGTCTTCTCACTCAGAGGTCTTCGGAAGGTCCACTGGTATTAATTAAAACCAGAACAAGCTTCTCAGCGCAGCTCCGGCACAACCTCAGAGCTCCTCGGTTGGCTCCCAAACAACTTGTCTTCTTGTTGGTTTCTGAGGTTACACTATCTCAGAGACATAAAGTGACTCAGGAGACCTCTGGGCCTCCGAAGGAACTGTTGCAAATGCTCTCATTGTTCGCTGTTCTCACAGAGCAGCCCGTTTTTTTTTGTTTATTTGTACTCCTTTGTTCTTGTTGTCATTGCCTCTCATTGTAGCACTACTTTTTTTCCCAGGCAGCGATAATTCTCTACAAACAACGTCAGACAAAAATAAAAAAGAGCACAGTTTAAATCGGCCATGCTGGTATTTAAAATAAGTAATGACAGACGAGGTGAGAAGCAACGGGTGGTTCTCATTCTCAAGCACAGCCACGAAGCATCTGTTACCGAAAAGTTCTCCACATCTGCCTGACCTGCAGACGTGTTGGCTGTTTAATAAAACGTCATCAAATCAAAACAATATTAAACTATTTTGTAAATGTGGGGTTTGAGAACAGGTGCTCAGCTTCTGAAGCATCTCCAGTGTAACAACGTGACTGTGCCAAGGTGAAGCCAGAACCATTAGTTGTGATACAATAAAATCAATAAGAGTTCCCTTCTTCTACAACCCTACACGATATATTTCCTCCAGCCTGGTCAGTAAAAATTCCAAAAACATCCAACAAAATAAATGTTCCCTGATGATGCCTTTGTAACAAGAATGGCACTCAGTAGAGCATATACTGTACCTTCGCCTCACCCACTACCCTACATGATACAGATATGTAACAGCTTGTTAAAAGTCCACTAGATCCGCATTTCTATTAGGATCTGCATCAAATTGACCCAATTCACCTCAATATGCCTCTTTCTTTCACGAAGATCCATGCATTATTCCTTTAGAAATAAATGAGAAAGTTGAAGAACGCCATATCTTGCAATCTTGGAAAAAAGTTAATGGATCCATCTCTTTATCCAGGTCCGCACCAAAAGTTAAGGTGGACTATTCTTGGCCAAGACCCATACTCCATCCAGGTATCGTTCAATTCTGTTCAGTTGTTTTTGTGTAAACCAGCTGACAATCCAACAATCAACAAACGAACATGGTTGAAACAAAACCTCCCTGGCAGAGATAAAAAGAGACTGTCCTTTCAGCTAGTGCCCTAATACAAATAATTTTTATTTATTTAAGTGACAGCGCCCTCTAGCATCTGTAGCAACTGTGGCATGAGCAAAGAAGGAAGTCAGGATGTGGAGGAGCTCAGGGTGGATGAATTGGTCAAAAAATGTAATCTTTCTAAACACCATGCCCATGATTGTTTCATAACCTTAATCATGTTTTTATAACTGTCACCATGGCTCCCAAGCTTATGTAGTCATTTTAACTCAAATCCTTAACCAAAGCATCGACACTGTGATTTGCAGCCTCAAGGTTTCTGAAGGCACAGATACATCGTCTTCCCACCGATAGGAGCATCAGATCGGACTCCTACGTGAGGCGCCAAAGGGCAGTGACAAACGTCCTCTGTTGTTGAATTTGTCTGACTGTCAGAATATCATCACTTACATTCAATATTCTGGCCACCAAACCGTTTTAAGCACTTCGGTACAGCTTATTTTACTGTACCTTTCTCAGAATAAAGGAACTGTGGACAAAAAGGCAAATAAGAAAAAAATAAATAAACTACAACTAAACACAAGGCCATGGGACAATCAGCAAACCAACGCAAAATTGGCTTTTTAACTCAACTCAACTCAACTCAACTTTATTTATAAAGCGCTTTAAGCAGCCGTAGCTGGAACAAAGTGCTGTACATTAAAAGGAATAGAACATGCAACATAAAACATAGGAAACAAAGAATAAAAAATAAAAACAATAAAACAATAAAAATGTTAAAACAATAAAAACAATAAAAGCAATAAAAGCAATGAAAACAATAAAACACTAAAACAAGAGCAGAGTCTCATGCTGGGTTGAAAGCCAAGGAATAAAAATGGGTTTTAAGATGTGTTTTAAAAAAGGACAGTGAGGGGGCTTGTCTAATGTGGAGCGGGAGGGCGTTCCAAAGTTTGGGACCGGCAATGGAAAAAGCTCTTTCCCCTCTGAGCTTCCGCTTAGACCTCGGTACCTCCAGGAGCAGCTGGTCAGCTGACCTGAGGGACCGGGCAGGAGCGTAGGGATGGAGAAGCTCAGAGAGGTAAGGCGGGGCGAGATCATTTAAAGATTTACAAACAAATAAGAGAATCTTAAAATGAACTCTAAAATGCACAGGCAGCCAGTGGAGGGAGGCCAGAAAATATTTTATTATTATTATATATTATTTTAAAAATAATTTGGTTTGATTTTCTTTTTCAAATTCCTTTTGAAGTCGTACAGAGTAAGTCACCTGCTCTAAAAGATGCAAGTGTTTCACATTACTGACCAAGAGGCCAGCAGGGGGGGCAGGTTCTCTGAAGCCAGTGCTTTGTGATGATCTTTAGGAGGTAGGCATCATCTTTACCCAGCCTGTCGCTAATATGTCCAAGACAAAGTGATGTGAAGGTTGCACTGATACTGACACCCAGAATGATTGATGCTGCTGCCTTCCAAAAAGTCAGAACAGGGTGACAAGACTAGAAAACATGAGCACTGAAGACACTTTTCATCAAGTTTCTTTTGAACAAAAGACGCCCCAGGCTGCGCCTATCACTGTTGTACTTGCCGTATGATACTACTACTGGGCAGCGCAACTGAGAACACTGATGTTCTACTATGCGGAGGAGAATATGCCACTGTGGAGAGAAATGGAAGGTTATACACTGACGCTGCCTTTGCCCGCTTATCTGTACTCAGCCAATTTCAAGAATATATCAAATATTATATATTATAATATCAGAATATTTCAAAGTAGTTGACTCGCTATCATTATTTAGTCAAATATGGGGAAATGACCTCTTCCCCCCAGGAGGAGGTTTAAGATTTGGGCTGATCAGGGATTAGAAAGAATAGTCTTTATAGTCCTGATGATAAACATCTGATGTCTTTTGATGAAACAGTTGCCAAATACAACATAGCTCGTAGCCAGTTCTTTAGATATTTACAACTGAGAGATTTCATTAGAACACAACAACAACAGTCCTTGTCCATTCCTAGCCTATCAACACTTGAAGAAATGATGGTGAAAGACTGCAAAATAAATGATGAACTGGTTGGTGAATCTTAAGAAACTTCAGTAAAAAAG
>CAEMYA010001588.1:1678206-1711187 GCA_903131615.1 Diplodus sargus | reverse complement strand
CCACCTCCCTGACATGAACATGATATCAGACTGAATGAATGGTGTGAAACAAAATGGTAATTCAGTCTGATTAACAGGCTAGTGATGCCCTAAGACACAATCAAAATCTAATCTTTCAAGTAATGAAATTTCAACCGTTGAGACAAATAGTTAGCTAAAAGCCACCGAGAGACGTATCAAGATATTATTTATGTGCAATTCATGTGCAGTCGAGCATGCAGAGTCAATGAAAGGCATTAATGCAGGTTACTGGGCAGGAAGAAGGAGAAACTATTTGAGCGTATTGCACTTTGGATATACTTTTTACTGGCTGCTGCATTTTAATAGGGCATGTATTGTTTAACATGTCCATAGCTGAAGTTAATATCTATGGATAGATAGTCCTACCCTATATCAAAAACTCAAACGTCTCTCTTTATGAAGAAGTTAGCTCACGCTGGCTGCTGGCCAGGAACGTTAACTGCGGTAACTTCCCTCCAGAGCTAATATATAAGCACTATAAAGCCATATCTATCACCACTTTTCATTTCAAAAACACTTGAATATAAATGGTGCAGTGGCTCCAACTACACCCAGATAACGTAATGCTTCCTTGAGTTAGACAAGCTCCTCCAGCTCCTCTTTGTAATCACTGCCAATGCAGTTGTTGAAATATGAAGGTATGTCCTCCCACCACATCTCTAACGCCCGGTGGGAAAGCTAACTTTTAAGTTCACGATCTTAACTTTTCCATTTTTTAAGACATATCTCTCAGTTCAAGAATGTCTGAGTCTCCGTATTGCAACATTCTGTGACACCCCACGCTGGCGCCTAGAGCAAGCTGAGACACGGGGCTATAAACATATCATAGCGCCTCAGATTTATCCTCTCAATACTAGAAGATTTACCGACATGTCTGCTGAGGTGAGAATACAGGTGTCCTCAGTTGTAAATCTTGTCCCCGGAGAACTTCTGGCATTCCCCCTGCGAAGATCGCTCTGCTGCCTCGGCCACCAGCAAACCCCTTGCATCTTATCCAAAGACTCAAACATTCATCCTGTGTGGAAGGTGTCAACATGCGAGCGGAGCGCCATCAGTCCAGAAGAGAGGAGGTGGATGAAACTTATCATCACTGCACCATTAACCTTTAATGAACTGGTGCTGCATTCTCAAGACAAAGCTGCCCTGAAACTCCCCTCCAAGGAGGTCAATTTGCTCTCGCCATAGGCTGTCCTTGTCAACAGGAACTTTCGCCTGACGCAGCACGATCCGTAAGGGAGTTAAAGAGCTGCTTTCAGAAATGTAAAGAAAAACGTACCTGTTTGTTTAGCTGTATTCATAACCACGCAGTATCCTCAGATAAAAAGAGGCCAATTTAAGCCTCAGAGGGATCATACCGAGATTTACCGAGCGCTCTGTGCTGGGCCTGTGCTCATCAATAGAGGCATTCCGTCATGTTTTAATGGCTGTTGTTGATGTTGATGAGGTATCATTTTGCACATAAAACACCTCCCCCCATGCTGACTATTTCAATGCTAATTATGTTTGGCTCATTTTTGATGTCTCTGTCGCGGTCGGTCGCACACAGTGCCACAGCGACAGCAGAACCTGAGGCTTTTTTCTACCCGGCTCGTCTCCTCACAGCGTGTGCTGACCCATCCTTCAAGTTCGGCCCGGGGAACGGTGAAAAGCTGCATTCATGCTCTGTTTTGCTTTGAAGGTAACTTCAACACTGGGACGTGCATGTGTTTAAAAACACTATATCAAATATGTGCCACATTAGGCCGGATGTGACTGGGACATGCTGGGATGAAAAAGTCCCTGCTGCTGCTGGACTTTTTGAATGTGTTTTTAAGCTCTTAATTGATTTCTGTTCGTGTCGTTAGCAGGAAGGTAGAACAGTGACATTTGACGTTTGGAAATTAGCAGCAAGCTGGTTAGAAACAGCATCCAACTCAGTTTGCAATACTCTTATTTACCCAGAGTACTGTGGACTCTCATTGGCTCTGAACAAGATCGAGGATTCTTGTATTTGTTACACACATTATGTTAAAGCTTCTGCCCGCTAACCGTGGCAATTATGGCACATTGCATTTCCCATAATTGCAAAGAATGATAATCCTAGTTAACCCTGAGTAGCTAGTTCCTGAGGGTCATGTTACAGAGCTACTTTTAGCTAGCAGGCTAATGTTACTGTAACAAGGAAAACTGTAGCCGTAACCTCTACCTAGTTTACCTAGTAATGTCTGCTAGTGAGGTACAGTGTTATTCTCTTTCTCTGTGTGTATCTGTGACATGCTAAAGCATAATGTTATGACAGCACGAATCTCAGCAAAATCTATCAAAAAGCACATTAAAGGTGCATTATGTAGTTCTCGGTAAGACATTTTAATCAGAAGAGAGAGATCTTCATTGGCTGATTCTTATTTGTTTATGCCTAACAAACTAAATAAACAAACTCTCTTTGTTTTTTTATGACATAATAAAACAAATTAAGAAACTGACCTTAAAGGCCAGACCCTGCCACCTTTGTAGCTTCAAACAGTGTTCTGGGGACCTTATTTATGAACAGTTTTTTTTATTTGTTTATGAAAGCAATAGATATTTCTGAGTTTGTATGATTTATATTGTAATATTAAAATTCTGCGAACTTGAATTTCTTCTCCAAAACTACATAGTGTCCCTTTAAAGGGCTTGTGAATGGACTGGCTCAATGTGTCTCAAGGCAAAAGTATCCTGGCAGGTGGTGCGTCCTTGGGTTTAACAATGGGGGGACAGAATTGTAGGCAAGGTTTAATCCTCCGAACAGGAAATGGCATGCTCCACATGAAGTTTGGGCTTTTTGGGGTTGTAGTCACCACAAGCTAAATAAAATCACAAGGGCAAAAAACACATTCCACCATCAATCATCTGATCCATTGATTAGCATATGCCAGCTTCCCAGAGCCACAGCTTCCACACCTCTTATGCTACTGTACTTTACTTATGCCTGGCTCGTAGCTGGTAACTAGGTTTGAACAATCCAGACCAACCCTGCTGTGAGGAATGCCGGAAGATGCCTTACCATTGCATAAACAGACACTTTTCTCTTCGGTGGCAGCCAACACAATACACAGCCTGTCAGTAACTATTTAACTGCAAACTGAGCGTGTCTGCATACTTTACGGCTGACTAAAGTATAATAGCGTGCACTTTGTGTGACCGCGGCAACGCGCTGGTACCTCACACCGAGAGGGACTCACTGTCCATAACGAATGCACCAGACTCACATACACAGGTTACCAGGCCACCGTCCTCAAAGCGGAGGGGAGGCCAGTAACCCATTTCAAGTAGGTGCATGTTAGATGCCATGAACATATAATTATTATCGACAATAGTCCTGTCTGACACCACTCCTCCTGCACCATTGCCGGTGATTCTGGCTGTTACAGACACTCGAAGAGGACGAATGGGCCACATTTCATTGACCAGGGTTTACATTAGCTATGGATAGCTAATAGTTAGCAGGCTTTTAGAGTGAGGTGTTAATTCTGAGGCTTGGACGCACGTTGCTTGAATAACTCTCTTGATCAGTAAGGGGAAGCCTTCATGGAGTGATAAAGTGAAATTAGCCATTTTCCAATGTTTCAGCATCAATATTGGTCTATGCTGAAGAAGACACCCCTACATACAGGCATGGTCTGGTCACACTGGAAGAGAAGGAAGGCAGGGTTAAAGCGCTGGCGAGTGAACACAAGAAAGCTTTCTAAATACATAAACACTAGAGATGCTGAGAGCGATCAAGTACCACTGGAGCTGGCGACAATAATCCGGCACCATGCAGAGGGCACGTCTGGGTATAAGAGCAGTTGCTGATTATACTCAGTGTGCTGCAGGTGTGTGGACCGGTACAGCTCTAACCAGCAGCAAAGCCACGCACAGCCTCACCAAGCACCTCTGAAACAAAAAGCACAGAAACAGACCACAAACAGGCCGAGTCCAAACAGAGTCCAATCATAACAGGTTTGCTTCATTTACCTTGCTCTAGAATTTCAAAAATATTTCAGGTTGAAATGTCCAAAAATAGAATAATGTGATCAACACAGACTCTGTAACAGGTTTAATTAATGAGGCTCGTCATGCCGCTGAATGGAATCCTGTTCAAAAGACCTGCCTAGTTGCCATGTGGATTTGAACAAGTATGCATAGCAGTGATAACTTAAAAAATATATATATATATATATATATTACTCATGCCAGACAATAAATCTGAAGCTAATGATACATTTTTTGCTTTTCCACTGTGTGGCGGCTGTGTTGCTCAACTGCTGCTGTGTCCACGCAAGCAGCACTGCTGCTGCAGAGCAGTTACTGCCACATGAGTTTGCCTTTGATAATTATTAATAAAAATGATGATGTGATTTTCCTTCACGCCAGTTGAAAGAGCGAGAAAGTGGGAGGGTGAAAGAGAAGTAGGCAGAGAGAGAAAGGAAGAAAAAATGTCCTCCCATGCTCTTCATGTCAGGTTTGACACCGCAGGTGACTAGAGAGCCTGCTGGTGTCATTGTTAGTGCTGGTATGGAGTCCACTAGCCTCGTTAACGTGGTTAGTCAGGGACATAGAGCCGTGAGTAGCGGACTGATGTCTCAGCAAGCAACTTACACAGTCTTACATAATAAAATACAGAAGCTAATCACTGCAGCATCCTGGCATCCCTACCGGCACAGGCAGCCAAAACCTACTACTACTAAAAGGTACCTTGTTCCAGTTCCTAAATTATCTACCATAAGCTCCACCAAACGGCTGGTCATTGGAAACTGCTCCAATGAGCTTAAAACCCTCAAATGTGGCTTTATTAGATTAGATCACTGTCGACCAAAGCCTAACTGATTAATGATTTGATCACTGAGCATAAGCTGGACATGATTGGCTTATGTGAAACATGGCTGAAACCTAATACTTTTCTGCCATTAAATGAAGCCTCTCCTCCTGACTGTAACTACGCCCATGTTGCTCGGGCCTCTAAACAGGGAGGAGGTGTTGCTCTAATCTACAAATCTATTTTCAGTTTAAACTCCAACCAGGATATTAAATTTACTTCATTGAGGCTCTGGTTTTAAAAACCATCCTCATCAAATAGTAACAGCCTTGTCCAGGGAACAGGCTTTCACCTGGTTGTACTGTACAGACCTCCAGGGTCTTACTCCCAATTCCTAGAGGAATTTGGTGAATTTACTGCAGATCTTGTGACTCTCTCAGATAAAATCCCAATTATTGGGGATTTCAATATCCACTTAAGTAAGCCCTCTGACCCTCGAGGTAAAGCTTTTTTGAGACTACTTGATATTTCCAACTTTATTCAGCTTGTCCATGAACCCACTCATTCCAGTGGTAACACTCTGGATTTGATAATTTCCCATGGACTAGATGTGTCAGCCCTGAACGTCGCTTCCGTCTCCTCTGCTGTGTTGGACCACTCTCTCATTACATTTGAAGCGTCATTAGCCTGTCCCTATGTCAGTGACACAAATGTTTTTACTTCTCGTCATATCAGCCCGGCAATCATAGCGACGCTCAGTGATAAATTGCCTGGGGTCCTGGCTTCTTTTGCGACTATGACAAAACCTGTGGAAGGCTTCACAAATGAAATTAACTCGGTACTTGTTTCTCTTTCTACTTGTTACAATACTGTGGCACCGGTCTCTACCAAGAGAAGACGACCAAAGAAATCTACTCCCTGGTTTGCTGATGAAACCCAAGATCTCAAGCAGGCCAGCATGAAAATGGAACGAGCATGGCGTAAATCTAACATCTAACACCGTGGCTAAACTTACTCAAAAACCACAGTCGGTGAGCTGTGCACTTTAATGCAAGTGATTTCTTAGAGATCAAAATCAAAATTAACACATCATCTCTGGCTTCCTCATCAAAATGTATTAAAAGATATCCTTCTGCTGATTCTCAGTTAGTCTCAGCTCTAAACACTTTTGATTATTGACTATCTCCCTTGAGATATTGTATAAAATTGTCTCATCCTCAAAAACCAACTACCTGCGTCCTGGACCCCTTTCCGGCAAAACTGTTTAAAGAACTATGGCCAGCACCGGACCTACAATGTTAAATATTGTTAACTCATCACTCATAACTGGTGTTATCCCTTCTAGTTTTAAGTCTTCTGTGGTTAAGCCTCTACTTAAGAAACCACTCCTCGACCCAGGATCTCTCAATAATTATTGACCAGTATCCAACCTTCCCTTCTTCTCTAAAGTCTTAGAAAGAGTCGTGTCCCTCAACTTTCAGGCTACTTACTCAATAATAATCTCCTGGAACCTTTTCAGTCAGCTTTCAGAGCCTGTCACTCCACCGAAACCACCCTTACTAAAGTGGTAAAAGACATTTTACTTACTTTAGACTCGAACTCGACCTCAGTGCTTCTGTTACTGTACCTCAGCGCTGCATTTGATACTATAGATCATGGCATATTGTCAGACTGACTTGCAAGTCAATTTGGCATTTCTGGCCTGGCTCTAGCCTGGCTACAATCATACCTGTCTGAAAGAACACAATGTGTTTCTTACAATGGTACTTCATCAGTTTTTAATGCTGAGAAGTATGGCGTTCCCCAGGGCTCTGTTCTGGGCCCTTTGCTCTTTTCTTTATATATTTCACCTCTCAGCCAAATTATTCGGAGTTATGGAATACATTTCCACTGCTATGCGGACGACACTCAGCTGTATGTGCCCATAAAAGATGGTGATAAATCTCAAATCACAAAATTAGAGACCTGCCTATGCGCAGTGAAGAAATGGATGTCAGAAACTTCCTGCTCCTAAATTTGAGATGCTGGTCATCACCCCGCTAGACAGAGACACCATGTTGATCAGGTGACCGTAACTCTCGACAACTGTGTTATTTCTCAAAGTTCAACTGTCAAGAATCTAGGTGTTACTTTTGATTCTACACTCTCTTTTGATCAGCACATCAAAGAAATTACCAAGATCCCTTTCTACCACCTGCACAATATAGCTACAATTTGGTCCTTCCTGTCCACTACGGACGCAGAGATCTCATTCATACCAGATGGTTCAGAATGCTGCAGCCAGAGTCTTAACAGGTACATATTACACCAATCTTGGCATCTCTGCACTGGCTCCCAGTACATATAAGATCAGACTATAAGGTGCTGCTCATGACATACAAAACTGTACACAGCCGTGCCCCGTAGTACATGTCTGATGTCATTACACCATGTATTCCAACTCGGCCATTACGCTCTGAAAATTCAGGGCCCCTGATGGTTCCCAGAGGTAAGAAGAAGTCAGCTGGCTGCAGGGCTTTTTCCTATCGAGCTCCTTTCCTCTGGAATAACCTCCCAGCTGACATCAGACAATCTGGCTCTGTTGACAGCTTTAATAGAACTCAAAATTCACTTCTTTGATTGAGCCTTTAATTAGCCCTTGATATCAATTGTAAGCTTCTTCAGTGGCTAGGTGTCAGTCTCAATGAGTTCCTATAGTACTAGATTTTACATTGTGCTGCCGACGAGGAACAATCTGTTTATTCTGATCAATATCGCATTTCTCTAACTTTGTTTTTGTTTTCTGTTCCCACAAGCTTCAAGCTGTGTCATTCACTACACTCTCTATAGCTTCCTCCTCCTCCTCCTCCTCCTCCGCCTCTTCTCTCTCCTCCTCCCCTCTTTCATTCAGGCTCTCTTCTGATGGACCACGGGCCCCTGGAACCATCTACCGTTTCCGGGCTCCTGCTGCCTTGAAATACTGACTGATCTAGATTGTCACATCCTGGTCTGCACTGGATCATTGCTCTCCTCCGCTTCACCATCTCCTCATATCTATATTTCTGTTAATCTCAATGCCTCTCTCTGTCTATTACTAATTATCTTGTGTGACCTGCCCTCTTCCAGGTCACCATGGTGGACAGGAGGTTGTGTGGCTCGGGCACCGCTTGGTGATGCCTCGTCCAGCTCAGTCGTCTCCTGGATCCACTCACTTTTCATATAGTTTGTATCAGACTTTCTGTTATAATGTAACCTGCAAACTGTAATGTATTGCTCTTTTCTGTACACGCGACATCTATTGCATGTCTGTCCGTCCTGGAAGAGGGATCCCTCCTCTGTGGCTCTTCCTGAGGTTTCATTTATCTTTTTTTTTTTTACCCTGTTAAAAGGGTCTTTTTTTTTTCTATCAAGATGGCAAGCTTTTCCTCACTCGAATCAAGGGTCTAAGGACAGAGGATTTGGTTCACTGTACAGATTGTAAAGCCCATTGAGGCAATGTGATTGCGATTTTGGGCTATACAAATAAAAGTGATTCGATTTGATTTGATGTCTGTGACATATTCTAAAGATATAGACATTCACTGCTGGCATAGCATCAGTACAAGTGTCTACAGGTAGTTTTCAGGTCCATTTCAGCTGATAACAGAGCTTCTGCTTACAAAATCAGTGAGATGAAAATTCAAGTAATACAAAGATTATGACAGACACCATATTTGGGGTGATGTTATTATATCGTGAGACACACTATTACAACTAAAATGACAATTTTCTCAATGACCTCTTTTGGTGTCTATCGATTCAGATGATGTGGGTTTTGTCCATTTGTGCAAGTTTGAATGAGTGGAATTTCATATGTCAAAACATATTTCAAATGCAACATCTCTTATTAAGAATCGGTGACGAATGCAACACAGAAACTGTGCACTCTGAGGTCTGTTGAAATTTGCATCTGCATTGCATTGTTAGAACTCTCTGAAGTCCCCCAACACCACCACCACCAAAAAAAAAAACAATTTCAATCCAGCAGCCCTGAGTAAACATGACACACATTCCAGTGAGCAAGTGCAGCTCATAGCAGGGAAAACATGTACATAGAAAATGTGCCTCAAACCATGTAAATAAAAGTAATAGTAGCTGGAAATTCCTGGTATTTGACTTCTGCGCAAGCACAGAGGCACGGACACTTCATACATGCCTGATGTGTTAGTGTGGAAATTCATATTAGACGACTGCAGTGCACACAGCCGAAGCTCTGTTCATATAAAAAAAAAAATGTGTCAATACAGGATTTTATACATTCATCAGCCGCACAAGGGAGAGACTCTGCACATAAGTCGTTTTGTTTCTTTTTTTTTGCTGTGAAAAATTGCAGCATAGCAAAGTGAGGTATCACCACCTCTATCAGCTGCCACACACTGAAAACTCAAATACGCAGGTCAGAATGTTTAGCAAAACATTGATCACAGAGCCTGACAAATGTTGGCATTGAACACACAGCCACAGTGTGAGCTGTCGTACCTTAATAACAAGGCAGTTTTAGTGCAACACCATCCTCGGCTCTCATAAAACTTGGCCTTGACCAGATCACTGGAACTGATAGATAGCTAATATTCTGCGGTGTAGGGTGGACTGGAAGTGTTCTTTACACGGATAATAAACAGTTTCCACCCACGGCTTTATTCTGTGTGAAACAAAGAGTCAGTGGTAAGCTGTTTTAACTTACTTGTGTAGTCACATGCATCAGGTCATTTAACTTACACGCAGGACGTATGTAACATGTATGTGAATTATGTTAGGGCTATTTTTGAAACCTGCGTAACCACAGTGTTCAGTGTTGAAACCTAACAAAGTAAGTGCCTCGACTCAACCAAACTGCAACTCTCGAAATCCAGACAATGATAAAAGACAGAGTTCGATGGCAAGGGGATCATGGGAGTTGGTGTCGCCATTGTCGTCATTGTCAGAAAACTACATTTTCCAATGAAAGTGATCAAACGTGTCCGATCATGTGTGAGCAATACAAACAATAGCAAACCGCCAGAGTAAACAACTAGCTGGATAGCTGATTCACCGACTTCCTTCCTCACTCTCTGACGTCACATCTGGCGTCTGGTGGATAGATTTCAATTCATGCAAATAAGCAGCTCAAAAAAATCATTTTTAAAGCAGAAAGTACGTGAAAGAAAAGAGGTTATCTGAGATGTCAAAATGAGTCTAACCCTAAGTCGACAAAAATGTGTAAAGCATACATGTAATTTGCTTTTTGGATGATTCTGCATGCAGCTGTGTATGTGGCATACTGCAACATCGGGTCAGGCACGGTGCTGTTTTTGTCCGTTGCAGCCCCCTCAGTAGCTCCAGCGCACTGGTTAAGCTGAGGCTGATTCCAGTCTCTGTGAATGAGTAGATAGGGAGGTGAGTCTCATATCTCCATCCTGACAGGCTCAACACACCCCCGCCTCTTGGGACTCCACACCAACCATCCCTGATAGCACAGGACTCGCTTCTCCCCTCCCTCCCTCTCTCTCTCACACACACACCCACTCACACACATCCACACACACTGCCACTCGGCGAGACCCGGCACTCGCCTTTTTATTTAAATGCGATAAATATTTAATTTGTGAACGTGTTGTGAAAGATCACACGAGCACGCACAAAGGACCCTCAGCTGAATATGCAACGCTCTGATAAATATTTCAGTACTCTATTTCCCCAACCCCCAGTTGACTCACCAGGAAACCTGGAGCTGATCCGGGCAAGAATTAAACATGTTTTCCTTGCAATATTTATTCTTTAAAAAGAGCCAGGGCGCTGCTGATTGGCCGATTTTCCAGAGGTTACCGTGGCCGGGCGTGATCTGGTGTCCATTTAAAGATGCTCACTTTAATGACACAATATATCTCCCCAGTTCACTCCCATGTAGGTTAGTAGCACAAGACTAATAACACCAATAATCCTCCCACTAATAACATATCCCCCCTCTGCCTCTCTGCACCTATAAATAGCATCACACACACCATAAATTCTGCTTTCTTGCTTTCTCACTCACATACAACACCTGCATCACAGTACCGCCTCTCCCTGTAATTAACGTTTCTTCCAGAGTTTACTTTTATAATGAACAATCCCCTGCTTCTAATGCAAATTCCAAAGGCTGTCGTTGTTTAATGTCACACTTTTACATTTATTCCTCCGCAGGGAAAGTAATGAAACAACTTAAGCCCTTGCAACAACAACATAAACCATGATTTCACCCCTCCATCTACAGATGCATTTTTAGTTTTTAGAGGCCCAGGTAAAAAGCAGTCAATAAAGAACGGCAGTAAAAAAAAAAACATTTTCAAGGGCAACCCTCACCTACACGACCGCCCTGCACTTATCAGATTTAAATAAATAGATAAAGAAAATAAAAATATAAAAAGCCCAGCAATATTCATTCTGCCGTGGCGCAAAGTACCACGCCAGCCTGGTGTGGTACTCTTCCTTGTATGAGTGAAATTCATCAATAAAGCAATTGTTTAAGCTCCCAGTAGGTTCCAGCACGGGCTGTAAAATTTATGAGCAGCAGTACAAACAGACAGTGGATGGATCGAAAAGGGTCCCGGAGGCAGCCGGAAGAGAGTCCTTAGCAATAACAACACAATCAATCACATCCAGCGCACGTCAGGTCCAACCCCAGGCTCCCCAGCAGTGCATTCAAAACACATTCCCACGTTCACATGATGCAGCTCTGTCATCACGTATTACTGTAGGAGCGGCTGGTTTTATTATTTGCGTGAGGGTATAGAAAGCTCTGCCATCTTTATATGTTAATACCTGTCTATCTGCAGTGTCTGTGAGTAGGGTGGGAGGGTACTCAAGGGCGAGCTGTTACCGTCATGTAATTATATCAGTGTCAGTCACTGCAGTGTATTTTTCATTTTCTGCCTATTTAGATATACAAACAAGGGATTCTTTTTTTCATTTAATAAGGTATGTTGAGTCTCCATACTGTATTAAAGCACCTGAAAACTTGGGTTGACATCGTGACTCTTTTTTTCGTCTACCAGCAACACTTAAATGTTTGGATTAAAAAAAAACAAAAAAAACAGAAAGATATATTTTATCAAAAATGTACCACACAAAAACATAGTCACTCCGCTTCATCAGGACTGTGTAGGTGTGGTCTGTTCAGTGATTGACAGTGTTCTGGTACTTCTGGTAGTCTGACTCACCAGATGCAGAATGTGAGTAATGCCATTGGGTGATTATTTCTGACAACTCCCTCCGCCTCGCTGCTATCGGCGTGATACTGTTGTCAAAATCCACGACTTCTACGGGAAAACAGCAAGAACCTCCACACTGAAAATGGCAAGTTATCCTAAAAACTAACCTGGTCGCTAATGGCACAAGCCAAGACAAGCTAGCTGTTCTTTCACCTATCTTTTGCTGGGAAGTCCATCCCAAGGCTTTTTTACAGGGGCACGGCAGCTGCACACTGGGTTAGGTGTCGCCTCAGACTATTGTGATTGGTTTACAGAAATACAAGTTGCAGGTAGACCCAGCACTGTGGTGATAAGACTTGCTATATGAGACTAGCCGATCACTGACCAAACTTAAGACCGCTTTAGTGAGAAGAAATCAGACAGAATTCTCTATGAATTACTTAAAACTGTTGTGGTTTATTTGCAACCTATGGTATCGTAAAGTCATTGTTCTTGTGCTCAAATGCCTACCATTACCATTACTTTTCCTAACAGGCTCTTCCTGTGTTTCTGTTATCATTTTAATGAGCTGATGATATGTCACTGGTGTGTTTACAGCTTGTTGCAGTTCCCCCAAGTGGCTTTTTCCAACCCAAACCTCTAAGGGTACCCTCCATGTGCCCACATATTGATCTTTTGTGAGCGCCAGCGTCTTTTTTCAGTGCTCAGTTTTTTTCCAAGAACGCGTGGCCGTCTAGATGAAAGACAGTGACCATCCCGAGCGCTTCTGGTTGAATATTCCTGAACTTTACAGAATGCCGCTGGGCTCATAACTGTCGCTCTTTTTCAGGCAACCACACAACGTTGAATGGGGCTAGACATGTCATCGGTTGCCCTGGTGACCAAAAAAATAGAGAAGCTTTTTTTCATGCTGTGCCTGTCAATCCTGAGCTGTCTATCCTGAGCTCTATCAGGCAGAAACTAAACAGAGATAGTAAAGCCAATTTGTGGGAGCAGATCGTCCGTACCCTCGATGACGCTGATGACTGCTTTTATCACCCTGTGCATTGTAGGCTTGTTGCTAGCTGTGTAGTCACCTGTCAATTTACCTTAGCGTTGGCGAATGTCAATCAAACCCAATGTGCAGTGCTTTTTTTCTTTTGCAACGCAAGCACACTACCGGCACCTCTCTGTTAGATGGAAAGGTTATGTGGACATGGTCACTGAAGGAGGATTTGTGCATTGACCAAATTTGAACAAAGTGATGATTTTTTTTATGAATTTTAAAGCATTTTTTCATCAACTGATGTGGTTTATTCCATCCCCGAAACCGAAGGCAAACTTTGTGAGATGTGAAGAGCAGATTACATTGAGTGGTAGACCTCACCATCACCAAGGAAACATAAGTTTGTTCAAAGATAACATTAAAAAGTAAAGTAACATTATATATAAGTATACATAAGTATACATTATATATATATTTATATACTGTAGATGCCACGGTCTTCCCGGGCACATCACACACATCACAGCCAATGTTAGCAGAATACAAACCATACCAGCTGAAATAGTCTTTTTATGGGCCCCAGTGCATCATGTGATATTGTAATAACACAATTTGGGCACTACGAAAGTTGACCTCAAAGCCCGTCACTCTCAGCTGGGGCTTGGTCTACCACAGCAACAGTAACTCAGGGGGCTGGGACTTTGGATCTGTTAGTTTTGTAGCTCAGTCGTCTTCTTCCTTGTCTTTTGTTTTTGCGTCGCTACATTTCTGAGTGTGTTGCTGCCACCAGCTGTCAGTCTGGAACTGTTTGAAATATGAATGTAGCCTGTAGCGCACCACCTGTGCCTATATGCTTAATTGTGTGCATTCACAGCAATAAGGTGGAGGGTCCTATCAACAAAACATTGCTCCTTAGTGTCACTAATGGGCACTAATCCTGCACAGGGTATCTTTAGAGGGAGGCATTAAACAATCAACCAGTGTGGCAGTAATGGGAGTTCTAATGTCCAGCAATGACCCATTTGAACGGTACATTTCAACATATTAAACGGATAATAACAGTGGTCATTATTCACTGTTATTATCCATTAATATGTTGATATGTATTTTAGAATAGAAATTGTGACATTTGTTGGATATTTTTGGATTATTATCAGATATTAAATGTTATTATATCCTTTCAGCCACGATACAAACATCACCTCCAGCTCTCAGAGGCTCCTCAGTTAAACAGCAGCCTTTAATTTATACTCATCCCAAGCGTGTCATAATGCAGCGATATACCAGTTAGAGCCTCTCTCTATTCAAACATGTCTCAGACTGTATTTAATCGTATTGCCTTATGTCCACGATCCCACAGTGCCCTCGGTGAACTATTGGGGTCTCCCTGTTCACAGCGTTCATGCTTGGAGAGACACATGGAGGGCAGATTTGCCTCTGGCATGCTCACAGCATCAGCCAAGAATCTGCTCATTATTCTTCCCAATACAAGTAGTGTGGCCCGGATTAGATCGGCAGGCCTGGACAACAATCTATGCCCACAGAGCCAGGGCCAGCAGGCCCTCTGATCTGTGCACATGAATTTACAGTGAGAGCTGAAATGGAGAAACAGCTCAACAATTTCGACTCGACGGCAGGATAATAAGTGTTGGGTAGGGCGCTCTGGTTTACTGCATTTGCTGCAGAGCTGTCTTCCTTTTCACAGTGAAAGTGAGGAGATTGAGGGAAGAGATAATCGTGAGAATATAAGGATAGATCTATATGAGCCCTTGTAAATGAAACCACATACCATGCCTACTTACACCACCCTGCTTTGTCATTATTCATGTCTCTTTTTGAGAGATTATGCATGGTGCCATTCTTCTGTTCCTTCACACTGCACCCAAATCACAAGTGACTCCGGCGATACATTTGACAGTGTTCTTCTGATACACATTTTATCATCACGCACAGCCCATGCAATACACACACAGCAGACCTGACACGATCACTGAAAAATTAAACACCTGTGATTCTTTTTCCTGGAGCCAAGTCGCTTTCATCCACGTCGTCATGATGGTTACATGCTGTTTTTATGTTATCAAGGAACATTCATTTTAGCATTTGAATGTGACTGCCTCAATAGGCATATTTGAATAAAAATGCCTGCCTGGAATGATTCACGGGCACAACACAAAACTCATTTTTGCAGTGGGATTTTTCAAATATCACACCCACACATAACTCCAAATAAACATTTCAGTGCCTCCACACTCCTGATCAAATGTTGGTATCTCACATCGCAGTGTTGTCGATGTTACCGCCACTTTCATCACAAGATGTTTCTGATGTAAATCACAGGGTGCTATAGTGCTTTTGGCATTTTTAAGTAACACAAATCATAGCCCACTCAGAGTGCTATTCACAGTCACAGGATAAATTAGACATGAGTTTCTGCATTAAGCCACGAGTCGGAGAAATGGCTGGTTAAAGAGCAACTTTTAGGATGGATTTCCGACTGCATTTATACATTCTACATGCAGGTCATGTTCTGAAAGACTAATTGTGTATGTTTTACAAGCTAAAGAGAACTGTGCTTTACCATCAGGGAGCTGGTTTCCCCATATCACACTGTGCAGCAGTAGCTCTATGTGAGTCTGAGCAGTAGCCGTATACTCACTCTTTCTTTTTTTTTACTAGTTTGAGCTTGTACTTCATTTTTTTTCACCAAGATAGACTTTTGTGTTTGTGTTGTGCTGGCTCAGAGATTCCATCCTGTCAAGACAGAGGTTTTTTATTTAACAGGAAAAGGCTTGGAGCTAGTTTTGCTGTCTGGGTGTATTTCATGCAGGTGAAGAGACGGGACGTAACACACCTGTAACTTGTGTGTACCACTTAGGAATCTCCTTCCATCTTACCTCTCTCTCTCTCTCTTTCTCTCTCTCTCTCTCGCTCTCTCTCTCAGTCTGTCACTCCCTTTCTGTCTCTCTGTTTCTCTGTCTCAGTAACAGTGTGACCTGAGCTGATCCTCACACACAGCTTTCCTTCTGTGGATATGAGTAACATCACCCCTGCTAGTTAAACTACCGTGTCCCTAAGGTTATGTTTACGCACAAACAATTTGCTGGTGCTAATAGTAATTAATGAGGAAGTGTTAATACTTAACACGTTCATAAAATGTTCAATATCTGCAGCCCCACTGGCAGAATAAATGTTGGCAGCCTACATTTTTGATATGTTGATACTTTACATTTGTAAAATTGTGAAATCTTGGGACAATAAAAAAAAAAAGATTTTACACTCACTGGTTCTGTCGCGACAGTACAGCTGGAGAATGTCTCGATGTCTCCTGAAAAATATCCAGTTGATTTAACTCTAGCAAATGTTTAAACACCCTCTCTTACTGTGATCTCATGTCTGGTATGATACGTATTGTAGAAATGTTATTATAATATACATATATTATATATGAATGTACACATCTGAGTGTATCTGGGTTTGGAGAAACAAGTTTTTCTTTTATTGACAACGAATATTCCCCGAGCTTAACAAAAGTCCATCTTCTGCCTAACCCTAACCACACACCGGCCTCAGTGTGCAAGCTCCAGTGGTCATGTTCCAGTTTTGGCTGGGTTTCCATTAATTACGAATGAATTAATCCAGCTTGACTTTTCCAAAATGGACAGCAGACTTAACTTGAATACAACACAGAGCTCAGTTTGTTAACCTGATAAAAACGGGTCCATCATAAATGTGCGTAATCGTAATCTCTTGATACGACCAATAATACTTGATAGCCTTTGCAGCACACCAGCGACAGGCACAGCAGACCTTTTTCATACACTCACCGTTTGAAGATGTTAGGTAACAAAACTACTTGGTTAGGTTTATAAAAAACATTGTAATTTGGCTTAAAATAAGTTATGTTATGTACCTTATGTCACTTAGTGCCTTAATAAAACTGACTGTTGAGTATTTGTTTATTACTGGACATGAGCAGCGGTCTCCTGATCTACATAAGCATCCTTCTCCTCATGCAGACTTTGTTACATTTTATACTACTGAATGCCTCCTTTGTTGCCATTATAATTAACAAAAAAACTTAAATACGGGTCGTAAGAACCTGCATTCCCAGTCGACCTAGGTGGTAGTTTTTCTGATGAGGAGGGCCTGTTTGAACACCCAGTTTCTTCAACTGGGGATGCCGATCTATGTCTTTTTCAAGAGAGAGACCTCTTCACTGCACATGTGCCCGACCCTCTTTAAAGAGTATTTCTTTGGCCGTCGTTTTGTGAAGTCCCAAATGATCCAGAGAAATTGTTAGTCTATGGGGAGTTTAGAGGCCATGTTACCTGCCGTAGTAGAACTCCTACCTTTTGTCAAATTCATTTACATTCTTTCGAACTAGCCTATGCGCAGAGTACCTGCCTGTCAACCTCACAGGCACAGAGCCCAAGGCTCCCAGGATGGGAAAGGGACTCACGGAGACGGTGGTTCTTTTCTAACATGAGTGACACCTTGGAGACGAGCACACAGCGCCGTGTGTCTCATCATTGCTGTGGAACAGACCAACACCTGCAGGCTGCAGGTGGAGGCCTGGGCTGGTTTTTTTTTTTTTTTTTTTACAGAATGTGGTGACTTTGGAATAACTCAGCTTGAGTTTGACATAAAGGCTGTAAAATATAATGACCAACTGGTATCAGAATGCTCAAGATATGGTAAAAAAATCACATTGAAGAGACAATGGAGCCTTAGCATTGCAAATTTGAATGAAATACATAGTGATTTGGATAGAAGTGCTCACAAAACGATCTGTATTCCGGTGCGGTAACTGCTAACGCTTCTCATCATTTAAAATGCTTGTTTCGGCAAGTAGTCAGCAATTTTTTTCCTCTTTTAAATGACATTTTAAATGAGGAAAAACAAAAGCAATGCGCAGTAAAGCTTCTTGTCCCTCTATGCTTTTAAAAGCATTAGGGGCTGCAACCAAAAGCTCTCATGAAAAATTGATTGCCCGCGGGGAATAGCAACACTTTAAACTGCAAAAAAAAAAAAGCTGAAAAGTAGCCGGCATGCGCGCCCGGTTTATAAATAGACTGTTCACCATACAAGAAGGCCGACGGAAAATTACACCTGAATGCAAAACTCATTGTTCTTTTTTCCTCCTGGAAAGGAGGCATTCAGGGTGCGATAACCTGCCGCTAAACAAAAGAACCTGGAGAGGTTGTTTGGTGGAGAAGAAGAAAAAAAAAATCCTTGATACATTTCAATCAATTCTTTACTCGGAGTAATGATTTAGTTGAAATAAATAATGAGAGATGGGAATTGGAGCTCTCTCTTGCAATTAGTCATTTCATTTCTAAATATAATTTGGCTTAGTTGAAATGCCATGGCTGTGATTTCACAGTGTCTGTCTCCAAAGGTCATTCTAAAGGTTCTTCTTTTCTCCTCTCTCCTCTCCTCCTCTCTCTCTCCTCTCCGCTTCTCTTCATCTCTTTCTCACCCCAGATTTTTCACAAATCAAAGTAACACATCCTCCTCCCCGAGAAATGCCACCATATTGCCGTGGATCTCGGCGTTACAGCTGCATCTTTAAAGCAGCCCACACAGGACAACACTGTCTTGGTTGAGTGGAACATGCATACAGAAAAAATACCTGTATGGTACAGGAGGGACGTGACAGAGGCAGAGAGCTGACAGGTAATATAGTAATGATAAATGCCAGGGGGACAAGCTCGGTGTAGAGTTGTAGAAGTGCATGATGCAAAAACAGGATTTCAAAAAGTAGAGAAAAAAACTAGGCCTTGGCTCCTAATTGAAGAAGAAATTAGGCTTTTCATAATTTCCAAGGGATAAAAGCTGACAAATACAACTCCTTCGCTCCACAGACACATCCTCCGGGGATCCAAACAAAATTGCAACCTTAAAAAAACAACAAAAAAAACCAAACATCTCGTCTTCGTGAAAGTTCACCATGACTCGTGGTTCCCCCCCTAACAAGAAACAATTCTGAAAAGCATTCTTTTTTTCAGAAAACAAGCTCACAATGAGACCCTTGGAGTTTCGAGCGGTCTCCTGCTATTGTAGCGCCATCAGAGCGCCATCAGAGCAGCACTGGGGATTACATGGTTTTGCAGTCTCAAACGGTTGCTCCGAGAAACAATTATCTGATTGCGACTTGAGGCGAAGGGATAAAAGGGTGTTCAATCTCCACAGGGGCCTGTTGTAAAGCAACACCAGGAGAAAAGTCCCTGCCACAGACGCAATGTACGACGCAAACTCGTCACATTCTACAGCTGATAAACCCTGTGAGAATGACCAGTAATTTGCTTTAAATAGCTCGTGGCTGCGGGATGCTGGTTACAGAAACGACTCGGGCTGTGAGGAAAGGCTTCTAATCCCTTCTTAGTGTGCAAGCCAATGAGTTTTCTCCCACAAGAAGTGAAAATACTTTTCACCGCTGAATGTCCCTGTTGTCGGCAGTTTTGAAATTATTCTTATGTGTATTAAGTTATTTATATTTTATTTTACCATTAGGGGTCCTCCTGAGTGGCACCAGAAGCTCTTAACTAAGTGTTTCGTCTTAAGAGCTACAGCAAGCAACTTTTAAGTTGAAGTGAAGGGAACGGATTGACCCTATTTCCATTGACATCATTCCCACAGTGGCCACAGGGATTGGCGTTTGCCACGTGACTGGTTTAGATGGACCGATGGGTATGAATATAAAATAGAATAATAAAAGTATGTAGTATATTTTATAAGCTGTCCTAGATGTCAAACAGTAAACACAGTCAAATATTGATGTTTTAAGTAGCAGTTGTATCTGGCTTCAAACACCATCAGCATGTGAGATTTAATTCAGCTAATAAAACAAATCATCAGTTGTTTCTACTTACAGCCGCAAAATCACCGTTATCGATGTATTTATTACAGCTGGTGCTAATTTAATATGGGTTTAATGAGCTCTCATCAGCGCTGCACACAGTGTACTTGATTGTTTCGACATGTTGGTGAGTCGACTGAATCTTTATTAAAAGGCTGTGGTCAAAATGTGCTTTCTGAAGATATTTATTGTCATATCATTCCAAACTATTAACCCGACAAGGCTTATTCTATGCAGCAGCTGACTGATTGTGAATAGGCCTGAAGCTTCTGGATTACCACTAACTTCTCTAAGATTTAAAGCTTCTTTAGGGCTGAAATCATTTGCGAAATACTTAATCATAGAGGTAAGACCAGCAGGGAATTGGAGGGAGGACAAGGGGAGATGCCATCCCCTTTGTTAACATCTCTCCACAGACTCCCAGAGGTCACTATTCGGGACGTTTGCATTTTAATCTGCACAGATTTCTAGCCTTTCGAGCTGTTGGGATCCACGGGTGAATTCACTCACTGTAGGATGTAAACTGAACACTGAACTGACATCAGTTTCCCACAGTCCTTCGTTTCTACACACTTACGTGCAAAAACTGCCCAGAGAGCTCTGACTGGTCAGTGGGAGAGAACCCCCTGACTGGGTTAACGACTCCAACACCGGGGCTTTCCTGCCTCTGAGCTCTCTAATCTCCTGGACTGTAGGGCTGCTGCGAGCTGTCAGCTGCATCTCCAACAGGCCCTTGGAGCTACTCCCTACGGCAAAAATCAAGGCCCTGTTGGTACCACAGTTAAGTTTGTGCCAGCAGATGTGACACAAAGCCTGCCAGCTAACTCTGCAAGCAAAAGGAATACGAGGTAAGCCCCTAACCTCGCAAGGACCAGCCAGTTTCCTCCAACTTCTCATCAGGCACTGTTCAACACTGGAGCCACAACTTTTCTCAGCTTGGCATCAGCTAAGGAACCACCAGAACCTTTTTGGTAACGTTGAATCTGGCCTATAGCGTACAGCATAGCATAGTTGGGCTAGTAACAGGACTGTTGCACAGATGTATTTGGGTCAGGGTGACGCGTAAGCATTGTGTTTCAAGGCAGACGCATACACAGACAAAACAGACAGTGAAAACAGATCTTTAAACAAGAATGGACAGTTCAAAATCCACATGACCCCCATCTGAAGCTTTGGCACTTATCAAAAGCAGCAACACGAAGCACCAGGACTAAACAGCAACAGCATATTTTGTTATTCTAAAATATTGGTTATATATCTGCAGCATATGACTGATTGTGAATCAGCCAGAGTCTTCTCAATTGCTGCAAACTTCCAGAACCAGCAGGGGATTTGCGGGAGGACGGGGGGAGATGCTGTCCAACTTGTTAAGCTGTTAAAAAAATAGTGTACAGGTCCTGAATCAAGTTGCTTATTTGAGTTCTAACTTTGTTTTCTCTGGATCCGGCCGTTCTGTCAGCCTTGTCTTGAATCTGTGTTATTCTCTCACAAATCTCTGAATGGGTAAGACTGATCTTTTTTTTCAGTTTCTCCCAGTTCAGAGCTACTTTTAGTAGCCTGTCTGCCAAAACAGTTGTAACTTCTCCTCAGGGCTCCAAAGAAGCTTTATGAGAAAAACCTCCCTGATGCTTGTCATGTTCGTCGGGGTATCTTGGATTCAACTTGGAAACTACGAATTTAAAACAGAACGTCTGTATTGACTTGGGCTGAGCTGAGTTTGGAAGTGTTTCGGACCTTGAATGATAAAAAGGGAATAAAAGTTGCAACATCTCAGCCTTTTCTGCAATGTTTTTCACAATTTCTCTGTCTCCCAAGCACCCAGACTTTTTTGGAAAGTTTAAAAGGCTCGTCAAGTAAAGTTACTGCATCTGCCTCTTAAAATGAGAGACAAGAAAACATTTTTTGTTTTCCTGCTGAATGTTCAGACAGTTTCGTGTTGTTTTTTCATGTTCTTCTGTCATTTGTTGTTACTGGTGTGAGGTGGGCGGGGTCAGGTGGGAAAAAGGGATTTCATGTACTTCCATGCACCAATCAGGATTTAGCAACATTTCAATCGAAACCTGGTGACAGCTGCTTGCTCGTGTTGTCAGCTGGTGTCAATCAAACTGCACCCACACAGTCCTGATGAAGGAGTTTACTGGATTTCTGAGTATTGAACTCGAAACAAATAAGACGTAGGATGTTGTTCTTCTTCAAACTTTAAGTGACTGTTGCTTATTTAGCCATAAATATTGAATGTTATAGATGAATGCCGAAGATTTGAAGCCAGGTTTTCAGGGGTTTTAAAGTTTGTAGGTGGGGTAGATTTGGAAGGTATCTCCAAACCCATTAAATTCATCTGTGGCAGTTGCCCTCGCTCCCTGCCCTGGCTTTTTTTTTTAAAAATGTTTTTGGCTTTAATAACTGCAAGATTCAAAGTCCAGACTTAAAGACGTCCCCCACTGCCTGTTCCCCAGGCCATCTGATGTTTCGGCACAGACTCAAACAAGCACAGCGTTTTTCAGTGCGTGGAGCAGATTTGTGCCAAAAAATGCCTCTAACAAATCTGTAACCAGAAACAATCTCATTTAAAACATGGCATGTAGAAGCTATTGTTGACTATGGCCTTTGTTTCATTTTGGCATTTGCCCTTACATGAATTTTCAGTGTTGTTGCAGGTTGTTGTATTAAAATTTAATCAGTGTTCTATTTTTTTTTCTTTCCCTGGGATGTGTGGTTACAGGTTCCCCTGTGATTAGTACTTTGGCAGAGATTTGATGCAAATGTGCAAAATTGAGTTCTCAGTGTGCCAATGAACCGAGCCTGGAAGCAAAAGGATATGAACACAGAGCCAGACTTATTGACTTCACAGTGTTGTCCCGCACAGCCTTCTGTCCCAAAAAAAACACACACACACACACACACGAAGTCGCACCCGTTGCTTTAAGACATGACAACTGATACCATGCTTTATTTATTTCATTGGCTGTCTTGTTATCACATCACTCTCAAGCCTCAGGGATGTTAACCTCGGCGACCGGAGAGACACATGCTGCAAATACGCACAGAAAAATAAATAATTGAGCAAACATTCAGAGGACTCGGCAAATGCTAAAATCGAGCACAAAGGACGACAGAGCAGCGGGAAGGCGGGGATTATGTGTGGCATTTCATTGTATTTGCACTGTAAATGTGCCATCTGGGACAACAGTGTGTGGGAGGTGCTGTGATCTTGTCTTGAGTCATCTCTTCTTTGGGACACATTTCTTAGTTTTTTTTTTGTTTTTTGCTACCTGCTATTCTTCTGTCACTCCGATAATCATTTTCAATTAGGATCTCATTTGGAGCCGCATCTTTGTTCAGCTATAAACAACTGATTACTAAAAAATCAATTGCAGCAGGCCAGGGACTTTAAAAGGGGGTGGCTCAAAAACAGTTTGATACCGGGCACGAGAGAGTACAAATAGCAATTATCAGGCTCACTGATTTGTGACAGACTTTAACAAGATTTAGGACAGAAAAGGACAGATCCAGCACTATTGTGATTTTCGAGCCTGCGGAGGCCTGGCAACATAAAAAAACTGCTTCCTCCATCAATACACAGCTACAGTTATATTTCTAATGAATTAAAAGAAGGGTTCTTCTCCCCTAACTCCACAGTCCTGAAGGAATCCTTATTTCCCCGCTCCTGTCAGTCCAAGTCATGTTGATATTTGTGAGAAGGAAGCAACCAAACACTAAACCTTATCCCGTAATTAATTAATGACTATCCTGTAATTAATTGACGTCTAAATTTTAATTCATTGGACCCCCTCCCATTTTATAGTCACATTAATCATGGCAGTCAGTGTACCAATCACTCTCCTGGCAGCGTTAATTGTTGAACAGTAATGAAGCTGCGGCGGTCTTATGAGAATAGCAGTGAGTTGTGATTGATTAACAGTTAAAGGATCATTGATTCACTGGTCTCTGGGTGCTGAATAAGCACCACTGACACGTCAGACAGCGCCAGGATGTCCTGAGTCCTGCCATGAGCACCTGAACACAGAGGTATGAGGGGAACACAGAGGCACTGCCCTGTTAGAATTTATGCTAACAGAAGCTAAACTGTTTCTGAGTAGACGCAAGTTATATTTATTTATGCTTTAGATCACAGCCTGATTTAGATTTATGCTGTTTTAAATTTGAACAAATGTATCCATTGTATAAGATTATGATTAACGGAGTCACTTAAGGCACAAGGCAGAATTAATCGTCTGATGTTAATGGTCAGTGACAGTTACATTAGTAAAGCACAGTAATCACAAACATAGTCATATATTAACAAATAAAAAGGACAGGGCTTGCTGATTAGAATAAAGAGCTCGCTGATTCTAAAACTGTTGAGAGGCACTATAATGATGGGATTTAAAACAGATTGCTTTCAACAATCAACACACTTGTACCTTGTTTGTATTTCAGTCAGGAACACTCTTCATAGGATTACCCCTTTATTGCAACTAATAGAAATACAGTTATGCTTGGCGCTGACGGCGCTGCTCTCAAGGCGCCCCCTGAATTGATCCAGCGGCATGCTAAGTCAAAACAGGTAGCGCCATGCAGAAGACACCCCCGCCCCTCGAGGGTTTACAACAGTGGGCTCTAAGCAAGACAATAAATGCAGTTTGAATTTTTTAACCTTGAGCCCTAATAGGACTCTTAACTAGATAAGGTGGAGGCTGCAGCGAGCTTGCAGCAGCGTGTGTCGGAATTTTTAAGCGACGGGGATGTGAATTAGAAAGGGACCCGTATTTAAACAGACCCCCGAGGCAAGAGTAGCTATGGATGGTGTGTGACTGATTGTCAACAATGATCCGGTTGGTGGCTGCCAGCTGGGGCGCAGGAGGTCCGTGTCCTGCACAAACTATTGCTTAAATTCATATGACGGACCCTGCCACCTTTGTAGCTTCAAATAGTTTTCTGGGAACCTTATTTTCCTCTGAGGAGAGCTTGTTTATTCAGTAATGGAAAAAAATATTTCTGAATTTGTAATTTCAACTCATTATTAACATTGTGAGTTTGAATTACCTCTACAGAACTATATAGTGCCCCTTACTGTGCAAGGAATTCAGCTAGTTATGAAGCAGTCGTAAGTGAGATGTGACACTGGAATCACGCTGTCCAGGTCTTTCGTTTGCCAGTTTCCAGCAAAAAAACAAGAGAGAAAAAGAACATAATATGAGTGAATAGATGGATTAGGGTGCACAGAAAGCAAGGATTATTTTTGCACTGACGGTATGCAGCTGCCTGCTCATATTGTGGTTCGGCAAAAACGATGTGGTTTCAAATACTGAAACACGTGTGCATGTATTCTGATGGAATCTATAAGCTATGATTTTGCCAGCTTTGGACAAATAGATGCAAGATAAGACTGGGTCCAGAGAGTTGCAGATGATAGAGGAGGAGAGAGGGAGAAAGGAGATGAAGCTCTGCTCGTTGTGGCTTCTCCAGGCTCCCTGACCCATCGGCAACTCAACCAGATATTTAGCCCGTCTGAGAGCTCCTGGATCGCGTCTTTGAACAGTTCATATATAACAATTATTCGGGGTGAGCCAGGGATTTTTGTCAGCGGTCTCCAAAAGTTGATTATCAGGGCTAAAATGTTTTGGTGTGAATTACAAAGGGCTACTGTTCTTAGAAAACCACATAATAATACATTACCTCGTCGCCATGCATCCTGAGAAAAGCTGTGTTTAAAAAGAAAAGAGTGGGAGAGATGTCTTTCTTCCACTTGCCTCCAAAACGAATGGATGTATAAATGAGATCCCACGACAGGAGGGCATTGGCGCGCATACTACTTCTGTCCACAGGGGGTGCCAGAATCACCAAACAATACATTTCTGGTAGCGGCTTTAACAATGAACTGAATGATTCCATTCATGTAAGAGTTGACACCTGTAGTGATGAACCCACCGACTCTGCAGTTCCCCTCAGCTTCTTTTGATGATTTCGTCGTTTCCGGTCATATCAGTCCCAAAACCCCGCCATACACCATCTGTCCAGGATATGTAAATAAGAAACTCTTTGCTAACACATATGCTTTGTCAGCTTAAAAGATGATGCATCAGTGTTGTGTTTACAGCTTATTGCTGCTACCCTACAGTGACTACAGCTGGTTTATGGTCAGTGAAATATTGCGCTTGTGCACAAAAAAACCATAGTTACATTGTGGTTAAGGTAAGGCAATTCACATCCTTGGTTGAGGTCAGTTTT
Organism: Diplodus sargus; assembly: GCA_903131615.1. Classification (NCBI taxonomy): domain Eukaryota; kingdom Metazoa; phylum Chordata; class Actinopteri; order Spariformes; family Sparidae; genus Diplodus; species Diplodus sargus. Next base: position 1,685,145 of record CAEMYA010001588.1, on the reverse strand, counting down.
TTAATGGCTGAACATGCAATAAAACTGGATTCAGGGTGATTGAATAAGGACCCAGTGACCATGACTACTTTTTCTGCTGCTTTTCTGCTGCTTTTTACTTGTGCTACAGGTTTTGAGAGAGCTATAAGAATAAAAACCTAAGAGATAATAGTTGCACCCAGCTTTGCGCTGCACACCGCTGCACCTGGGGAGGACACACTGCCATAAATTCTCTCGCCGAATGTAGGTAGTGTGAATGTTTATCCCACTACCATAATACTTTGGTAAACGTAATAAGATTAGTTCGAGTCTATGAGGAAGCAGGCGCAGAGGAGAGGGATATATGAATGTATTTATGAACATGTGTGAGATGGAGGTCCCTGTGTGCAACTATAGAGGTGGTCACTATAGGAGAATATGATGACTACAGAATGAATAGCAAGATCCTCCCCTGAATCCTGCTGGTTCTGCGGTTGGCATTTCAAGTCTGAAGCCTGCAGTGCGCCATAGGAGCATTAAATGACGCATGTCAAATGAGGCACGTCAATCATCATTTTTACTGGATTCGGGCCTTGCTACTACGACACCTCTTCCTGCATCGGCACAGTTGGCTTTGAATGCACATCACGCCCTGTGGAATTGTCCAATGTGAGTGTAATTTCTCTGAGCTGCAGACATTCCCAAATGAGCAGCTATGTGATACTGTAAACTAATCTAATCATGTTATTGCCTGGGATTTGCTTTGTTGGCTTGGGAACAAGGCGTTTTAGCTTTGTTTGCTGTGCTGCAGTCATTGAGCAAATGCCACGATCGTGGGTGGCGGTGGTGGATGGAGAGTTTTGTAACTCAACTGGGAAGAAAATTTGGAGTGTGCATCATTAAAACCACAAGACTCAAACAAAGTAATCACTTGGTCGCTGGGACTGATCAGCAGACCTGGAGTCACCTTTGAAACAAAAACAGCGTATCCTGGTCAGTTTTCTGCGTGGAGTGGCAGAAGAAATGTATTATTGCAGCTCTGGGGAAAACATAAGGAATGCAGTTGTTTTTAAATGACCAACATGAGTCTGATTTGATTTTGGAACGTTAAGCGAGCACCAAAACAGCTGCTTTTCGGGGTGGATTGTGTTGTGACCTACTGTATTTCATGGCACTGTGCATCTTTATAATTATGGTAAGTAGGCCACAGTATACCAGGACATGGATGAAGAAAAGCTAATTAACAAAATCAAAAAATGTCCTGGGGTGCCACAGTGTGGCTTAGTGGTTTGCACTGTAGCCTCCCTGCATAAAGGGACTGGGCTCAACTCCCAGCCCAGTGGCCCTATCTGAGTGTGTTACTTAATTTTCCTCTGGATTGTGCGGATTTCACCCAGTGCATGCTGGGATAGACTCCAGCCTCATGTAACCCTGAAGAGGGATATGCTGGTAAAGAACATGGCTGGTGATAGCTGTAAGCAACATGCTGCATATCGGCGCTATGCTTGGCACATAATGCATTTAAGTACAGTTGAAAGCAAGTGTGATGCATTGATAAAACTGTGTTTACACAGCACGGGCAGGCTGCTCTGCTAGCTTGTGTCTAAACAAGTGAATCGACCTGCAGAGGATGATATTGACAAGAGAATATGATACAGTAACAGGACTCATTGTGATAGGGAGAGTGTCCTGAGCTGCAGCTTATCATACTGGAAGCATCAAATATCAAAAACTGCATACGAATTTGAATTTGAATTTGTCTTCAGACACAGTTTTATTTTCCAAACAGGGTCTATTTCATAGTTACTGTGGAAATGTGTCTGCAGGTTTGTGTTTGTTGACTATAAGTCTCTCACGGTTACCATTCTTCTGACAGAAGATGCCCTTTCATATTCAGCCCTATGGCACATTGTCAGGTAAACACTCCACACTATCAATCAATATCATATTTCACTTTGAGACATAAAGTGTTTTGTTGTACACTGTCATGCATTGCTTCTGTGGAGCCCTTTGTATAATACATCAACCTTCCCTGGCAGCAGAAACCGAGAGCAAAACCAACAAAATAAATATTTTACCTGTTATGTGACAGTTTCCAATGCATCAAATTCTCCTATGTGCCCAGAGGAGTATAAGTCAGGAGAGAATTATGAGTGAGCGGCCACACGGTGGGGGGAAGTGGGAGGTGCCGGGGACTGCTGGGTAATGATACAGTATTTCTCATCTGGCCTCTCAGTCGGTGGCCACATGAGATGGGGCACTAGCCAAATCCCCGAGCAAAACAACTGTGGCCTGACTGGAATATCACAACACAATTGCAAAAATAAACAATGCTACTGTTAATGTCAGTAAACCACAGACATTTTCAAACTGTAAATGTGTCTAGGTTTTAGAGACAATGCTGTGCTTCAAGATATAATTTGTATTAATAATGCGCTTAAATGACTACAACTAAACCTTTGTTATAAAACATGTTTTGTTGAGTTGTGCGATTACATTAGAGTGAATGTTTCCCACAATATTCAAACCCAGAGAATTCATTAGGTCGTAGACGATGGGGAAGTCTGCGAATGTTTGTGCCTGAGTCACATCAGATGGTTTTTCATCAGCAGTGGTGGTTGTGTAATGGTGTTTCCATCAACAGTGAAGTAAAAACGGTTGTGTATATTTCTTTTTATACTGTTGGCATTCTGCGGACAGAAAAGGAAGAATGTCATTGTACAGAGAAACATGTTTCCATTGTAAACAGATAAACAGGAGTGAAGATAAATGCACTTCCCAGAAGTTTCAAAGTAATCTTCAAGCTTTTCTCTCGTTTGTAAAACATGATCTGATCAGATCAAAATCGAAAGTGACTCCAGGTGTTTATTCTCCAGAGGGTCTGGCGGCCGAGAACTGTGTCCTGCCACCCACTTCGAACACTCTTCAGAATTATTTTGTTTTGATGGAGAACCCCCAAATGGCAGAAATCACTAGGCACAAAATAACACTTGGCTAGGGTTAAAATACTTGGTTTGGACACCACAAAGCTGCCTGGAGACTTTCCGTAAAAATATAATTGGTTACACGTTAGCAGATGTTCAAACAGAGTCTCCAACTGTAGTCGGTCAGGACATAATCATCTAATGCGAGCGTGATGGCATATGTTTTGCAGAAATGTTAGTGTGGTACACTGGCCTATGACATGTACAAATGTGAAGGTATGTGTTTTGCAATGTAAATGTTCAAATTTTGTCCTGGCAACTGGGCTGAACCATTAACCTCTTTGTGTGATTGATGAAAATAATCGTCCATTCTCACAGTGCGTCCCCAATTGTCAGACTGAGGCAGACAAAAGCAGGCTTCTGTTGCTAGCCAATGTTATTAGCTGTGGCTTGCTAAGCAGCCTTCATGGGCTGATTGAAAACTTTGCCTCGGATTGTCTCTGTTTCCACTCTGAAATTAAATAAATATGAGGGCTGCATACAAATTGCGCTGGGAGTGTTTTGAGCCACCAACAGATCTTGTCTATGGCCTCTGGATTCCAACGGCCGACCCTGAAAAAAGAACATTGTTCTTGTATTGCAGTGTGGAGCTAGCTAGTTATTTCATGTCTGTCTGTACCTGTGTATGTACCTGTCTGCTTACCTGGGCCTGCCTGTAAGCTGTTTCATCAGTGAATCACTGAAGTCTTCCTCCTGTCTCCTCCTGTCTGTGTCTGGGTCCTTCCCCTGTAGCCACCGTCTCTCACTGGTGCCAATCACTGTTTTTGTATTCTGTCAGTAGCTCTCACTGGTACCGGAAAAGTCCAAATGGGATCCACTACCAGCTGATTTTCTTCGGGTCTGACGAAAATCACAAGGATTTAGAACTACTACACACTTACGGTCCACTGACACGGATGTTTTGTGTGATGTCGTCCTGATGGCGTTACGTATGTGGTGTCAAATCTGTGAAGATGTTTTCTTGATTTGTTTGTTTTCGTGTTTCATGTCTATTTTTATTTCTGTTTTTTTTTTCTTTTTCTTTTTTTTGCCATTTCATCTTTTTCAATCACCGCATAGACTCAAACCAGGAATATGGGACCATTTACACCCTTATTATCGTCGCCAGGACATTCATTTCAGAGACTTCCACCAGAGCTCTTCCATATTTGAACCTGAGCGGGAGTCTAATTAGTCAACATAAGTCAAAAGGCCTTAAAGTTCCGGCCTTTCTGAAGCAGCGGGTCTAGTGCAACAGAATTAGTGTGAACCTTATAATATAGATTATGTTGGAATATATTAAGGGCTGACTGCCACATTCCGACCAGAGGCATTGCATTGTAGTTTTATTCTCATCTCTAAAGTTTATTTTCCTTCATTTTTTTGCATTTTCTTCACGCTGCTTCAATAAATTTTAAAGGTCTCGTGTATAAATAGCTTCGGTTTTTAACACTCATGTTGTGGGTGTGCGGCAGTGTGAGTGTGTATATGTGTGTCACTTCCTGTCACGCGGTTCCACAGAGCTCCACGGACAGCGTGACATAAGACTAACTGCTACTACCATTCTCTGAGAGTTTTTGCTCTTGATGAATCATCTGGCCTCAGTGTAAAGAGGGGTAGGTAGTGTGAAGATATTTTCGTCGCAAAGTGCGTTACTGTACAATGGTGTATCAGAACAGAATATCTGGGCATGTGCTCAAAGCAAAGCATTCACACTTTTGCCTATAAAGCTCGAGGGCACAGAGGGCATTACTTGAGGAGCTGTGATTCCTTTTTTTCCTTCTTATATTTCTCAAAGAACACCAAAAAAATTCCACTCTAAGTCACACCTCCCGAATCTCTTAGAAGTTGTTAAGTTTGTTCACTCACATGTACCACATGCGCTGCATTGAGCATGGAACAAAACATATTCACACCGTCACACATTCAAACAGATGGTTTGCGGCAGATACGAATTCCGATGTCGTCGCGGCTGATTTGTTACCCGAACACCTTTATCCTCTTTTAATGGCATTCTCAGATGAATAAGGTGTGGAATGTGAAATATTGTGCTTATTACTGCGGTACTTTAACATCTCCAGAGGGGTTTGGATATTACAGCCTTCAGTGTGCATGTGTCATCTGGAGTCTAATTGAATTCCCTTCCTCACTTAACAAGGACACATTCTCAGGTTCTTTTAAGAGGTTGGTATACCTTAACTTGGAAAAAAAAAAAAAAAACCCTGAAAGAATAGCAACCAGGCTTGGTTGATAACACTCGAGGGGTGGGTGGCAGAAGGAGGTCTGATATTAGAACACTTTTACTTTCAAAAACCTTAAAACCAAGTTGCTTTAGTTGTAAAGTTGTTACGATGGCAGCTGCTGAGATGTGTTAATGTTTTTCAAGTTTACTTTCAGAAGTCTTGTTGGCTAGTGTGTTAGGTAATGTCATCAGCCTGTAACTGAAGTTTGCTAATTAGCTGCAGGCAAGCTAATTCTGTATTAGCCATGTGAAGCTATTTGAAAGAGCGGCAGTGTGGGACATTTGAATTTGAATAAAGTCATACGACATTGTTTGATAATAGATGTTGGAAGTTGGCCATCTGGAGAATAATAATAGTGATAACAATGATAATGCACTTTATTTAAAGCAGAATTAATGTTTGGAACCAGTGCAGAATGTATGAGAGCCTTACTGCATTGAATCTGGGGATATTTTGTGTTGAGACATCCACTCTGACGTGTTTCAGAGTGAGCCGGAGAGACCGCTGACAACTTCAGTAATACCATTATGCGATGCCATGGCTGTACACCTCCATTAAGACACTTAAAGCCTCAGCATCAGTAGATAGCAGTGGTCTTATCTAACAGATATATCACCATGGAGCCATTAGCATCCGCAGCCCGGGTGATGGGCGACACCTGAGCGGGGTCAGGTCTTTGGCTCAAGGTCAGAACATTTCCATCATAGACAACAAGTCACAAACTGATGCTTAAAAATTTACCCCAATGCAGGAAAAGAAGAGTACGACAGTCAAAAGTTGGCAACAAATGATAGCCATGTGTTAGACTAGACCACCTACCGACACGATGAAACCGCCCCCCCTTCCACTGTAGAGCTGATTGTGCGAGATACTGTAGTTTTTTCACAAATGTTACTGTTAGTGTTATCGGTTGAGAACAATCTTCTGTTGTGGATTAATCAACATGTGATGATCCAGTGAGTATTTAAAGGCAGCAGGATGGCAGATGTGGGAAATGACTCAAAACTCAGCAGTGCTTGTCACAGCAGAGAGGACACGCCGCGATGCACAGCTCCTCTCAGTTAGTATGTGTACCTTTATTTGGCTTTATTTGCCAAGAATTGCAATGGAGGAGTCATTTTCTGTGTTAAATTGTTTCATACTGGCATCTTTACAGACTTCATGCTGCATCGGAGCCAAAATAGTGCAATTTGAAATTAATGACCGAAGAAAATGCTGAGTATCAGTCCCTATAATCGGCCAAGCCCATGATCAGTTGACCTATACTATACTAAGTACATGGATGTACATATATGTATAATGTACTTGCACTTGTATTGTATTTTTGATACTCAAGTAAATTTAGTAGATAACAGTTCTAGACCTTCTCTCAGGTATGACTTTGGAGTACTCCCAACAACACTGCTGCCTGTTGCCTATGTATATACCTGTCTTCCTACAGTACTTGTAACTTCCTGAAAGTTATTTCATCAATAAATCACTGAAGTCATCCTCCGGCCTCCTCTGTCTGTGTCCTTCCCCTGCTGCCACTCTCCCTCCCTTGCTGCCAGTCAATGTGTGTGTGTGTGTTTGCCTCTCTACAAAGTCAGTCCAGGGTTCACTGCTCACCTACTACTGGTTGCTTTTGCTTCTGTCGCATTGTCTGAGCGAGTGACTGCTCAAAGCCTGTTTCTATTCATATACATATACACGCGCACACACACACATACATATATATATATATATATATATATATATACATATATATATACATATACATATATATATATATATAT
>CAEMYA010001588.1:1651826-1665187 GCA_903131615.1 Diplodus sargus | reverse complement strand
ACAGTCTGCTCTGAAACTCCAAAACAAAAAGAAGCCCATATTGTTAGAATAACCTGACACGAGCTCCCGTCTAGAAATGCACACGCTTGAATACCCTAAGTCACCATGAAAGCTGTATTATATTGAAGAGCTGAATGAATTTGAATCACAGCAGAGCTTCAAGCCTTTTTCACCCTGCAACAAGTGCTCACTGCTGCACTGCGGCGATCGCTTCCTTGTTAGAGGAGGAATGGCACGAGCCCTTGAGGTGAGCATGAATCCACAAAAGCTGCTGCCTAAGAGGACACACTAAAATGAAAAGTTTCAAACTTGCACATTTTCCCTCTTCTCTCTCTTTTTTTTCCCTTTAACTTCAACGTGTCGACCGAGTGGGTACAGAGAAAAAGACGCAGCGATCATGCTCCCTTTTAAACCTTGACACTCTTCGAGAGGATATTGTTACAGAGGGCTTCTCGTCCTCAACCCTATCACAACAAGATACAGTAATAGTCTTGTTATGACATATTTTTCTCGTTATTGAGACAGACTGTTTCATCATGAAAAAAAATAACTTTTCATAAAATTGCATGTAGTATTTGTGGTGTTATCATGACAACAATGGAAATCGCTATGCTGCCAGAGCAAAAAGGTCTCGCAGCTTTTGTAGACTACACAGGGTTGTTTGTACTTTGTTTTGTTTAATTTAATGCAAATTATAAATGAGCAATCAATTCAAGGTTTTGTATGCCTAAATGTAAAGACTAAAGGGTGGAACTGTAGTGGAGGTTGTTGACACCTCTACATTATTTTCTATGTTTTTTTCTGGACGAAAGCTTTTCAGGCTGACTCTTTCGTGACATTGTTAAATGTGGTTCATAAAATGTAACTGGAAAGATGTGTTTAGGTTGAATGCAAAGCAAAATTATAGAGTGGCTTATAATATGATATCACAATGTGATTCTGCCATAATTGATGCGCTGCAAGACAGTCGTCTACGATACATCACAAGAACTGTGTGACTGAAAAAGCCAAAAAAGTATCCCTAAAAGGCAAAAAGCAGGAACTATGTTCATACACTGCATTGCAGTGTCTGTTGCATCTGCATTTGACAACCAGCTGTAGGCTGCAGAGGTTAAAGGATAAGTTCAGCCGTCTTTGAGAATTCAGTCATTATGGATTGTTGGTCATAATTGCTGGTTGAAAGTTGGAATATGTTTAGTTATCCACAAAACATTTGTGGAGTTTCGGAGCAGAACAGTGTTGTGACATTCTCCTAAACAACTGAAGTTGATGGGGACTTCGATTTTAAACGTGACAAAACAACTACAACAAAAGAACATAAAATTATTAGTATTTTTTTGTCTCCACAAGCCCTGAGATCCCTAATTGACAAAAAACGTTATTAACACCCTTAACACCTGTCTATCCATTCATGTTGCATGCTAACATATTTAGCTTAGCAGCAACAGTGAGGATTTCATCTTTAAAATTGTTGTAAATAATGTCTTTTCAAGGCAGTGTGGGATCTCAGGGTTTACAGAGACTTGGATTGCACTGGACAAGCTGTATGGAGCCATTTTATACTGACTGTATTTTCCTTTTTGGGTTAACTTATCCCTTAATTGTACAGAAGCATGCTAACTAGCCGCCTAGCAGTTGTTTGTTCAATTCCATCCTCCTTTCCAGACCCCTCATTATTTTTTTCTTTGTAAATTGCTGATTTGGATTCTTGAAATCTTCTAAAATGTGGCTCCAGAACTGACAGGGGGGTCAATTTAGTTGTTTTGTTGCTTGTTTAATGCAAACAAAATGAAAAAGAGGTCATTGGGTCATTAGCTAATGAGACAGAAATCACTTCCCTCCAATATCTATTGCATGCTACCAAAAGAAAAAATAGATAGAAATTATCACTAACCACCATTGCATCTGTTCATTTCAGTCATACAGTCACTGTACACGTACAGAAATAATCAATCTTCAATCTTGAATGAGATATTAAAGCAAAGACAGTTTTATTTATAGCTATTAAAACAAGACAGGAGCAGAGAAACCACAGTTGACACCATGAAGTTAAACTCACTGCACAAATAAAATGTAAGCTAATACGGGTAGAAGAGATTCACTGTTTTTTTTGAAAGTAATGTCTTATGTGACACTTCACATTAAGTCTTTCTCACATTAAAATTAAAGTTAGTGCTCGCATTTCCTTCATTTAAAGTTGAACATCTTTACAGTAATCCGGTGTAATCCACACAGGTAGATGATGGAGCATAGACCTAAACCTGAGCTTATTTAAACTTGTTAGCATTATTTATTGTATCATTTAAAATGAATATTCAAGCTATTGCTCCAAATCATGAACCAAAGGGTAAGCAGCTGTGGCTGCCGCGGCGCTACTACGGTGGGGCCGCTTGATGAATAGGCTAATGACTGTGTGTTATAACCTTTACGTGAGTACAGTATGCATTACCCAATAGAGCCTGTTCACCCTCATAAACCACATGGTTCTGCAAACGACTTTTTTTTATAAACAGCACTCAGTGTACGCCGTGCACTTTGCAAGCTATAAATGGAAAATACTGTATGTTGAAGTATTTAAGCTGCGTTGGGAGGCGCTGAGCCTCCGTGAGATTTGTGTCGAGCTCTTAAAGGGATGTGATCTGACCTTATGCCTCAGGATTGATCTGTGGTAAAAGGATTTTTTATAGTGATCTCAAATTTGACTGAGTCAGGCGGTCTGTATCATATTTGCAAAATGACATTGCTGTACTTCTGCGTTAATACATTTTCTGTTGTCCTCTTATTTCATTATTTCGACATCGTATTGACTGGCTGATATTTAAAGCTTGAGAGTGGCTCAGCCATCGGCGTACGCCAAGAAGGGACTCAATCACAGGCTTCAGAGGGATATCAGGTTTGTCTTCAATCTCTCTCCTTCTCTATGCACCATTAGTGTCGTCAATCTGCCTGTCTCATGATTCTTAGTTGATACTGAAATCGCAGCCCCCGCATATCTATTGTAACGCTCTTTAATACCTTTCCAACTTCACGCAGTTTTGGTAAACCCAAAGCAACATGAAATATTCATGTTGTAGTATTAAGCCAGAAAATACAGTCCTCCAAAATATGTATGTGGGATGCTGATGCTTCTTTGCATCACACTCAGGCAGGCCTTGGGAGTATTTTATAACCATGCCAAGGGGATCTGGCGCTCCAATAAATCAAATGTGTTGGCCAGTAATTATTGCCTCTGCTCTCTCACAGGGATCGGGGGATTTCACTCGTGAACTTCCTCTCATTGGGCTTTGGAGCACTAGCCCCTGTGTGTTTTGAAAGACAAGTGAGCAGAAAGCCGAATGTCAGTTTAATTGGTGCGTTTGTGGCTGCCGTTGCACGCTCCTCACCAGCCACAAATTAGTTCCAGGGTGCAACTCAAGGACAAAGGGCCTGACACATTGATATGTGCACACAGCCGTGATCAGTTACTGTGCGAGCAGTGTCTGAAGAACGATGAGTGCTGGGGGAGCGGCCATCCAGTGATACCCTGTGAGGACAGTTTTAATGATCCCGAGTTGCATGTTTTTGCATTTCAATATGGGCCCTGTTTAACAGTATACGTCTGTTTACATTATGCAGTTTGGCCTGCGGTTTAGTAATAATAGATAGTAATGATGCAAATAAGACTGTTTGCATCAATAGTGAATCATGAGACCTCGGCCAAGGGCATCATGGGATGGTGGTACTGCTCCAGAGAAATATCCAGGTTCAGTGTGTACAGTGCCGTCTGATACCTCAGTCTCTTTGTTCACTGTACTGCAGCACGATGATGTAGGTGCACTCTCACACTCCAGACAGGCTTTTGACAGCTGTGACTGGAAAACCTGGTTCAAACGTTGATGTGCATCCATTTTTGTCTATTCTCTTTGTGTTTCCTGGACCCCCGAAACGCAGCAAGGTGGAAGACACCGCTGGACATGGAGGGACTTGAAAACCAAGAGCCCACATCCACGGGAAATACGAGAGGAATCCTGTTTTTCTGTGCTGAGCTGAATCTGATATCATCCGTCAGCGCGTCAAGAAGCATGTTTCCCAGGTGATCCTGAATATTGGCCGACATGTTTTCACCCCCAACTCGTCAAATGGTTTGATTTAGGTTAGGCACCAGAACTATTTGGTTAGGTTTAGGACAAGATCATACTTTGGGTTGAAATAATTACATTCAATCACGTAACTTACTTAAGTCTAATTAAGGGACATAGGTCACCTACTGTAAGTGCGTCACTTGCGTTACATAGCTGAAAACTAATCTCTCTTGACTCGGGGGTGTGCCCAGTTATTAATCAACCCAACCGGCCCGCCACAGACTTTCCATGCTCTTTATACTACCGCACTAGATGGGTGATACAAGAGGTAACACTAGAGGAATAGCTATAGCGTCCAGTGTGCAGCCGTAGCAGGCAGTCAAGTGTTGATTGCCTTCAAGGAAACAGATAAGATAATATGTGACTGATATGGTGATTATGTTGTGGGGTAAAATCCACATTGAAGTCAGTTAATCAATATCAGCCCAACGTTGACTGGATGAAATGTTAGCCTCAACAATAAGGAGTGCTGGTAAATAAAAAACGCTATGTCAGGCCAGAAAATCTAGCAACTCTCTGTGCTGATCCGACCAGTGGTAGAAGAAGAATAAAATCCATAGTTTTTTTTACAGAGTTTATAGGATGGAAGAATCATCATGTTTATAGTCTACACGCAGATAGCAGGCTGCACCTTCACAGGGTCCAGGGTTGAATGCCGTTCAGGACGATTGTGTTTAGTTGAAATACATGCAAACGAGTCAGAGCATTTTTATTTCTCCTCTAACCCGAATGATTGGTGCGGACCAAATCGGGCGACAAAAGTGAGCTAAAGTGCAAGCGAACATTTCTATCATCCTGGAAACAGGAATTTTACTGGCATGTTGGCAGTAGAGGCTCAAATTTAACTATGTATAGTGTAGTTTGCTGCAGGTTTGAGACCAATAGTTATCTTTAGTTAAGTAAAAAAGGCTTCAGGCAAGTAGATTTCTGTGTCCCTCTGCCACTTCCTGGTTATCTCTCACCTCCTGTAAAACCTTCACTTTAATTTGACCTTATTTGCATGTTTTTGTTATTTACTTCATTTGTTCATATTCTTTGGTCATGTTCTCTTTATATTCTTCCTTCAAAGGGCTGATGTGTGTGTATACCATGGCTGGATTGAGCTACCAGAGGGGCCTGGGGCAAAAAATGAGCTGCCGGACCCCTATTAACCTTCATCTGTATATTAATTTGTTTTAATTTGTTAGTTCATGAATATGCACTCTAAAGTACAAAACTGTGATGAAGGTCTTAGAAGCAGAAATAAAAGCCCAGACCTGTATCATAGCGCATATTCCCAAACAAGTTTTTTCCATTAAGCGAGCGCAAAGCAACGGTACAAATGTAAGAGAATTTACAGTGGTTATCCAGCCTACATGTAGCTTTTGTTAATTCCCCCTATCATCAAACAGAGGTATACTGTGACTTCCACTATAAAGGAAGAGCCAAAAGGTGCCCCCACAGGTAAAACCTTTTGAATTGTTGCATCAGAAGGAATTTTTGAGAAAGGTTGGGATGTCCTCAGCATCAAGCTGCACAAATTGATTTTTTTCAGCCTCATGGGACAATGGCACAAGCTATACTGCAAACACAACATAACTTCATAGCGCCTGCTTTACATTTGGTGTATCATAAAATACTAGCAAAACACTGGCTATTTAACATTTGCCTTCATTTAGGTTAATGTTTCTGGTGTCCTGACACATGGAGGACTTATATCCACTCTGTTTTAGACTGAAATTAGGTTTAATAGGTGATGTTTGTTAAATAGGAACCAGATGAATCTATATACTTGTCACACGTCTGGCCGCCCTCCCTGTACAGACAGATTGATACGATGACTGGCAGACAAGTCGCACGTCACACGTTTCATAACTTTCTGATTGGCTGTAGGTCTATTTAATCGCGTCCAGTCTGCATTTCAGTCCAGCACAGTGCACCCAGCTCCCCAAACTTAAATCAAACTGACATACCAGGCGATGCTGATCAAAAATGAATCACAGTTCTCTTACTTAGTGCACTGTTAAGGACGGACATAAATATAGAATTGATCTCTGGGTTTGGGTCGGGGTCAGTCATGTCAGTGGACGTGGTGCATTCAAGTACTTTTAGTGAAAATAAAATTATAACATTCTTTTAGAAGTTTTTCTGTGTCCTTAAATGTCCATGTGTGTAAGCATACATAAACAGTATATGTCTATATATTTTTATTTTATATGTGAGTAGAATAATACCCTTTTATGTTTATCTACACTGTACATGTCTGTAATGAGGGTAAACAGGCACGCTGGAACCATGGTAACAACTGTGTGACTGGGAAACACAAACTTACATTAGGGGGTAATTCAGGTCTTTTGATGACTGATCCCTGGTCAGTGTGTTACCTGCAGTAGATGACCCTCAGCTCTCCTCCTGTGTGGAGAAGCAGCAGGTAGCACCAGCAGGAAGCCAGGCATTGTGCTGCAGTATCTGTTGAAGGGTACGCTATGTTTTAAACATAACACGCTTTATATTGCCATCAAACAGTTCTTTGGCCTATACTGTCAAAGGAAAAAACAGTTAGACAGCAATGTAAATGCGCCAATAAACCTAAACATACATATGTATATATATATATATATATATATATATATATATATATATATATATAATACATCTTGCTGCTAGTTTAGTTAACAGCTTCCTGCCGGTGCTTCGTGCTGCTTCTCCACACAGGTGGAGAGCTGACTGTAGGGATAAGTACCTCGTACAATTACCTGATCAAAAGACCCAAACTATCACTTAAACTGCTTCAGGCTTTAGTCAAAAAAAACAACATCTCCAGTCGGGCTCTGTTACTTTGTCGGACTCGGCCGGGTTCAGGTAGAAAACTGCAGCCCAAGACGCATTCTAGCTCTGACTGGTTGGAAAGTTTATCCAATCGCACCTAGAAACATTTTGGTCTGCGACTTGTGAGGGAGAACGAGGAGCTAATAGCATTTGCAAATGAGTCTGGTCACGTGGTGTTTGTGGGCCAGAGCCGAAACAATGAGCTAAATGAGGCTAAAATAGTCAAGTTAAAGGGAAACTGCAAAAAGCTGGATAATCCTTTGTTTTGGTTTGTTCCTATCAGTGACCGCTTTTGCATTTCATAATCCTTTCATCCATTGTTGATATGAAGAATATTGATGAGTGCAGCTTTAAATATACTTGATGTGGTAGAAATGCAGCTGTCCACAGCTTCAGCAGAATGCTACAAAGACCAATAAAGCAGCGTCGTGATACATTTGGAAGGAAACAGATCATTAAAATCTTTATATCATATTCCACCTACACTGTTTATCTGTATGTGTGAGGAACTTGATTTATGTAACCTGTTTTCCCTTAAATACGTTTCCTGTTTATACAGTTTCTCTGATATCTTGTTTATTTATTGATGTAGTGTATATTCCCCCATGACGAACACAAAACTCATTATTTAGAGCAAGCTGTAGCGTATACTGTATTTAATTACGGTTAATACTTTTGGAATAATGTGCTTGTTCATATTATATACTTGTTCGTGTTACGACACCAGCTGGAGTTCATTGGTTCCATACACCTCTACATCACCGGCGCGGTGCTGTGCTGTTCGTGCAGCCGTGAGGAGGCTGCGGAGAGCAGTTTACTGTAATGCCACGCTGCCTCTGCATGTCGCCCCGCTCTGATAATTGCGCCTCGCATTGCAATCACTTCGGCCCCGGATCCCATCGGGCGGGTGACACAGGTTGTTTTTCAAGCCGCTTCTTGGGACAGAGCAGGGCTGTAAATAGTGTAATGTTTCTCTCTCCGGGGAGCGCTGAAGCATTGTTGTATTCACTCTTGCAATCTGGGAGCATCACAACACTATTTTTCACTCGGGGGGAAAAAAAAAAAAAAAAACAACAAGAAGAAAAATAATGAACGCCAAGGTTCTTTTTCGTTTTTTACAGTACCGTTATCCTGCAACAGGTTTTTCCACCGGTGATGTGTCTCCTCTCAGGTAAAGCTGCATTCATTTGTTTTGCCGCAGTTAAACCGAGGATATAAGGGAAGGCATGGCTGATTCCCATTTTATTGAAGTGTGCGATAAATAAGTACCCAAGTGCTGCTTTCACCTCCCCGTCTGCTCCTCGGGATGAACCTCGCTCCCTCCCATCGCAGCCATTTAGGGAGGGTAGAAATGTTATTGCTCTGTCGGTTTTATCTCACATTACGGAAGCTGCAACATGTCACTATTGGTGCAGAGTCTCGGCGCGGTTCTGGGACACTGGAGTCGGGCCAGTGTTCTACACTACAGCTGCTGGTGTCTGCATTGCTCAGACACGTTCACTTTTCATAAAGAGCTTGTCTCAAACTGCCTTGCATCACTGCATGAATAATTGCATGTTCTGCACTTGGTGGGCTGGTGACGATACTGCAACGCTACATGCCGTAAACATAACTTAAAACATTAAATAAAATTCTGCAACCCGAAGGCGATGGGGGAAATGTCTTGGCAGGTAAATAGGAAAACACAAAATACAGATATGGGCAATGATGCTGACGTAGCATTGAAGCAAAAAACAGTTCCAAGGAAACATTTTAAAACCAACATCGGAAAAATTAAAGGCACCACTACAGAGCAAGTTCTCAATAGCTGACTGTGAGCTGCTGCCTGAAGGCCATGGGAGGATAATTAATGTCAAAACAGTGCAGTGGTACAAACACACTTTGGCTCCGCTCTCGGCCTGACATGGCTACAATGCACCAGCAGGCTTCAGAGCCCTTCCAGCGTTTTGGTGGAGACACATTCCAGCAGACTGCACTGCAACAAGCCGCCTCTGACTGGCCCTCTAATGAGGTTGGTGACTGTCAACAGCCATCCCCAGTGCTTCTCCAGCCAGCCGGGGTGCTTGCTCTCTACCCGCCGCCCTGCTCCCTCTGGGCCTGCCACACACTTTACACTGGCTGCACCGATTAATCAAATAAAGCCTTCTGCTGCTCACTTTTGCATTTTTTTTTAAAGACTGTAGCCCTTGAGAAGTGCTCTTGACATGTATAATAATTGGGAACGCTGCTGGCCTTGTTAGCAAGGCTAAAGTAGGGTGGCGAATATGTTCCAATGCTATAATTAAATACTCGCAGTAGCAGAGATGTGTATGCACGTGCAGATAATGGACATATCTTGTTCACGACACACGTTTTTTCTTTACAAGTCCGGCCGAGCTGTCTTTCATTACAGACCACATCCTGCAGCCTTCGGCCTCCTTGCTGTGTGCATGCTTAACACTCAGAGCCGGAACGCTGTTTGTGAGTATTTTTATTGAATTCCAATACATTTGTTCCAGGCAGGACCAGTGAGTTCTTACTGCATGCTACTTGTATGATTCAAATTTAAGTTGATGTAAGTGTTGCTTTCTTATTAAAAAAAATGTGTGTTAAATAGATCGATATTCCATCAGCGATCACTGTTTTAGTGTTTGGGCAGGAACCCCATGTCTGTCTTCTCCTCCTGCTCCTGCAGTTAAAGAGAAAATAAATTTTTTGGTATCCCTGCTGACCTTATCCAATCAGGAAAGAGAACGCCATAAAGGGGCGGTCCCTAATCAGTATTGTTATGTCCTGTGGCTGTATTTTTATTGAGAATGATCCACTGAAGGTTTCATTTCAAAGAAATGGACAGAATTCTCATATCTAACTATTGCCTCTTGAGGTTTAGAAGACATGACAGACCGGGGCTAGCTGGTAAGCATGCATACGTATTTTAGTAGATATCTCAGCAACACAGTACATAGCTGTTTATGTCCTGACTTCAACACTGTTGTTTCTTCAGTCAGTTCAGTTTTTCTTTATGTTTCAAACTGGTTCCTTCAAGACAAGCTGTCTCGTTCCTCACATTTAGTCCCTTCTTGGTTCTTTTTGCACCATGCAGAAGCAGACCTCCTCCCGTCTCATCCCTGCAGCATCAGCTGAGCAACAACCAATTCAATTGCTCCAATAATGTGAAGTATGTGGTTACACCGCCACAAATATTTTAGCTGACAGTCACCACCGACCGTACAGATTTTACCAATAACCTTCCATCCAGACAAGCTGTTTTCGATTAGTCCAGAGAACAGATGCTTTCGTTCTCACACGATGCAGGCATTCAAGTACGTTAAGTAAAGCTCTGCAGAATCTAAAGGCAGAATGCAGTCCAAGTCTAGTTTAAAAAAATGATTCACCACTCCAATTGGGATTCGACTTAGATGCTCAAATGTTTTATTGTTGCTTTTTTTATATATATAGCTGGTGTCTTTCCAGGGAAGACTCCACTGGGACCATAAGATAATATTTTTTTATGTTTTCTGCAGCAGAAGCTGTGCTTTATTTGTTATAAGCACCACCAGCACAATCTCAAACTGCACCAACAGTAAAAATAAATAAATAAATAAAAAGACATCATCGTGCCGACAATTGATCTCTTAAGTGCAATGCAAAACATATCAGCCTAAAAAGTGATGATGATTGATCTCTAAGTGCAATGCAAAACACAGCACAGCAGACAAACGCAGTTAGAGACAAGTTGATGAACATAATGGAGCCATATATTTCTCTCAGGACTTGGTGGAGACAGAGAGAGGGAATATTGGACTTACATTCACCAGGTGGCCACAAACATGACTCCAAATGAACGCTAATGTTGCTAACTGCTTGGTGTGTAAATGAGCATCTGTTTACTCCCGAGGTCTCCACATCAACTTCAAAGATGATGATATATCAGTGTTCAGTTTAACAACTTCTACTTAAAAAAAAAGGAGTACAGCCCACCTGCGTTTTCTTCTTAGGATCATTAAAGATAAGTGCTCAAATTCAAAAATCCTCAAGCCTGTCGCTATAACTCGTGGGGTGGAGCCGGAGAGTGAAAGGAAGGAAGACAATTAATATAAGCTCTTCAGTGAGCATCTGTGCCAGTCATGTCACATAGATTTTCATCGGTAAATGGTGTTTGTTTAATGGTCCATTCATCGTCAGTGGCTGACCACAGGATCATTTGTGTTTATTCACTTGCCAACAAGCTGACTGAACTCAGCACTCAACAGAGACTCTGGGTTCTCTCTCCTCTTTCTCGCCACTCCTCTGTGAAATGTTGCATGTATGAGCTCAACAAACTTCTTCCCTCCAGCTCCAGTCGTCAGTCAACGTTACAGTGCATAAACACACGACAAATGCAGGTCACCTCCACGTGTCGCTGTTGCAGTCAGGTTGACAAACGGGAGTGAAGATTCATCCACCTTATAATCCGAGTTCTCCACCCGTTGGTAAACTGCTCCGGATCAGAGCGGAATCCAGGTGTTTATTTCTCCAGAATGTCCAGCTCTGCCCTTGGATTGGTTTTGATTGAGAGACGTCTGGCAGCAGCACTAACATATTATTATTATTAACCCTCACACCATGCCCCGCTATCAGTAAGTCTCCACTTGAACAACGTAAGCTGTTGTACTATGAAATGCTTTAAAAAATCCACAGTAAAAATCAATAGTAGCCAAGCATTTTATTTTCTATGGATACCTGTGATACCTGGTAACAGCGTTGTGAATAAACCCATTGTGTATTCACCAACATTAAAGCGTTCGGTTGAATCACCTCCACTGTATGAATCCCCTGCTGGTTGTGACTGTTTGTGTCACAGAGGAACTGAGGACAACAAATGGTTTATTAACACACCGGATCGAAGCATACCAAGAATAAAACAATTAAATAACCGCATACACAAATAACTACATACAAATAACCCAAGCACTGTCGCTAAAAGGACAGCGTCAATAACTCTTGGGATGACGGTTCACAAGCACAGTGTCAGAGTGAGGACAGCACGGTCTGTTGGTCTGTTCTGACCACTTTGGTGTTAAGAGCAGCTCGGTCCCCAGAGACCAAAGTGGGGGCCGGAGTCTCTGCTTTAAGGAGGCACAACGACAAATAGAGAGAGAGAGAGGAACGGATCTGCTGGAGAAGAGGAGTGCATCGCAAACCACACACATTTTGCGATGAGACCATCTGCGCCCGTCCCATGTTGACCTTCTGACCCATGACTGTTCAGACTTTTCACTTACCCTAACCCTTCATTATATTATTACACGAGGACCACACCCATCTTTGATCCCAGGCCTTCATTTTGATCTCAGACAGACAGACAGACACATAAACCCCTGACAAGTACTCAAGATTGCTTCTATGGCAGTGTACAGTGTAATGTGTCTGAAGGACCTCGTTTTGGCATGACGACACGCACAGACCCACAAGATGAAAACACTGTCAGCCGATGCTGTCATGGCTGTAACGATACAGTTTCTATCATATACTGTCAGACTGGGTCGGCTCATACAGGCTTTATGTAAAAGAACATGGAACCTGTACAGTTAAAATATTTATCACATGACTGTTGGTGGCCTCAAGAGCTTTAAATGCCATAGCCCGATTGTAAGAAGTGCCGTCTGTGTCTTGGATGATAACCTGCATGCTCCAGTCAGCATCAGAAAACTGGTCAATATGTGCAGAGGCGTGAATTGCATGTTTGGTCTCTCCCCGCAGGGCAGCCAATGCCAAATTGGGGGGCTGGCGGCAGATGGTGTGGGGTGTGAGATTAGACTGGCACTGACACATGGCAGGAGGCTGTGCTGGTGTGAAGTTGCTGTGGGTGAGAGTGGAGTTCAGAGATCTCCTCCATGGGAATTAGCACAAGCGTTGAGGAGGAGTACATTTACATACGTGTCTGTATCAGCAGCTCAGCTTCAGACAGTGTTTCTCCAGCAGCTCGGGGGAAGAATGTTAAATGTGATTTTTTTTTCTCTCTCTCTTAAAAGAATCCAAACAGTCAGCACAGAGTACTGTATGTGTTTTTATGCTCCATTTCTCCCTCTGGACTGAACTGTGTGCCAGAAGTTTATATATAACAGGATGAATTACTAAGTAATCACTGACCAGCCCTATTTTGCATACGGCTGCGCTGGGAAAAATAGACTTTTTTATGTTATTGCTACCATAAAGTAGGATGATACTGCTGCTGGAGTTCATTAATAACAATCCCAGCCTATAACTCTTTAAGAATTATGATGTGTTTTACACATTCAGGAGCACATTGCAACAACTGTATTTTTACTGGGGCAATTAAGGACAAGAACCTTGCTCAAGGGCGTCAATATGAGTGGCTCTCTGGATTCATCTCCACGGTGTTAAATCACTCGGCTATTGACCCTGCGTAATACCCCCTGCTGACACAGTAAAAAAAAAAGGGGGGGGGGG
>CAEMYA010001588.1:1641692-1651815 GCA_903131615.1 Diplodus sargus | reverse complement strand
GGGGGCTTTAATTATATATTCAAGAGGAAATGGTGGGGGAAAATAATGGGATACCCCAATGGCAAGGGGATCTCAAAGTCAAGGGGAGCTTAAAAAGAATATTGAATTAAAAAACATCACTCTTTTTTTGATGGTGAGAGTACCCTCAACCCTAGGTGTTAAATTATGATGCTTGATCATTTTCAGGGATTTGACCAGATTGACGCTGGGTGATGTACTTTTGTACAGTGAGACCTGGATGTCAGACAGAGCTGTAAAACAGCCAGTTCAACCATGTGCATACATATTGAATTAAATCCAGTGGGCTTTGAGGATGCCATTAGTCCAAGAGGGACGATTCCTACTGTGTAGGAACACATACAGCCAGAGGAGGGAGACTGAGACAACAGAAAGGAAAAGGGAATAGGTTCTGGTAAAAAATTGTACTTCTCAGTACAACCAACAGAGGGGAGCAGAGCACAACTTTTACCAGCAGGTTCATGCTTTGGGAAAAAAAAGGACTGCATTTTGAAACCGTTGATGGTTTCAGCAGATGTTAGTCCATGAATCAATTTGTGTCAGGCTCTGAGCTCAGAGGGGACATCCGAGGTTATCTTTTCTCCACAATTCATCTTTAAATTCCCATTATCTTCCGAGGATTAAGATGGTGTTTGACAAAGTAGACTGCCAAACATTAATCCCTAAGCTCACCACTGATCTTACCACTGATGCAAGGTCACACTGTGACACAAATTATCAGCACAGGGCGGATACAAATCTTCTAATCAAAGGCCACTTCTTGTTAGAGCAATCAACTCTTAGAACGCACCAGAGCAGTATGGAAGTAATAGAAGGAAAAAAAGAGGATTCATTGCTTGCAGGGAAAAGTAATTTTTCTCAGTGTTTTTTTAAATGATTCCCATCCCAAAGCAAAGCTGAACAATAATTTGACTTTAAAAAAGACATTATGAATTAATGAAATTATATGAATGACTACAAATATGTAGACAAATGAACAGTTTGTGAAATGTATTGGAGTTCAGTTGCATTTGATTGGTTGATTGATTGATTGTAGACTGTATTAATTTTAATAAAACCTTTTAAAAATGTTTTTGATGTCATGATGAGATTCACCTGATGACGCCTTCATTTCATGTCACGCTCCATTTTTAAATCCATCATGACAGTGATGTCACGACCCACTTTCACCTTTCACAAGGTCACATAAAATTTAAGCTAGCTCGCTCCTCTTAGCTAGAACGAGAACGAAACCAAAGTAATTAGCCTGTGAATGAGCCACACAACACGCACAGCGGACAAGCCTCACCCTTAATTTAACTTAACAAGGCTGCACCATTAGGCTAGCTGTCTAGCTAGCTCGGTGGGATGTGGGTTTACACACCACATTTTTCCTCAAGATAAATATTCAAAACCCCTTTGTATTTGCTCAAACCAAAATGAAATAGCTAGGATTGCTAACACTGTCTCTATACTTGATGCTGAGTACTCTAATAATCTAAACTCCCTGTTCTGGCTAGCAAGTTAGCCTAGTAGGTAGACCATATCCTTGCTAAGCTATTGAAGGTCTTTATGTGTCTTTACTGGTAACTGTAGCCTACTGTATTTGCAGCAGCTGCTCAAAGTCAATTCAGAATTACTTTGACATTGTTGTAGCTTCAGCTAGCAGGAGCTAACAGGCTAAATTTGGTAGCAGTTGTTGATCTTGCTATTTCTCTTAGAGGCTGGGGAATGTGACTGGCTGTAAGTTGGGATGGTGTTGTTAATGATGTGTGGCATCCACACAAAAGACCAACTGATAATCCAAATTGCTCTTTTGGCTGATAGAAACCTGTTAGCTACCGCCCTCTTCTTGTGAATGAAATAAACATTCTCTTTATTAATTAGCCTATTTAAAATTTAAAACGAAGCTATTACTGGAAAAACTAGTTCACTCAGCATTTCAATACGTGGGTTCGATCTGCTAATTTATGTGATAAATATTCATTACGTGCACTGAAGTGGGAAATAAGTAGATGCAAACGCTGCGATGGGGGTGGGTCTCTGTACAGAGCAGGGGGAGAAGGTTTTGTGGAGGGGGGACTTCATCAGATCTTCATCCGAACACAAAGAAGCGAGACAGAAACTCGATTACTGGGAAATGGAAGTCTCCTGTCGTGTGACAGTGACAGTGTGGGGGGGCCGCGACTCCGAGATGATACCATCACAGTCCTCCTTTATTTTGCTTGATGAGGAGGCGATGCCGCTTCCCCAGAGCTACCCGAGGGCATGCTGATGTCATCTGCCTGTCAGACACAATAACAGGAAAGCCTCGCCGCTGCCGGAAACCGCACATAAATGAGCGAGTGAGTGACTGTGCTGGTAGATTCATCAGGTCCGACAATGAAGCTGGTCAAGGCGGCGATAATAGACAGGGAGGGCATTAGCATTTTTTCCGGGATACTCAAGAGTTGATATGCGCCATGATATATCCTGTGCTGGAGATAAACTCTGCACTGCCTCTGGTGAATCCATACTGCTTTTCATTAGAGCTGGTGTGATGCTGTTTGGAATTCACATTGCAATATCAGAGGCTGCTCTCCGGTGCATCTGGGGGTTGTTTTCGTGGTGGTGGTGGTGGTGTTCATTGCTCATGCTCCACCCTTGATCCTCAGAGACACAAAAGCTCCTCCGAGACAGAAACAGCAAAGCAAACTTCTTCAGAGTATATTCAGAGGCTCATGCAAATCATGGCACACTAAGTGTGTGTGTGTGTGTATGTGTGTGTGTGTGTGTGTGTGTTTGCGTGTGTGTGTGTTTCTGAGGACTTTGTTGCAAAGACAGATTTATCAGCGGGGCCTTTTGTGACCCAGCCTCGTCCCCAGCCTCCAGCAACTAGAATGGAATCGAACACGTGGTCCATCCAGATTACACCTCATTTGAGACCTACAATAGCGCCATCAGAGCCTTTAAATGGAGCCCCGGGTCGTCAAACCGTCACACCGCTGACAGGTCACAGATGCACAGATTGTTAGCCAACCCGCTGCCCGTTCAAGCAAACCGCGGGATGAGACACCCATGAATGCTTGTGCGAGCGATCTCTCCGTGATAAAAATAAATCTCAATCTCCAAACTCGACCGCTCACCGCTGCCAGACAACATTTAATGAGATGCAGCCAGATTGCTAATTGACTTCCTGAATTCCATGTAGCTTGTATCTCCATGGCAACGAAAACCAGCCATCTCCTTTCGTACTCTCAGGAAAAGTAGAGGAGTTTTCTTTTCTTTTTTCCTTTTGAAATCCGCCATTCACGGCGTTCTCTTTTCTTGTTGGAATAATGCGTCGACGATTACCGTTCAACTCCGTGCTCATTCCAAACTATTAAGCGCTAATGTTATTAGAGGAATAAAGAGGTTTAATCAATGCAGCACATGATTACGCAGATTCTATCTGTTAGGAGCATGAGTATTAATGACTCAGATGTACAAAAGCGAGATTGTGAGAGGAAGAGACTGCGAGGTAAGGTCATTAAAAGAGAGACTGCAGCCGGGGGGAGAGGGAGGAGGAGTGGGGCTTGTCGGAGTGTCTGGCTCCCCGCTGACACCAACATGGCCCTCTCTGTTCTCTGTCAAAGTGACATCAACCAGTCCCCGAATCAGCTCTGCCGGCCTCCTGAAGGCGCCTCTGTGGATCCCTCTCCCGCACTGACACGCTGACCCCCACATAGATCAGATCATGTGTCCACATCAGACGGGTAACAAGATCCAGGATGTCTCGTCCTGCTGCGGGGACACAGGAAGTAAGCTTTCGCAAGAACATGCTGTAAATTGCACGGGAACACGCTGCAGACACCGGCTCCTCCAAACAAACTCTTGATTTGTATTTTGGTTTGCTAAGCTTGGCTTCCCCTGCTCAAGTTGGATTCTGACATCAGTGTAAACATATATAATTCAAAATTACATATGGTACTTCATGTAGCGTTTTCTCAGCTCTGGTGTCAGGAACCTATGGATGGTTAAAAGATATAAGCAGCTGGGTTTGCAGGAGATTCATTCTTGCATTAAAGGGGAGTTTCAACATTTTTTTAATGTTGCACTTCATAAAGCCTGGGGACTGACACAGAATGAAATATAAGGAAGAATGATTGAAACTGAGGCAAAGGTCAAGACATCCTAACTTGTTGGATCCTACATTTTTCCCAGACTGATAACTGACAGCATTTTGTCATTAGATGTCCACATCTTTCAAACCCACATCTCCAGTTTGTAAAACAGGCTTTCTGTTAAATATCCGTCTCATGTCCAAAATCAAGATAACCCTGGTGACATCATCAGGGTAATTTTCTCAGACTTAATAAAGCTCCTTCAGAGCCACAGAAGACATTGTACAACTGCTTTCGCCAGTGTTCATTTCAACAAGGAGAGGAATATAAAAACGAAAAGGACGATGAAAAAATAACCCTTCAAAAAACATTGTTATTTAGCAGACTATGCATCTGCAGACTCACACTCCTGACTGGCCACCTGCAATCGCAACAAATGTTTGCTAAAGTGATCAGTTCTTGAATAGAAAAAGTACAGTCACTCTGAAAAACAAACAAGAATGGGCAGACAAACAGCTAATTCATAAAAAGATGAGCTTATTATACCTTAAAACTGTACTCTGTATGATGATGTACTGTCAACATTGCTTTAAGCCAGGTGTCTTTGGAGTTTATATGCTAACAGTAGGAATGATTGCAAGTCGGGAGTTGATATTTTCACAGTCAGTGGTCCCAACTTCAAATCTAATTGCGTCCCAGTGCATTGGCTTGGGAGAACATGGGCATCTGCGGATATTTGTATGGCAGGTCTGTGAACTTTTACAGATGGAGCACTTCAAAACAGACAACGGGTTTGTACGGCATGCTCGCAAAGACTTCTATCAAGCATTAATACAGCTGAACAGAAATGAAAACGGCGACTGCAGATTTATTGTCGCGGCACGCTTCAAAACACAAACACTGCATAAAGTAAAACGTTATTTAAAAAAAGGTAATTGTTCACTATGTGCACCGCCGCACCTCTCAGGGACGCCGTCTGTGATTATGTCGGGGAAGTAGGGCTTTGTGGATCTTACCGAGTTTCCGACTTCTGACTTTTGGATTCCATTGCGCTCATCTGTTTTGGAGGTTGTTTCGAGTTTTCTAAATTCAATAGAGTCCATCATGAGTGCTAGATAAATGTAGGCTGTCCACCATCCACATCTTTCCAACTGAAATGACTGCACTTGTTGGTTAAGCTGGATGAAAACCAACGGCACCCAACAGAATAAAACATGACTAAAACAAAACTAGGTGTCAAAATGAACTCCGTATTTAACAAGCTGAGAAGTAGTCCCAAAGGCTGGTAAACTGCTTTGATAGGGTTTACAGTATGAACCCATGCTAATATACACTACATTGAAATTAAGATCTCTCCATGCTCTTCTTAAAGGAGTGCACATTCTTAAATTTGCGTGACAACCCTTCAGATGCTGGGAATTTTGGGAGCTGAAAACAGGGTCATGGTCCAGAAAAGGTGGAGGAACACTGATGCAGTGTCTTCTAATTGGTAAAATTGTTTTAGCCACCATATGAAAATGTCACTTGTCACGCTTCATAATGTCACGTTGATAGAGAGATCATTGTGTCACGTCGTGTCGGGCAATATCTAATGCAAATGTCTTCGCATACCATACAGACAGCTGCTTGTAATTAAAGATGGGGGAGGAGTGAATACTTGAGCGAAGTGCATGTCTGCGAACACGTTCCATATTTAATTTTTATCATTATCTTAGCAGATAATCAGAGATGTGTGTGAATCCTCACTCTGATTAATGCTCCAGATATTAAAGAAAGAGTGTGAAGACATAGGAGCAAATGTGAAGGATTATTTCTATTGATTTCCATTGTTTGTTTTTAATCAGCTCCAGGGCTTTAGTCTTGATTAGATGGGGTTGTGGATCTAAAGTCATTGATTTGTTGCTAGACTCCTTTAAAGCCACTCTGCTGGTTATTACCAATCCCCCCTCTGCTCCCCTGCGGGCAGCGTTTGCCCCCTCTTCCAAACATGTTGTCGCCCCCTCCGATGGCTTCTCAAGACATTTAATTGAAACAGACAGAATAACACCCCTGTTATCCCGTGGGCCCGATTCTATTACCTTCCTCTGCACCTCCCCTGAGAGCAGAGTGTTGCCGCAAAGCAAGTGTAACACTGGTGCATCGTTCACACCTTCAAATCTCATATTGGGATGAGTGTACAGCCTGCAGTGCCGGTCAGAGCACGAGAGCTGTTTTCCTTTTGTAATAAAGCTGCTGCATGACATCTTCCTTATCAGAAAACCTGATGATGTTGTTTATCCCCGGCATCCATTCACACAATAATGAATTAATATACAAACATCGCTGTGTGTAAATGTGTGTCCCCGAGATCTGATACGGCCATGCTTGTCAACCTATCTGCCCAAGTACAAGCGGAAAGGCAATTATTTGCATGATCACACAGTCATTGTGTTGCATCCAACCAAACAGAAATTTAATTATCTAATGGTAAATTCTTTCACACGAGAAGAGCCCTGACTCGGCCTCCGTCTTTTCTTGCTGCGGTGCTTGGCTGCTTTCACAACACAGCATGGTCAGTTGCATTTTAAAGTCTTGTGACTGAAAATAAGCTGCAAGACTTTGTCCAGTCAGCAGAGGAAAATGTGGCAGTTAACGTCACTGCAAAAACACTGACACATTCACATTTGAACGTGTCATAGGCTACATACCAAATTGATATGTCCATAAAATGTGTCACATCAAGCTCACATGATGTGTTTATGACCTGACTGATGTCTCTAGGTGGAGGGATGATGGTGGAGTTACAGCCAATATGGTTGGCAAGCCAGTGACCACCGTTCAAGATAACATTTCAAGACTGGTAAGTGTGAAACCAATGGAAGCATGACAGCATTTTTGGTGAGAAAAAAACATTGTTGAATTTTCAAGCCCAAATCAGATATGTTGTCGGGAAGTTAGGACATCTCCACTCGTGTTTGTGGCAACAGAACCAGATATTATGACAGGCCATCAGGACTTGTTCAAACGACTGGACAATTTCCAGCCTTGTTCATGGCGACCAAAATCTGATATTTTGACAGGAATGCAGGACATCTCCACCTGTGTTTGTGGCAACACAACTGGGTGTTTTTAACAGGACCTCCAGATGATTGCCAGACGTGTACGTGGTGACAAATATTTTATTGGGAGAGTCAGCCAGCCATGTTTTTAACAAGACCTCTGGGCGGCAACCTATGGCAACTAAAATAGGTATTTTAAGCCAAAACATGTTGAGCATGAGCACAGCCCTGTTACAAGATAAAACTGAAGATTGAACATAAAGAAACGTAAAGTTGCATCAGACAGAAGTGTTGAATTTCTACATATTTGTGGTTTTACAGAAAAGTACAGATTGCAAAGATTGCAAAAGTACACACAAGCCAATATTCATTGTGGTGGTTGGGCTGGGGCTTTGGTGCAGAAATGGCGTAATTTGTTCAGTGCACAGCTTCTCCTCTGCTCATTTCTCTTCGATGATAACACATTTGATAATAGATTTGAAGGGTGGACCCCACACTCCAGTAGAATCAATTGTCTCATCTCAGTGGTCGCACAACACGAAGCCGCAACAGAAAACCGAACTTGTGGGCGCTCATATACACACACCTGCTTGCATCTAATGATAACACTCTGTCTTTATCAAGTGTTCCAGCAGTTATATTACTGTAGGAAGAGAGGCAAAGCTTATTCCCCATTTCCTCCTTTGTTAAATGATTGACGGCCCTTTGGCACTAGTCTCCCATCTCAGCTCAAATTTCATAGCTGCAATATTTGGATTGCTATGGAAACAGCTTTCATACTGTGAGCCCCCGCCTCCCTCTGCCTCCATCCAGACACAACGGTATCTCCCAGCCTTTATTGGGTGAGAGGATGCTCCTTGTCGCTCTCATAAAGAGTAAGTGATTCCGCGAAGGCATATGATGAAGCTCTACAGGCAGAGCGATGCAGCGTCTCTGGGGAGAGTGCCTATGCACAGAGCAATCTGCCACAGGGAAACGCCCTCTCCCAACCTGCTGCTGATATTAATTACGAATCGAAAAAGCTACGGCTGTGCCTTCGGCGCTTCCTGTGCGATGCCGGGAGGGGCTGCGAGACTGGCTCGACAGGAGCCACAGGGAGGCTACAGATGCTGCTCACACATTCTTACAGTCGACAGTAGGAGAGGCTCTTGTTTTATTCCTGTCTCCTCGCTGCAGGTGGACTGGTAAGAGCCGAGCCAAAGGAAGCCTGAGCAGAAAAGCCTTCATGCAGTAAATCACAGCTGCCCTCCATGATCAGACAGCATGTGATCAGCCAAAGATTCTCCTGTGTCGAGTCCCATGATGTATTCCTGTGATATAGCCTACAGCGCACTGTAAATAAAATAAAAAATGCCCAGAACCATCATCTGTTGTACAACGACTTCCTATAGGAGCCTCTTTATGTGTGCTATAGCAATATTTCATTCAGCCTTCTAATGCCCACTAGGTAAGAAACGATACATTAATAAATAAACTATATTTGCAAGAGCTTACGCCCAAAGCAATGTAATCTATTCTCTGTATTCTCATCTGCGATGCAGGGACTCAGTGGTATCATCATGCTATATATTCAGTATCTCCTAATAACGACAACCATGGTTTTGGATTACAAAACAGGGGGAACATGTTTTTGAGAGTGAGATGATAAAATGAAGACCATCACCATGTATGTGTTGGTTATTTGTTGCAAGAGCCAGGAAATACTTAGCCCAGCTTAACATAAAGCCTGGTAGCATGGGAAAACAGCAGGATCCAACGTTAAACTAATGATGCCAACAAACTATCCCTTAAAGGTCTTGCAAAAAAAATTAAACCCTTGAGCTGGTGTTTGGATTTTCTGTTCTGGGCTACTATAGAAACTTGGTGGCAAGCCATTGGTTCATTCAAAGCCAGCGATGTCATTCTGTTTAGTTTCCAGGAGAAAATACGGCAATGAAAATATTTTCTGCCAATATATCCCGAAATCCTACACACTGCATGTTTAATTCACAACAGTTTAACCATCTGCTCATGACTTCTGCACAAATGATCAGAGAGCACAGGTTTTGGTTGTACTGGCACAATGGTGCCACACCCGCAACTGAAAGGAGATAACAAGATTTTTGGGAACCTTTACAGATAAATCGAACCAGACACAAACTGTTAATTAGTAAACGTTGAATGTTTTTGTTTGACTCATTTTGGAGAGATCTAGGTTCGCTAGAATTAGTCTGCCCTGACTACAGCAAATGTACAATTTTTCCAATAATTTTCGCCTTGTCATACCTTGTCATAGTAGGGGAAACAAGTGATATTATTGATGGGTTTGTTGTATTCAAGTGTCCCAGTAAACCCCGACTGATTGTTAATAAGCGAACAGAAACAGTCAACTGTACATCTTGCAAACTACAGACACGTCACAACTTATTTTTTTAATTTAGGTTCAGTTTCCAGTTTTATGTTTTGCTTATGATCTGGTTAGGTTCAGGCACAAAGCACACTCGTATAGGGTCAGGAGAAGATCATGTTTCGACTTGCATGGTTTCAGTCACAGCTGGACATTGTCCCGATGAGTCATTAAGAACATCCAGCTGATCCACACTTACAAATGTTCATACACTGTCTCAAACAGCTGTCTCTCACTTGGCAGTCACCTCCTCATCCTGACATGAAAGTCTCTCATACAGATGATGCAATGTGATATGACACATCATACCTCCACATATACGATACATATGAAACATATGAACATTTTCTATGTTCCACCTGTGGCTGGACTGATACAATACTGGGACACTAAAACTGAAGCAGCTAAATGGAATTTGGCCATGTTAAAATGTGTTTTGTTTCAGTGGTGGTCAGCAGACTGCATCATGATCCATTTTCCATACAAACTAGTCAGGACATATTCATCATTACCTTCAATCTAATTAACCATTTGCAAACCGTTACTTATTTGTGATATCTCTGTGTTTATTTGATTGAACAAGTATGTTATTTAGTATACATATTCTCATCAGTGCAGCA
>CAEMYA010001588.1:1606306-1637919 GCA_903131615.1 Diplodus sargus | reverse complement strand
GTGTGTGTGTGTGTGTGTGTGTAGCTGTTTGTGAGTGTGTGTGTGTGTGTGTGTGTGTGTGTGTGTGTGTGTGTATGCAGCTGTTTCTGAGTGTGTGTGTGCGTGTGTGCACACTGATATCTCTTAGGCAGGAGTAGATGGATTTCAACTCTTCTGACAACAGTGATTATCAATTTTTTTTCAAAATCAGGGTTGTAGACGGATTTGATGAACAATTGTTAATCTG
Source organism: Diplodus sargus (assembly GCA_903131615.1). Lineage (NCBI taxonomy): Eukaryota > Metazoa > Chordata > Actinopteri > Spariformes > Sparidae > Diplodus > Diplodus sargus. The sequence goes on along the minus strand of CAEMYA010001588.1, from coordinate 1,637,693 downwards.
TGTGACTAATGGATTGCATTTTCCGTAACTACTTCACAATAAAAGAGGTCCCTTGTTTCACCAGTTGGACTCCTGAAATGCAAAGCAATAGCAGGTTGCATAGCTCTGAGAGTAAACAGTAAGCTGTGACACTAACAACAATGAGAACTTACAGGATCTGCTGGACTGTCGTCCTCACTTCTTGTGAATCTCTTGTGCAGGTAAGAGCAATTTAACTGCAGCAGGTGAATGGTGACCTCTGACAACAATGAAAACTACTGTGTGGTTAAGTAACAACAGAATTTATATACGCTCTATCGCTATTGCTTGAATGCTGATCGGAAACTATACTTTTACTCCATTAAAATCTTAAGGATTACACATTTAACTTGTTTCAAAGAACATCTTTAAGCATTGTTTATTTAGAGGTCAACATTCTAAACACTGAGCTAACTCGCTAAAATATAGCAATGTCTGATATGAAATAAATCTGGCAGAAAAATAGTGTGTGTTAAGGTTAATGAATATCCCATCAAACTATGAGGCCGATTGAGAAAAAAAGTTTTCGGAGCCATATGTTTTTTCAGGTTGAACCCATCTGTAAAAGAGGAACATAGTGCATCCACCTTTTGACCCGGGCCTCTGCAGGGTCAGTCGAGAAGTGTTCCTAAGCTACTGTATCACATTTACCGCTTATGGATGAGGCAGTTCCGGCTGAAAAAAAGGAAGCAGATGTTCCACCAAATCTAATTTGACTTGATAAGAGCACTCACTATAACAGGGAGCACCTCACAAAGGTATCTTGTTACACTTATTGCTCGGTCAAGCCATTGTGTAATCCATTCAGTGTGATTATGATACCCTAAATCGGGTTATTTGGATTCAAGTCAATCTGTTCATTTCCCTTCTTTGCGTAACAGAGAGGTCTTAGTCTTCCCTTTGTGGTGCCAGTTGGATGGAGATGAATCCGCAGTGGACAGAGTGAGAAGTGGAGCTGGCTCAGACCTCTGTATTATCTGACTCTAGTACCTCTAGCCTTTTATGACCTGCATGCGTGAACCAGTTAGCCACTGAAGTGTCTCTGTTCTGTTTGTCTTTGGCAGATGGAAGGAAAACTTTTTTACCTGGGCTGCAATATATTCAGCTCCGTGTTAAAGTGAAACTCTCGCCAAAAAGCAACCGAGGTTTTATTCTTGATTGAATATGAGTCAAACCTTCGCGTAAATGCATAATTACGAAGAAAGAGGCACTTTTAAGATTTACCGTAGTTTAGGTTTCGGGCAAGCAAATTTTCAGTGGAGTGCTAGGGGCACTCTTATGCTAGTCATGGGGGACAAAAAGTGTCGATCCCCGAGTGCGACCTAGCAGACAGGCTTGACGAGCAGTCCACCATTACTCTCCTGCCTGTTAGGTCTGCCATGACGGCAACGCGCCGGAGATCCAGCTCCTACAGTGAGTAGTTCAAAAACCTTCTATATAGTAAACTCTGCGTACACAAACAATGTTCTCAATGCTCGTGTTCATGTGTAGAGACCCTGGTGATAATACGAGCAAAGTTTCATGTTGTGTCGAGCCTTCTTAGTGTTTTAAAAATAGCGATTTTGATGCTAGCGCTAAAGTGCCCCTGCACTACATGGAAAATTAGCTTGCCCGAAACCGAAACTACGGTAAAACTTAAAAGAGCCTCTTTCATCGTAATTATGCAATTACAAGAAGGTTTGACTCATAATCAATCATAAATATAGCCTTGGTTGCTTTTTGGCAAGAGTTTCACTTTAAGCCATGGATTCAGGGCGATAGCTATCATTGAGGACAGTGTGTTCACGCCCAATTTTCTAGGAATTTATGTATGAGTATGTCCATATTCGATGTTCCCTTAAAATCTAGTGCTAATTAACAGTACAGACTTCTCCATTTTAATTGTAGCAATGTGGAATGTAAGGTTGTGCAGAGGTCAGTTGGGTGAGCTGAAGTTAGTGTCTATCTAGTGTTAGACGGATGAGAAGATTCATCAAAATCATTGCAAAGTTGGTGTTCCATAGACATTTTCCAGTATTTTTAGACACCATAAATTTGAATTTGACTTCTTGTATGCCAACAAATCTAACTTAAACTTGTAATATACAAGTGTTCTGCTTCAGTATTATGAAGTAAATGTTGATTGGACATAGTAATGGGTATAGAATAAGGGAACCATTGGTGTTTACGTTGTACCCCTATAAACCTTGCTGTCACAATGTAGTTTTTTTTGCCACTGGGCATGAAGTCCCCTGGGAAAATGTGTGTTGTTATTTGCGACTCCAAGGAAAATGGAAACTATCCAGTTGTCTTTACAACAGCGGCGCCGACAATAATACCACTTGGGAATGCCAGGGGGAAAGCTGTCTGTTGCCACTTTAATAAAGGATTAGGTATTTTCTCTACCAGAAGTTTGTTCTTGGCAGCGTGGAGAGGAATCTATGTTTCTAAAATCCGGGCCGGTACATTCAAATTACAGAACACCAGTGAAGGCATACTAACAGAAATGGCCGATAACTAACAGTGGAATAAATCACACCACATGGTCGGTCCGGGGGAAGGAAACAAGGCTAATAGGTTCCATATCCACACTGAAACCCATCACAGACCACAGCACCGGTGACAGCTGTCTCCTGACTCTGACATATGAGTGGAGGAGATGGATGTGAGCAGAGACAGGTAGAAGCTCGACATTTTATCTAGAGAGAAAAAAAAGAAACGAGTCGCAATTCCTGCACTCTGTCATTATAATACAGCATCTTTTAATTTTTGACCTTAAAGCCAAACACTTGGTAGCATTGTTGGCTGACAACAAAGCCGATATAAATTCACCCACTGAGTCAGGGATGACAGAAAGTGAGGCTGCCACATGACTGGAAATGGTGAGCGGCCCCTCCCTCCTCGTCATTTCCAGGTTGGAGATCCACTCCATTTCAGTCCGTGGGTCTGAGGGTTATTGGATAAATTGATTTCTAGCCGACCTTTACTGCCCCGCTCCTCTGATGCAAAGAGTTCTTAATGATCTTGTGCTGTCAGAGGTGCTGAATCACAGATCCCTGCAGAGGCTATTAGACTACTACACACGGACCAGCATTGTAATGAAAGGCGCGAACACTGTTGATGGACAGCAGGTTCACACAACAGTATGAACACTTGTTCATGAAAGCCGATACAACAGTTATGCGGTAAATGCGACGTTTGGTACACTTGAAATTTTCAGTTTTAAAGGGACCAGAAAGCCGTTTAACCTTATGGTAAGTTTTGAAGCTGTAACGGTGCAATGACTTTACATTTAGGTTGTTTTTATTGTTCACAGACACCTTAATGGTGTCTTATGCAATATCACCATAAACCACGGCCCATAAAATTACCACAGAGAGGAAGACGCCAGATGATACATCAGCTGAGCTACTATAGTTAAGTTTAACTTTTCACAGATACTGTATATCGTTACGGTGAAAGACACGGGCGTTCCTGCAGCTTTAATAGTTTAAACTGCTTAAATGTCTCCTGTGGTTAAGGCTTCTAGATCGTTAATTAAGAAGTACATCATTTGGGCCTGCTGTGGTTACAGAGGTGAACGACCGAGGACGAACTGGATGAGGAATGTTTCCCGTCTGTTATCAGTTTACTCTAAGTTTTGGTCCACTTTTGCTGGTAAAATAAATGAATAACTTTTAATACAATCAAAAAGTGGGCTAATATACATTAAGGATGTAAATTAAGAATGAATTAAAACAGCAGAATGCAGGCAGCTACTGCATCTTATGAGATAACGGACATCATGGAGTATCTTGTTCACTACTTAAAGTAAACACTTCTTAACACACTGGACCTGCGCTACATTTGGTTGTTGGGCTATTGTCCTGTCATCTATGTCAGAACAACATCCTCAGCAGCAGCAGCAGCAGCAGCTATAATAGTGGAGCAGTAGTTTGCTCCTGTCCTCTTCTGTCCTCCGCCTCCACCCATTAAAACCTGCTCATTCTGAAGCTTGGGAATAATGGCGCTGTCACTGTTTTGGGGGGCTGGGGGCGCTTTAACCGGGTCACAACGCGGGGAAGTTGCTCACGGTTTTTCTGCGTTGCCATGGGGTTCTTGTAAAAACCTATTGACTGCGATAGGGTCCCTTCTTTTCTTTGAGTCTGTCTTTGTGGAGGAGGAGGAAAAAACCGCTATTACTTTTTTTTCCCCCTTCCTCCAGAGGGGAGGAGGTGGGTGGAGGTGGTGGTGGGTGGGGGAGCGATAGTAGCATCCAGGGGAGGAGGGAGGGGAGCTATGAGGAGGCGCTCCGCTTCAGACCAACAGCGAGGCGAAGCGGCGTCACGTCAAAGCTCCCTCTGCCCCTCTTCCAGCGGTGGGAGAGAATTCAACTTTCTGAACGGCTGCCGCGGCATGAGTTGCACCTGAAGGTAAGTTTACACAGTTTTATTTTATATTTTCTTATCTTATCATCTGAGAAAAAAAACAACGTCTGTTTTCACAATTTCCCCCTGTTGAGTGTTGTTAGTTGTTGCACTTGTGACACATGTAAGCTAGCTGTGAACGCGGAGCTGTCAGTTGATAGCACGATGTGAGCAGACACCTGCACCTGACTGCGTGCTCCTCGTGGCAGGTGGTTGAAAATGTAATTTAAAAAAGACAAGAAAGAGAGGATGAAAATGGGGGAAATTCTGTCCGAGGAAATTTTGTCACGACTCCTGCTGTCATATCTTCAGTTTTTACACGAGTGGAATAATAACTGGGCTCACAGTTTTAATTATAACCAGACGGGGGGCTAACCTAGCTTGACCAGGTTTACCACCCTGCAGAGGCAGAAGTACCCCAAAATGTGATCATGGAGCTTTTTAAATGAACTACATGTTGCAAGAACAGTGAAGTTGATAAGTGTGAATGGAAGCCATTCTGAATAGTTAATTTCCCCTTATATATATATATATGAGTGCCTGTAATACCCGATAGTTATCTCTGACTGGAGATCACAGTCTGCCATCCTTTTTTTTCATTTGCCAGCACACTGTCCATTACACTGTAATGATCTCAGCCTGCTTATCAGCGGCTCCCATGCTGAAAGCTGAACCGCAGAACTGAATCATACCTTGTCATCCAGTGTGCTGAATAGCATTATCTCACTCTCTATTGGCATAAATTTCTCCCTGCATGTGATGTGTCAGACACAGGGATAGTTATGTTCAGTGGGGGTGAAAAGAAAAATGCCTGAATGCACATCTGTGCAGAAGCCCCGCTGATGGTTGAAGTACAGATTATGACAGGGAAACTGCATGCCATTTCAGCATATCTATTCTTCTAGAGTGAAAAGGTAAGTGCCGTAACAGCGTTGAAAGTCAGTAAAAGGTTGTGTTACTCTCTGAGTTTTTCCTGTTCGGTTGTAACATCTCATGAAGCACTAACATGCGTTTTTCAGAGCAAAAAAGCAGAACAGTTGTTTTCACAGACAAATGACATCCTCTTTCTTTAATTCTCCTCCACACTTAAGGAAACTGGTTTGTCATTACATGCATTTCTGTTGCACAAGTGTAAATTACGCATGGTTAAAGATCAGGATGACTGATGAGGCTTCGATGAGTGCGATTAAAATCACATTACGTTGACATTTAAATAAGATTGGTGTTGTGGTTGTTACCTATAGCTCTGGTAATTGATGGGGACGTGGATGGAACAGTTGTGCGTTAGGCTTGTGTGCTTGACGTGTTGCATTTATAGACCGGATATATCTCTCACGATTAACATAGTGACTCCCTCAGTATGAATATTTACAGGCTATGCAAATTTATCATTCATGGTGAGGAAGTGCTGCAAATTCAAATGTTTGTTTCCTCGGCGTTGTTGTGCCGCGCCTCAGTACAGATTATGCCTTTGAGGGAATCCCAGGAAACAGAAGTGTTTCACAGTTTATCCATAATTTGATATTTGTATTCCTTTTGATGCTTCTCTTTCATTGTTCACAACACAATCAGCTTGGCCTATATTGTTTGTAACACAGTTTGTGGTTCATTTTGAAGATTAAAGATTGCGGTAAACACAGTGCCACGACCACTCCTTGTAGAACTAGAAATGCTGCTTTTCCTTATACCGATTCTGTGGCTGCCTATGTTAAACACAAAGACCTGCTGAAGGTCAGACTGCCATTAGTGAATGTAATCATCTCAAGCTGCTCTTCAAGAAGAGCAGATCCTAATTATGCTGTCCCCTGCTCATCCTATCAGGACGAGCCATAAGCACATATGTTCTCCAGTGTTCATAGCCAGAATTATCCCCCTTCAGGTAAGTTGTCTGAATTTAATTTCTAGGCCAAAGACAAGAGCCTCTAATGGCACTTGTCATCACACGTGGTCCCCAGCCTCTCTGTATTCAGGGCAGTGGTGCTTTGTGTCCAGAAGTAGGTCGAATGCTTCTCACCAAACAATTTGAGCGAGAGCCAGTAATTGGACAAGCAAAGTGTCGACCATCTCCCAGCCGGTCCATGTCAGCCAGCCCTCTCACCACTTAATATGCAGCTCCGACCTGACGCATTTCATGGACCTTTTTCATCCTTTTAATCATTTAGATTACAAAATGCAGGAAACAGAACATCCTTTGTAGCTGCGGGCCAACTCATTCTTTATATGTTAATGTCTGGCATCCTCAGCCACAAACAAATGTTTGCTCATATGTTGAGTAACACCCAGTTCCGGTCACTTTTAAGTCAAGTCAGTTTTATTACAGAAAAAATGTTCCAAATTACAAGGATTTACAGTCTGCACAGCATAAGCACCCTTTATTCTTTGACCCTCAATTTGGCTGAGGAATAACTCCCTAAAAAACCCTGGAGAGACATGAAACAGATGTCATGTGTAGAGAATAGAATATGTTACCAACATAGTAACACTACAATCAAGATGACAAAATTCTATATACATGTACATATGAAGAATATGAATCTGTGAAGAAGGCAGGGATCTTCCAGGTGCTACCAAACAGACCTGAGGCACATGACCTCTGGACAGACTACCTAAATACACAAGAGCCAAACACACAGAAAAGAGAAAAGAGAGAAACAGAGGTAGAGAGAGAGACAAGGAGAGAGGCTGAATCTCCTGGAGGAAGAAGATCAAGATCCAAAACCATCCAGGTACTGACAGCCATGGTAGAGAGAGAGGTCTGGGGATGGCCGATCGTCGAGCACATGAAAGAAGAAGGAGGAAATCAGAAGAGAAAGAGAGAGGGATGGACACACAGCTGTGATGCACATGTATTTGTGGGACGAAAAACCAATAGAGAGTCAGCCAGATGCCGTGGTTATCAGAAATAATACAGCACAAGACAAACATGTTGTAGAAGTTCATGGCTTACAAAAAATTAGATTCATTGAGAAATGAGACTGGTACAAAGGTACAAAGAAGAAGCAGCTAACTGAATGATAGGGTACGACGATGATTTTTAAGTTTGGATTCAAAGCCTCAGGTGTTTTAATTTCACAGCCTGCAGCCTGTAGACTTCATTTTAAGTCTGGGTCCAGACAGGAGCCCTTTCTTCTGACAGTTGAGGGATAATGTTGAAGAAGATGTGACAGATGTGCTCATTCAGGAAAAAAGGCTGTCTTGGTGATTTCTTTAATGTGCTGTGAGGGGTTGGCTGAAACATAACACCAGTATCCTTGGCTGTCAAACTCTGAGAAATCACACAGGTGTCCGGTGTAATTGTTGCTTCATCAAACTGTTGTGTCTGTAGAGCAGGGCCGATGGTCAGCGTCTCAGTTTTTTTAAATCATAACTTAGGAGCAGAGTATTAAGTGATATCTTGTTTCTCACTAGCAGGTCCCTCATTTCACAATATGGAACCGATTATCTGCCTTTACAGGCACATATAGATGGGTATCATTGGTGAAGCCAAGTCAAGACAATAATATTTATATGGCCCAAAATCACAAATCACATTGCCTCAATGGGCTTTGGAATCCAAACACTGTACAACACCCTATTTCCTTGGATTCTCTGATCGAGTAAGGAACAACAGTTTACATTTGGAAACTAATTTCATAACTACGTGTAATTTGACTAAGAATATAAAGAGAGAAAAGCACAGGGTCAAGCAAAGAGCCCTGAGGTAGCCCATATTTCATATCAGAATTGTTTGTTGTGTTATGGTAAGAAACACAACAAGTATGACTCAAAACATTTAAGAGGCAGGCCAGAGACGACAGTCTTTTTTTTCAGCCAGTCTAGGAGTTTACAGTGATCTGTAGTGTTCAAAGCCGTATCGGGTCCAGAGTAAGCCGAAGATCATGCACCACTTCAGTGAAGTGACAAGCTGTGAAAGAACAATTTAAAGGTTCAAAAAAAATTACTGTAAGATCTATGAGCAAAATGCTGCTTAAACACTAAGAGCTTTTGAAAAGAATGGAGGGTTAGAGACTGATCAATAGCTATGCTGGATCAAAGTGCGGTTTCTCAAGTCAATGTGAAACCACAGCAGTCTTAAAGGTAGTGGGACAGTGCCTGTTGTAAGTGAAACACTAACAATATTCAACAATATTGTTTGCTGAATTTCAATGAGGCATTACGCAGTATGGTATCTGACTCTTTGCTGCACAGAGATTGCAGCTCAGTCACATAGAAGAGTGATAAAAACACAGGAGCTTACACCTTACTGTGTTGTTTTTTATCCTCAGCACAAGCATCACAAAATACATTTGGAGGCAGGAAGTGTTTTGAATATGTGATAGATAGAGACAATCTGTGATTTTGTCTTTAGCTGTTCGTATAGGCGTGTGTTTGCCTTGCAGCAGACATTTTGGACAGTATGTTTGTGCACTCTATTATCCTGTATGGGAAAAGGTAGAGGTTGAGAGTGTAATAGAGAGACACAGAGAGCCCTTTCTTTCTGCCCACAGTGTACACACCTGGCCTTTAACAGAGCAGACTGAAAGATGTATGTATCAAGATTCAGCGTGGCTGAGGCGCCCAGTCTCAGTGAAACATGAGAGGACATTGAGCCATGAAACACTGGAACTGAATTCTCTGTATTTGATGTGAGTAGTACACTACACAGCAGTTAAGTATCTGATACATTCTGTCTACACATTTCAAAGCACTCTGAAATGTTGATCTGTGTCTTGACTGTGCCCAGTCTACAGTGGATGCATCTCTTATCAGCATCAGCAATGTAATTTCAGGCTATAATTCAGTCTGTCAGGTGGAATCTGGAGTATCAGATAGCTATTAGAGATTGGAAAAAGCAGCCTAATGACTGTGAGCACAAGCGAATTGCTGTATCAGGCTGATTGTCCATTTAAGCTGCCCTGTTATCACCTTGTCTAGAATGTGCTGCTGGTGGTGATGGATAAAAATAATTTTCTAGGTATTTCTAAGTATGCTGATCCAGCGATACAAAGTGTAAACTTAAACTGTGATAATGACAAGCATTATACTGATACCTGGTTGTGTTGACACGGTAGAGAGTGCTTCCCGGAGTGGCTGGCCAGGATGAGGAGAAGGTGTGAAGTCTAGCAAGTAACCAGGCCCTAATTGAGGTTCAGCTCAGGCTCGAGCACTACAAGCAATTACAGTGACGACTCGTGCTCCCTGTGCTGCAGGCAGAGTTGAGAGTGCTGCAGCGTCGCGGTACCTGAGCCCTCCTCTTTCATGTTAGTCACCGATGACAGCTGGGAAGACACATTCTAGCCAGTATGTTCTGGAAATGTGTTTGGTTACATGAAATATTCATTCCCTTGCCTGCTCTCTGGCAGTGTGCATATTTATTTGCCAGATTCTTTTATGATACCTGTGACCAGTTCAGAGGAGAGGTAGAGGAGTGTTAGAAATGATTCCTTCCACGTAGCCTCTGATGGGGGATGGAGAAAGAGAGGAGATGCAAGGATAAGAGGTGCTGATCATCAGAATCAAGGTTTATTTCTTATTTAATAGGCCACTGCATCATTGGGGCCACTGGGTGAACATGATCAATGGCTTCTCGTGCTGCACGGACAATTAATCAGTAAAGTTAATACTGAAGGACAATCGGGCAGTGAGGTCAGTGTTATCTCATATCTTCAGTTCTTCTTTTCCCAGCAGGAGGGTATAAGAGGTCAGTCGCCAACACTGGTGATGTGCTCTGCACACGTCTAAGCCCGAAGGGATACTTTTGGCTTGTAATTGTCCTTTCTCTATGAAGCCGGGATTGTTTTCTTAAATTTTTACCATAAAACATTTTATCCAGACATATGCTACAGGACTGGCAATATTTTCAAAATGTCTTGTGTTTACACGTCATCATTCAGAAAAAATAAGACTCATTATTGTTCTGCCCAGGCAACAACATTTACCAACATCTTTCACTTGTTGTGTTGTTATCCTTTCCTCCAGGCTGTTTGTGAATGTGCTTTTCATGGAAATTTTCCATCCTTTAGTGGAATCACTGCACAGATAGTGATGTGTACTGTTATTCTCTCTCTTATGGCTTTAGAATAGTCATTTTTATGTTTAATTAATCAATTTACATTATGCTCGCATGAAAACCATAACCAATAAAGAGAACCAATAAGGCGATGTTTTATGGGAAGAATTTTAGTCCCACTGTGCATTGCTGTCAGCTTCAAACTCATTTTCCATATCATATTGTCCCAATTCTTGCATGCCTGCTCAGATTTATAACGGCACTGTTGAATCACAGAGTACATATCTTTTAAATTCAATGTTTATGTTAAAAACCTTGGTGAAAAGGGCAACACAACCATAAGATTCTCCAAGGAACAACAAACATGACAGCTATGTCGCGAAGAGTAAGAAGTTATTGCCCTTAAGTCACTGGGATACAGGGATGATTTCCATTTCAATTGCTGGCTCAATTTGGGATAACTCATGCATACAGAGGTAAGGCGAACAAAGAACGTAGGAATAAAAGTGACAAATGTAGAGAATGGAACAGAGGAGCGCGGTATCACTGGCTTTGTGTCCCATGAAGGGTATTGTGTGGGCCTGCATGGATAAGGTTGCAAGGGGACCCCAGGGACTTGAAAGTGAAGGGCACCAAGGATGAGGGAGGACACATTTGACAGGCAAGGGGACACAGAGGACGTACCGGGGCAGAAGTAAAACACGCCTTACGTACGTTGCTGTGATGCTGGTGCAATTTACCAGTTAACTTGATGGAATTGTCTCTATTTCCCACACCCTGAAATGCTTGTTTTTTCCAAATGGTGGTCAGTGTTCTCATATTTGATAAGCGGGAACCAAATATTTTGCATTTTACCCAATCAATGGTAAACCATTCTTCTTTAAATTCATATTGTTTAATGGTGTGTAAGTCGACTAATTTAATTAAACAGAATTATTAGGGCTGCAAGTAATGATTTATATGATATTTTTTATCGATAAAATGTTTGGTATAGAAATGTCAAAAAAATTGTCAAAGCATACAAAACCTGTAACAAATCTGTACATTTAAGAAGGCAAAGGGAAACAGTTCCTGTCTTTGTTACCTTCTGCGATGTTTGTGGAACTGTAACATCTTTTAGCTATAAACCAAAATTATTTGATGAGTATCAAAAACTGTCATGTACCTTTTATTTGATAAGATATAGTATCTCCTGATATCTCATTATTTTGCTCATTTGATTCTGTTTTATTTATACAAAGCTTTTTAACAGCAGCTGTAGCCTATTTTTTGAAAATAGTAATAAAGGATTTTGTAAAAAAACAAGCTACTGGCAGAGTTTCAACCATGCCAGCTGTTTTGAGCTAAACAATGACACTGCCACCATGCTGATGTATTTCAGGTATAGCCTAATGTTTACCATGCTCACCATCCTAATCCATTTAGTGCTAATTAGTACAAAACACAGCAAAGACAGTCATTGTCATCCATTGAGCTATACTGCTAGCAAGGCTAAATTAGGTTTGCAAGGAGGGAATAGGGTTTTGGATATTGGCACTGAAGGTTGGATGGCATTTTGACTTGATGTAGCAGGGAAAGCACAGGTGAAACAAATTATGTTTCCCTCCAAGATATGATGGATATGACTGGAATGAAACATGCACAATACAGTATAATGTTGCTAATCAGACATGTGCTGGACATGAGAAAAAGTCATTTAAAGTTTACCAAACCTCGTCATAGTTTACAACCTTTGGAAACTCACATGATTTAAAATTTCACAGTTTTCTTTGCATAGTCCGAAAAAAATCACTGTCAAAAATGTGATCTATATAGATCTGTACTTGATCATTTGTACGAGATAATGTATCCCCTAAGTACTGTCTGGCTAGAAGTAGGTGAGTAAAATATGTCAGTGTGACAGTGTACATGGGGAGGACAGCAGTGCTCGATGTCCAGAGGCTTCCCCTGGGACCTCATTACATAGCGCTGGGCTCCACTGGGTGCTGTAAGTGGACTGCTGGGAGCCCCATGCCAGCACAGCTCCATGTATGATGATTTGGTGTGAACATGTAAGCCCGGTGTCTGCTTTGCATAGTAAGAGACTATTTACTGGCCCATTGAGGCCTGGAGTCAAGCACAGCACTATCCTCCAAATGGAAGATTAGAGAGCAGATCAAGCATGATTAGAATCGTGAAACAAAGAGGATGTGCTGCTGAGTGGTCAATGGGCTAAGTGGGCTAACACACGAGGAACAGGTGTAATCCTTTTTTGTTTTCTGTTGGAGCAGGTGCATCAAGTCATTTGGTCCAATTTGTCAGTAGGGTTTGATCGGAACTGGAGAAGCCTGTAACATGGATTTCATGATGTTTTAATCCTAATGGGGATACAAGAATTGTAGACCTTTACATGTAAAAAGAGACCGCCAGGTCCCTCAGCATCTTCTGTTATTGGCCATTAGATACACCAATGCAGTATTTTGCTGTAAGAACAGCCTGTGGCAGTCCTTTAATGTACACGTGCTTACCTGTCTTCCTCCTAACTGAAATTATCAGTAGTTTTTAATGTTGTGATAGTTTGTTAGCCTTTGCAGTCATCCTTTAGGGTCTTCTATAAAGAGCCAGAACGCAGCACGTCTGTTTCTTAATGTACTCACCCCCCCCCGCCACACGGAGCAAATGTTGAGTGAAAGAATCTTGCCAAGCTGGTAAGAATCCAAATTAATTCATCAGCTTGGGGGAGCTCCACTCTCCATTTTTACAAGTGTGACCCACAGACCACCAGCTATGAACTGCAGACCTTCTTGACCTCATTATTTTTACAGCTCCAGATTTTTTGAGTCGAAACCAAGACTTCTCGCAGAGCTCGTTTTTATGGCTGCATATTGGAAACGATCTCACCTTTTAACGTTTTCTGCGGTTTACAGTGGAGTTCTAATGAGTGTTGTGGGATGGATTTTGCCCACAAAATGAGTCAAGATGTCTCATTCCGGTTAGGTAGAGCATTATAATGGTGAGGCTTCAAGAATGTAGCTTGGCGCTAAATTGCTAAGCATTTAAGTCACAATTTGACTCATTCAGACACACAAGAGGGCAGTGGTTGGGGTAAATACTGTTTAATTGCATTAGCTAATCAGTGTGATGCAGCCTTTCTTGGAAACAACTACAGTACTAGAGTACGGCTAATTCTGAGTGTAGTGCTCATTAGGAAATGCCATCAAGTTTTGCTTCCACTATAATTAGAATTATTTTCCCTTTGGAAATTATCATGCAAACGCTGTAATGTAGCAGCTTGGAACACATGATAGTACAGATGGTAGATTAAAATGAGGTTTAACCGCAATAGTTTTTGTGCTAGTTATATCTACCCTTGTTTATTTGAACCTTGTTTCTCCTTTGTTGTACATTAGAACATAGATTATAACTTAAATTTGCTTGTTTAACAATTTTATTCACAAAGTTCTTCCTAGGAGTCTTGAAATAGCACTGGAGCTGTGTTTCATTGCAGAAATACAGCTGCAGGGTCTTTCTACAGGCCATGATCCCAAGAGTGTGAACAGATTGTATTTTTGTGCATTGTGTGAACTACTGTGTATCTCCAGAGCAGAAAGACAAATACAGAAAATAGTACAGTAAACTAAATGCACAATGGAATGTTAAAGGGAGCACTGTAGGAAAATAATGATGACATTGTTCTGTCACAGAGGCAATGTATGATTAACAGCCAAATGCTAATTTACTGTGTTGGAGAATTACAGATGCTATATGTTCGGGAAAAGAAGCAGATGTTTGTTTCTGATTAATCCAGTTGATATTAAAAGGAACAGATAGTGTAAAGATAAAAATAGTGCCCTGCAGGCTTGTCTGCATACATTCATCAAATTAGAATCCTCTGATCTTGGGATGCACATTGCATCATGTATTATTATTCTTTTAAATTTGTTTTAGGCAGACTTTAAACATTATTTTATGCTCGAGGAACATTAAAAATGAGCTTGATGAAAATACTAATTAGACAAACAAGAAAAGGACGGTCAGATATTCCGTCAGCAGAGACAATAAAAATGCCTCTGGTTGCTGTAAAAAACAGCAGGCATCTGTAGGCTATTGTGAGAATCTGGGTTAAATCTGGTTTGAGTTCATTACATTCTTCAGTATTTCAGGATCGGGTCAGGTTCAAAAAGGTCCAACTCAGTCACAGCCAGAATTGTTGAGCTCTATCAAAAATTCTTGAGTGTGTATGAACAAACCCTGCACCATTCCAGTGTGAGAGCTTTGCCAATTTGAAATGGCTTAAAGGCTTGAAGCGATGGCTTTAAGAAACAAAAACAGATCAATAGCTGTGATCCTACTTTGATATCCTGGGCTTCGGCCTGGAAATGCTCCCATCAGTCTTCCTGTGACATGTAACACAGGCTTTTCTTGTCTGGATGGATGCTCACTTCTCTGTGGCTTTCTGCTGACCCTTCCGGTTTCCTGTGGTGTGTCATAAGCCAGAGGCAGTGTGTCATCTTCCCGGTAAGGGCGTCAGGGTGGTCTTCAACTTCAGCACCATGACTCTTTGAGATACGGTACTGTAGGCAGTTTGTTGTCTTAAACATTGACATTTGCATTTAAATTGACTTCATGCCGCCGTGATTTATTTTCTTGGAGAGAGTGACAGAGTTTTGTCGGCAGCTTTGCTTCTAATTCTCTTGCATCTGCCAGAAGAATGATAACGGAGGCAGGATTATTTTTTGGTGAAATTGTAGTCTAACTTTGTTTCATAGTGTGCTACAGCCACACACCAGCCATAGACCACTTGTATCTCACAAATTCTCTCAAAATGACATATTAAATTCTAGTCAGTCATGCGTGATGGATTTTCTCATGAATTAATTGAGGTTAACAAAAAAAAAAAGTTTCTTTCCTTTGGAAAGAAAATTAAACTCAAAGAAAGTACAGGAAAGGTGCTTCAATGAATTTTGAACATTTTACATTTCTAGAACCCAAGTAAAGACCACACTAGAACACGCCTTTGTTACTAAATAATGGGTTCATTTTGTCACATTGTTGCAGATTGACTTGTAATGCTGTCTGACGTGTTCTTGCACCTTCTTACATGTGTGTCTAGACTAAAATCGGCCTCTCTAACACCCTGTAGCTCGAGTGTCACTAAAAGGGGATAACACCTGTTTAGCGTCTATCTCCACTTAAAAAATGAATTTGTAATCTGAAGTTCTTTCAAGTCGTGCTGATGTCACTTCTGTGATTTATCCACCTTATAAAAATAGAGGAACAAGAGACTGCCAGCTCTGCAGGGGTCATGATAATTTCGGGGGCCCTGGTGCTCATGGGATGACAGCTTGACACAGGATGTTGGCAGAGATCACCTCAGAAAGCACGTATAATTGACACCATTAGCCTTGAGGTTTGTCAGTTTTCTGACAGCTGATGAATTCACGTGCGCCTTCCCTCCACTATAGATAACAAATTCATACCTCCTGTTTTTAAACCATTTTACACCTCAGTAATCCATTTCTAACAGCTACTTGCACCAGCTGAGGCACAGTTTGCACCCTGTGTCATGGATTTGTGGTTATGCTTTTCCGAGTGTGAAGTGGGTGAATCACCGGCCAACATGCCCTGGAGAAAGTCTGTCCACAGGTCTGATTCTCCCAGGGTGCGTATCCTTGTCTTCCTGTTGAACTGGTGCAGTATAGGCCCCTTGGCTCTGCTGTGTAGTGTAACTCACCTGCTGGTGATACATTTGGCTCATATCCCTGAGCAGTGAGCAGTCCCTGCTTCACCATTTCCAGCCAAAGCAAAGTTACAGATGGCTTTGCTTCCTCCTGGGGTTCACCAGTGGAAGAGGTGTGGAGAGTGTGAAGGTTACAGGCAGGTCTTCCTCTGTTGGTCCGTGTCGAATGTCATTACTAACACACGGAGGCCTCTTTAATACTCGAGCCCTTCTTTTTCTTTACCACCTGCAGTGTGATGGGGCTTTAGCTGGGGTCGAAAGTGTGCCAGAATCAGTGCTATTAACCCTGTGCATTGTGTCTTTCTATGAAGGGCAGTCCACTGGCAGACACTTCCCCTGTTCATAATAGACCAGACTGCATTCCTTCCAGTGAGCATGGACATACTTTGCTGGCTCTCAAAGAACCTTCATGCAGATTTTGTAACAGTGGACACTCTTTTCTTCCATACACCACGCTCATTTTTCAGCCCAGTTAGGAGAAAAGCTTCTCCTCCTTTGGGTTTGTTACAGCTGCCTCAGTCACGAAGGAAACGACATCCTTCAGTCATTCGCTACACGATCACAGTGTAAAGAACTATTCAAACCGAGCGAAAAACAATGAGACTTCTTTAGGGTGTGTGGGAGTGTGTCTTAACTTCACAAAGAGAGACTGATGCTCAGTTTGTTAAGATGACAGAGGCATGTTAACATCACAGTGAAGTGAGGAGGATTTTACGGCAATCAAAGCTTTGGTATTTTGATCTGCAGCTTCAGGGAGATGTAAAGTACAACAGGGACGCTGTTTGCGCTGTTTGAGTGGTAACATTTTATACACACTGTTAGTGATGACATGTTCCAGAAAAAAATCTGTACTACTAAAATGGATTATTCAGATATGTTGCTGGTGTCACACTTCCAAACACTTCCAGATCTAATTTTCTTCTAATATCTTTTCTTAACTTGGGGCTTTTTATGGGCTTAGTTAATTGCTTTGAGTGATATTGGTCTAATTTACGGGTGCACGGTGTGGTACATATTGCAATTATTTTGGCAGATAATCTGATGTGATTCATGATATGTGGGAGTGATCATTTTTGCATTACAATTTAATTTTCAATGAAAAACCTATTAAGAATTCTAATGATGTGACATTTGTTAGGGTCTGAACCAAACAAACATGTTTTTTTTACAAATTGCGAACAAGATGTAGACCAGGACATCTCTGCAACACTACAGTACTTCTTTGCAATGCAGCTTTGTGGCACATTCTACCCTTATCAAAAAAGTGCAGCTTCTGCATTTGAGATATTGCAGTTGGCCATAATGGGATTTTGCTAATATTTTGATTAATTGTGCAACCCTAGTCCCATTTATGCACATTGATGCTGTCTAGTGTTTGAGCAGTAATATAAATGATGAACATGCTTCTCTAACACAGATGGTAGAACAGCTGTGATTGAAAGAATTAGGCATAAACGGATACAATAATCTACCAGATCTGGACCCTGCTCAGTCATTCTGTGACTGCATGCTGACTACCCCGGAGAGATGGAAAAACACTGAATATGTGTAGTGAGAAATAGACATTCATCTACTATATGGAGACAGTCTGCGAGGTGATTCATATTGTATGTAGCTGGAGGAGCATACTGTTGCTGGGAGTGTGCATATTGCCAGTAGAGTCACGTCTGTGTGCCTGTCCCTTTTCTGTGAATTGTGAAATGGGGGCCAATACTGATCAAGCCAACCATAAGCATTGCTCTAGGTGGGGGTATCCATTATGTTGCTCTGACTGAAAAGGCCCCACACTGGCTCCAACAGGAACCAGAAAGGAATTTGTTTTGCTCAATAAGTGGTGAAAATGGTATCAAAATGGTTTTCCCCCCACACAGCAGCTGATTTATAAGTCTGTGTGTCTCCAGTTTCCTGCTGCTGCGTTAAAGCAGGAGGTGGGGTCATTAAACTGATGACATAGCTCTGCCTCTCTGTCACTGTCAGTAAAAAGCACCCAGTTGGAAGGCTGGGGTTGGTCACTGGAGACTGCCGCTTGGTTCATTTGTAGATGCATTTTCTTTGGACAGACTTCTTAATTTTCAACACAAATTCATACCTTAGCAAGACTGGATACCTTGTTCGCCAATGACTCCCAAAACTACATCACAGGATCCACAAAGACCTGACTTGCAGAACCAGTGACTGGTGTTCTGGACCTTCTTTGTATGGTTGCAGTTAGGTTTATGTAACAAAACTACTTGGTTAGGTTGAGGAACAGATTGGGGCTTGGGGTAAATCATTCACATGAAAGGGAGAAACAGAAAAAATGAACAGGTTTGATCACAGCTGTACGTGCTTTAGTGCATAAAGGCGATGTTGTTCTGAGCCATTTGATTCTTTTTGTGTAAATGCAGCGAGACTACTATCTACAGAAAAGCATGTTGGAGGACCGCTTCCCATCTGACCAGAGCCAGGAGCTCTGGTGCCCAGAATGCAGAGCACAGCAAGTCCACAGCCATCATCATTAGAGCTCTACATCCGTGGACACTAATGGCTGTCCCTGTTCTGCTGCCTCTGCACATTCAGAGAGCTCATCTGAGACTTGAGGGTGTGAACACGTGAATTAATTCAAGAGAGATGAATTCACCATTCTTGTTCCTTGCTTTAGAGCAGGATGCAGGCTGCAAAAACCTTTGGTAGCAAAGAGCCACTACGAGTGCATAAGTGGTGACGTCCTCTTTCAACCACCCTTGAATCATCAAAGGAGGCTAATTGGGGAGTTTGTCCTCGTTTATCTTCATTTAAAGGCTGGCTAAGATGGCGATGTTTACTCGTTTCAATATTGAGAACGGGGGAGCTGGGAGGAGAGACAAACAGTGGTGGCAGTGTTAAACTGGGGGATGGGGCTGGTAAAATTGATGTGCTGTGGATGTGCTATCCCTGGACTCCTAATTGCATTTTAAGATTTCAAATAACTACATTAGAATCTTCCAATAGAAAAGAATTCTAGCGTCAAAAGGTTGGCAAGTAAACATCTGCATGCATATTTTTCAGTAGAATGATGATTTATCACCTCTATTTCTCAAGAAAGTGTTAAATGCAATATTTGAAAATCAATACAGGGCCATGACAGGGCACATTCATCAAGTTTGTTTATTTCTTCTGTCATGGTGAGAAGCTTCACTTGGCCATCTTTTTCCAATTACATGCAAAGGCGGACATAGTCTAACCCCCTTTGTTGTTTCTGTGGTGGCAGTATAGATTTTCAGCCGTTCAAATGAACTCTTTACAGAAGAGCCTGCAGTCATCATGCTTGGCCTTTTCCCTGGTTTTAGGCACAATCATTCCCTCCTCCAAATGTACACTTTACAAATCAATAAACCTTCACAGTAATTCCACTGTGTGCCCCTGAGAGCTTCACTGTATCAGAAGTAGAATTAAATCATTGCAGTTCCCTGTTGCCTTCACCACTGAACAGGCTGGTTAATTGATGTCATGGTAGAGACTGCATGTTTTGTTATGACCTTATACAGTATATTTATTTTATTCTATGTCAGCCAATTGACCAAATAGGATGCAGCAAGGTTTTACCCTTTTTTCTGATGGGTTTGTCTAGATTTCCCAGGGTTTTCAGATGGTTGCACAATTTATGACTTGACTTCTGGATCGAGTGCGATCCTGGCAAATATGGCATCGTTGATGATGATTAGCCCAATAGCTGTGCTCTGTACTACCTGATGCTGATCAATACCTATATTGCAGGCAATCAATCCGCCATATGGAGCAGAGGCTGGAATCCCAAGCGCAGGTTTCTTGTTGGAATCTGACCAAAACCGGCATGGAGGGACAAACACTTATAATGATTTCCAGGGGAAAAACATGACAATGTATCAGCTACATGTTTTTTTATTTTGATCATCAGAGCGGAGTGGTTTAGACAGTTAGAGAGCAGAGTTTACAGCCTAAGAATAAACCCAGTCTTCATGCTCTCATCAGAAACAAGCTGCTCTGCCAACTAACATCTGTTGTGATACACATCTGTCTTTGTTAAGCCAATATCTGCCAATAATATCAGCCCTGTGATATATCAAGCTGGCTCCAATTTTTGTTTTAAATCATATTAGCTTTGATTCGTGACAATAAAGGCTAATGTGATCAGTTTAATGGAAATGGCAAAATGAAAAAGACATAATTGTTTATGCTGGCAGAAGACTACATTCACTTGTCCAAGGCTGTGTAATTGTTGTTTAATCTCATTAAATAGCCTTCACCAAACTTGTCCTTTGCTAGTATTACTTGTTAAAAGTGTAGCCTCAGAGCAGTTGCCCGATAGAGATTAAATGTGTTATTTAGACAGATTTGTTATCAGGGTATGTAAATAAAGGTAGAGGGTTATTTTACAGGAACATTATTCATCTCTTGATGCCACTTAAACAAGTCACTTGCATTTGATCAATTCTGTGTCTCAATAACTTCATTTTGGATCACCAGTTCAGCACTCGGGCACTGCAGGCAACTGGTAATAGAGAATCAAATTAAGAGGTGTACACTGCTAAGATGCAGTGTACCAACCATTGTTCATCATCATTAGGCATGGCTGGGGAGTATGCATTATGGATGATGTAGTCATTCCAAATGTAACACATAAACTGTTAAAGGCTTTGAGATGAAAGCTAGGATGTCAGACAGTGAAGAGCCTCCCCCGAACTGACCACAGACCCTGCTGCGCCCACAGCATGAGATAGAATCAGAGATCAATCACAGGCTTCGTTAATGGAGCCAACAGCAGAGGGGAATTCTGCTTGATTCTATCACCAGC
The DNA here is from genome assembly GCA_903131615.1 of Diplodus sargus. NCBI lineage: Eukaryota > Metazoa > Chordata > Actinopteri > Spariformes > Sparidae > Diplodus > Diplodus sargus. Next base: position 1,616,790 of record CAEMYA010001588.1, on the reverse strand, counting down.
TTACTAAAAAGCAACAAGGTGGAATCCAATAAGCACTTCTGTCTTTATGATATCTTACATTTATAGATATGTGAAGAAACTGAGTGCTCATCAAAGTGTATTAGCTATTTAGGTTCTGTTAATGACCTTCCTCTGTCACAGCTAGAAAAGTTCATAAATGAGGCACAGTCTGCTCTTATTGATTTGTTCTATTTGTCACCCAGTAACCCTCTATTGAGGCAAATGCTATTAACCTACTGTACAGTATTTGTATCTCTATTCCATGTTTCAAACTTGCAGCAAAAAGACATTGCTGTTTTTTTTAAAACCATATGAAGATGTTCAAAATACAGAAAAAGGGTGAATATTTTGCTGTAGTTTTATTTTATCAGTAGCATTTTATTTGTGTAAATACAAATTGTCAAAGTCAAGAATTGTGCAAAATTACTGAATAAAAACAACATGGTTTCTAGGAAAATGTACTGTCAAAAACTCTCTGTGCTGTCCCAACTTCAATATGTCCAAAACAGAGCAATTCCTAAACCTCCCTTTAATAGAGTCTTTCAGGGAGGCACAGGAAGAGGAACAAATGCCTCTATTCAGTAGCGTCCAAAATGCTAATGCCTCCGGCTCTTAACACGTTTATAAGGGTTCCCATGTCACGACATGGCATAGTCCTCACTAATGGGGGCTGTGGCTGGGGACCGCATGAAAAAGCCAGACACATTACAGAACATGACAAATATGACAACAAGACCACTGGTTTCCTGGGGAACGGTTCTTCCGATTTCCCTTTTTTCCCTTTTGAAGATACACACAAGCATGTCATGTCACACCGAACATTGAGGTTTCTTCACAATGACTGCAGTCTGTTTTGAGCCGAGCGTGGACAGTGACATTTAGAATATCTATATAAAGTCACTGGTGTTGTGTGGTGTGACTATTAAAGCCCACACATCATGTCGTCATGGATTTTTTGGGCTTGTAGAGGTGAAAAAAAAGTGCCAATAATGTGGCCGATAACACAGGTGCTGTCACTGGAACGGTTGGCCATTCCAGTGGGTAATATTGAATTCCAGTAACTATCTGCTACTTTATGCAAATTATGGCAACACAAGGTTCTGTATTGGAGAAACTTTCTACAAGCAAATAAATGAAAGTCAGGCAGGGTTTAGTGATTGCTTGGGAAAGTAATTACTCCTTATCTGTATTGGTGCTGGCAGACAGTATGCAGTGCCAGGCCACAGCCTCCAGCCCTTTTGGATTGATGTTATGTCAACTGCTCAAAAGGTAATTCTTGAGTGACATTCTGGTCAACCTGTGAAACATGTCAATGTTGTATTGACCACTTTGAATGATTAGAGTCCATCAGACCTTTTTCTTAACTCCATTTTCAATATGTCATTTCATGATTGAAAGAATACAGTTGTTCCAAAGAGACACAACGTTGGATTTGCATGTTTGGACTATTAAGGGGATGAGATGGAATCTCTCAAGACTTTACTCTCAATAGCGATATTGATGTTCTAATGGAGAATACATGCTAAATGTTAGAGGTGTGGAAATTTCTTATGATAAGATGCATCGCGATGTGGACGTGGAATATTCTGCATCGATGCAGAGACAAAGTATTGAGAGTCTGCAGCTTATGTTGATTGTTGATGGTCCTACAGCTGCACAATAAAGTTACATTGCAACCAAGCTTTGAATTTTGGGCGAACATTAGGCTTACGTTAATTATGTTACTTACGTTATGTATGTCTGAGGGAGGGAGAGACCATCTGCAAGTGATAATAAAAACTCACGGAGTATTGTTTTAAATGGTCATCTTGGGGCACTTGGATTTTATGACCTCGCTGGGAACCACAATCTTGACGAAACACACACTGAGCGTGACTTCTGCCTTGAAACAATTACTAATAATTTTAGCGATTTTCACCTAAAGCCAATGTCTGCAGCCAAAAATAATAACTATTACAGAAAGCCCAGCTAATCTGCCAGGATCTGAGGGTCCGCTGTCAACTTTGCCATCCAACTCTGAGAGAGGTGTGTGCAGCAGAGTCAACAGATGCCGTATCTATAAACTACCATTTGAAAACAATATTATTGGATAAATGTTTTGTTTTTGTAATGTTTATGTATTGAAAAGATGCAGCTTTTATGTTGTACACTGCTGTAGTCTGATTACTAGAAGGACTTTCTGAATTAAAAACTGGATTTTAAATGATGAAAAAGTAGCCATGTGAACTAATTTATATCATTAAAGATGCCATACACTGCGATGCATGGAAATTAATTTGAATCGTGGTAGCTGAATTGTAATCCCATCAAACTGTGAAGTCAGTGAAGATTCACACCTCTACTAAACATTGTTTAGTAAATGGACTGAGCAAAGCAAGGGCAACAGACTGACAGGCTGTCATCAATGCCCCTTTTTGACAGGAGTGAGTTTTTTTAGCCATGTAATTTCGAGTGCAGCCACTGTTGGATCATTTATGTGGTTCAAAACCCTTAATTACACACACCAGTCCACATTTGTGCTCAGGTGTATCAAATTTCCACTATCAGTTACATTCATTCAGTCACAGCTGGTTGCCCTTTGTTTGTAGTGCCACAGTAATCCCTTGCCTCGTGTTACCATAAATAACTATGAGTCCAATGGGAGTAAGGTACACAGATTTAAAATTTAGATAAAACAGCTCTGGTATTGGATCAGTACTGAGTAAAGCCAGATACCATGAGTTGAGGTATTGGAAAAGGGGTTGAGATAGAAAAGGTTGGATTGATGCAATTTTAGATTTGCTTTTAATTACTCTTTCTGAACATATTTTTTCACTTTCAAACCTAGACATGATGAGTTATAGTCACTGAATGTGTAAGTCAATAGTGTGCAGGTTTCCCAGCATTTCTAAAGACTGACATTTAAAGCACTCTTTAGAACAATTCAGTCAAATGTTTAAGCAAAGGGACTTTGACTATTGTGTTGTGACTAAACCCATTCCTTAATCAATGCTTCATCTTTTTGATGACCCACCTTTGCTTTCAATGTCCCACAGTTCTTTTCTTACATGATACACCACATCCTCACCATTACATCATTGACACTGCTTTTAATCCGTTGACATGTACAACAAAAGAAGTGATAAGATTGAGATTGCTGGTACCTTCTAATCCAAAAGAGCCCTTCAGTCTTGTGTTGCTTGGTTTTGGATGGGCTGTCGTGGATCTCACAATGCTGTGTGTTCAATCATCAGTTAACCTGATTACCCAGACACCGCATGGAGCTATGGGGAGGTCAGCTGCACGCCTGGCTCACCATCAACCACACTGCTACTAGGATTTCATCCAAACTGCAAAATAAATCCATATTCTAGCAGTGTTTGAAATAACATTCATGATTTGAGTGCACCTTTCGTTTTTCAGGACTGTAGATACAGATAGCATGCCAGCACAAAAGACTTTTAGCTCCATTTTCTTCCCTCACCCTGTCTCATTGTAAGTTCGATTTTAAGATCAAGCAAATTAGATTTAATCCCACTGAGTGCGGACTGCAGCATGGCAGCTAAATGCTGCTCTGTCAGTGCTTGAACATACACTCAGAATCTGCGGACACCAGTCCCCTTTTGCTCTAACCACTTGATACCTCTTGAGACCTGAATTAACTCCCTCTCTGCTCATTGGAAACGTAGAGCTTTTACCTCTCAACCTCCAACAGCGCAACCCCTTTTGCAGCATGTAATATTGAATACTAAATGCATATTTTGCTTGGCTTTACTAGAGGCTGCATAGATTTTTGTATGCTTTGGATTTAAAGAACCTGCTTGAACAAAATGAATGTTTGCTAAAGGGGGACTGCAACCAACGTCACCACTCATGACTAATCTAATCCGGACAAATTTTATTGATTGGCCTACAGAGGGCTGCTATAATCGTCTCCTCCATAGCTATTTGTTATTGAGCTATGACATGCAGCGTAGATATGTGTGGAATGGCTGATGTTGTGTGCTAAGAGGATGCTAATGTTATTTTAATTTATAATGAGGGTAAAACATTCTAAACTTTGCTAATAATGGTGTCCTAGACAGTAATTCTTGCCCCAAATTATGATCTGAGCTATTTAACATTGAGGAATTGGTACTCATACTCTCCATATGTATTTTCAATAAAGCAATGGGAAAAAAACTGTGCAAAATACATTACATACATTACATACATTTGCATCCTGATTGTTCTCTTCCTTTCTGACATGTGAAAAAATGTTAAAACAAAGCTTTATATGGTGATAGTGAATTTGAATATAAAAAAGATAATTGTCAAGTCAGAAATGAGCATAACAATACATGCTAGTATATAGGAAAAATACAGCAGTTCGTTCTCCTCTATGCGACTTTGAGTACAACAAACAGCAGACCTCAACCCACACACAGAAGACAGACACAAAGCTATATTCTGTCTTCAGGCAGAGCTTTTGATGTTAGCCTGACAAAAGCACCAACTCCAAAAGCCCCATTCACTGGATTTTTTTAATGCCCCATGTGTCCTTTCAAGTATTGAAAAGATAACTTTCTGGGTGTGCCTCGTGTTTCAGTTTGAGACAGGCATTTGTTTCATTTGTTCAAGCATCCTTTCAAGTGGCACTAGCTCTAAGAAACGTTAAGAGCTTTAGACTCTTGATTTGGCGAGACAGCCCACATCTGTCATGACGATTTGATGTTGGGTAGATATTTCAGTACACATATGATGTCCTGTGGTTACAGTTCTCGTTTTATGAATTCTTCCACTGTTATGTCATTCTACTTTAAATTGTGTGTACGTAAACAATAAAATAATGATGGAAACCAGCAACATTTCTTTATTAGCCGCGATGAGAAAACTGTACCTATTTTGCCCAAAGTCACAGGTGCTCCTTTATGTTCATCCATAAATTTCTCAGATACTCTGTAATTTATTGAGCTTGCCTTGTCATTCATGAGGTTGTAGGCAAATGTCAGGTGCATTTCCTCAACAGGCCCCTCCAGCAACAGTGAATAGTTTATATTGATTTAAAGTTTCATAAGCCACTGCTACCTTGAAACCCCAAGTATCCTGCGCTGCGCTTGATTTTCCTGTGACATATGTAGCATGAAAACGTAACCAGGCACTGATAAGCACAATCCATCTAGTGAGGCCAGAAGGGGCATTTGCATTGTAGCACGGTTCTTGGTGTACTTTATAGAATTGTGCCCGTGGGCTACTACACCTGACATGGGCTAATTGGCTATCAAGAGAGGCTCTGAGAAAAATAAGGCTATGGGTTTCCCACCACTGTGTGCTTCCCAGGTTCCAAAGTGAAGACAACAGAGAAATGTGTGGTGCTGTTACATGGCACATTCTCCAGAACAGAGACATTTTAAGGATAAATATTGGGGAATCAAGGAGTTCCTGTGTTGCTAAGGCAAAGCAACATATTGAGCCCACACACACACTGAAGTAGACCAGCCCAGTGTTCTTTTTATGTGCTCAGTGAATGGCCATGAGGACGAGGCTTGAAAAGTTGTGCAGCCGGCCTATTGACGAGCACGTCTGTGTAAAAACACACACAGACAAGGCCTTGCCCTCAACACCCCTAACAGCACACACACACGCACTTTTAATTCGTCTCAAATATTGGTCTGCCTCCTCATCTCTTGCTGTGCATCCATGTGAGACAGATCCCACCGACATTTTCCACCGCAGGATTAACTGTGTAGCACGACGGGCTGCTCTGCCTCAGTGCTCCTGAAGGGCTGACCCCGGCATGTGTGTGAAGAGGTGGCCAGCAGGCCACTCCTTAAAAGGCTATTAGATCCTTACGGCTTATTATGAGTGGGCGTGCAACTGAATTATCTGCCCTGCTTTCCCTTGTCACGGGTCTATAGGTGGAATAAGCTTGTTTTCTGGAAATAATTAATACTACTTGTTGTCATAATAATATTGAGATGAGCACATTGCTTGTGTCTGGATTGTTTCCTGATGAACCCTTTTGTCTGACAGGTGGGCTGCTGCTGATGGAGATGATCATCTTCTCATTTAGCTTTGTGAATGTAGAACCGTTTCTATTACATTACAGCTGAGCCAACCTCTCTCCAGAAGGGAATTTGATTCCGGCTAGAGTGAGACTTGGTCTGTGCATGTATGTGCCCGTGTGTGTGCTGATCCCTTCAACCATTTGGAAGGCTGTGTGTCTATACAGGGTGTAACTCAAAGCAGAGCCAAGTCTGGTTACCATGCCTACACATTTTAATAAGAGACACTGCATTTATCTTAATGAATTCATTTTCAAGCTTATGTTTGCCTCTGTAGTCTCTGTCAGCTGTGTACACACTCTAAATAGCTGTAGAGTGGAGGCCTTTTCCATTGCTAAAAGTGACCTGAGGGAAATAGCTTATTGATTCTTTGGGGAAAACATGATTAAATTGAGGTCTAAGTGGACACTTCATCTGAACTTGTCTACAGAAGAGAAGATAAGAAAGTAGAAAGGAGCCAGTCTGCTTTTGTCCAGGTTCTGATCTAATATTTCCTCTTTGATGGAGCTGAATTCAGTGTTTCTTTCTACTTTTTCAGAAAGAGGTTGGCACCAATATTTTGACTTTAAGTCTAAAAAAATATATTAAAAAACAGTGCTACACTGTTTTGATTAAACTCATAGGACCCTATTTATACCACCCATGGCAGCCATGGTGCAAATACATGTAGGATTTGTCCATCTCCTTTTTGCTAGTTAAACTGGGCTTGAAGTAAAGTGCATGGTGCAAAAGGGTTGTATTTTGACTGTTACTAGTCATAAGTGTGTTTTGCACTTATTACAAATGAAATTTAAGTATCCCATTCCCTTAAAAACCCACCTGGTGCACCTGGCACATTGCTATTTAATTTCTTTCTCTGTCTCTCTATAACATTACTCTACAATGTGCTCTCAAGTATTGAAATTTAACAACGATTGATTTATTGTAAATCAATGCTCGGTGGCAGCAACGTTATTCAGTTGGTACCCTTGAAAGTCCTGAGTTCGGTACCCAACCCTTGCCAGAAGATCACAATACACCAGCAATGGTCTGACCACACCTCATTTTAAGTCCTACATGCCTGCTGGTGCACAAGTGCATTTACACAACGCTGGACGCTGGGTGTGAAAGTGAGAACTGTGTTGGTCTGAAACTAGCAATAACACTTGCACTGCTCCAGTGCTGCTTTGCTCTGGGCATACGATAGAGCCCATAATCTTGAACCTCCTGTCACAATGAAGATTTTTTACTAAATTGAAATATTTAAAAGCACTTTTTTTTTGCAACATTCTGAACTTGTATTGTGAGGATACCATTTTACTGACATGCTGCCAATGTCAATCATGGCAGTTCAATCTATAACATTTTACATGATGAGTATAGCCTTGTAAAAGTGGTGTTTGCATGCTTACTGTAGGCGTTGTGCAGCCAGAGATGGAACAGACGTTGTTGTGCACATTGTGTTCAGTAGGTGTGCTAATCAGGACTAGAGATCCCCTGATCGTTGCCATGATCACTGAGTGCACCATCTGTGATGCCTGGATGGCCGGCAGTCTGGCTGAGAGAGCCTGATGACAGTCTGATCCGGCCCTTGTCCTCACAGGTCGGCAGTCAGCTCTGCCTTCACTCCACTATGAGTGAGCTGTTTCACTAGTCTTGAAAGACCTGGAAGCATTTAACACTTGCTTTCAGACACTTTATAAGCTTCACCACTATTACAACTTTAAACATTTTGCAGCTCAGATTGACCACAGAATGTGTGCTGCCCCCCTCTGATGTTTTTGATGTCCTTGATTTTTGTGTTGTTAGAACAGTTTTTTGATCAGTTTCTCTGCAGTGTGCTGTGCTGAATAAATCAGCTGTCACCGCAGATCTGGAAATAATTGAGGGGACTGTTAAAGTGCCACGGATAATGGAGAATTACACATGAATGTGGGCAATTTCCTTGCTGGAATTTTGTCTGTTTTTCATTTACAATCGCAGGTCAGAAACAGTACCAGTCACATCACACGGCAGTAAACCGTGGGCTCCAGCTGAGTTCAAATAGAGTTTGTGATGGAATTCTCCGACCTGAAATAAACACATAAACACACACATGTAGCCTGCTGCAGTAAACAGCTGCACAATGCATCAACCCAGGACAACTTTTCATCAGTGCCTAAGTGATCTGTGTGACGATAGGGACACCTGTTACCATGACAACTCGAAAGAAAGCCATAGAGAAATGCATTGGTTTCCATACTGATCTAGAGTGCAGACAATACCTCACTCTGTATCAGCCAAAGGCAGGTTTGCTTCTTATATCTGCAAGTGCCAGGTTAGAGGCTTATTGACCGTTTTTGACAGACTGACTAACAGACGACTTTTCGGTGGAATGGGCCGTGTGCCCAAAGTTCAATTAAAAGCCTCACACTGTGTGTAGCCAGCATATTTGCCAAATGGACGAAAGAGTGTAAATCAGTATTTATGCAACCTCAGCAATCTGAGCGTCCTTGAGGGATATTGATGGCTCTGCTTTAACGCATTTTCTAACTTTTCCTTTAATGCTTTAACATGTATCTCATCTGAACAGGTTGAAGGAGATTTTCAGGTGTCACTTGAGCACATGCTGTGGAAAAACAGCGCTACATTTGGGGATTTTAGTGGGGCCATAAACTCACTGAGTAGCCACCTGCATTTTTCTTTCTCTGCTCTCAAAGCTGAGAGTGGGGAGCAACATGGCTTTAGTTTCAAACGAGCCCGGTGCTGTTTGTCCTTTTCTCTCATTCGACCTGCTCTCTCCCAACGGGGGCAGCGGGTCAAGAGAGCGTTATTTTAATTCCACTGACACGATACGGCTGCAGCCCTCCATTTTGTAGTGGTCAGATAACATTTAGTGATTGCTGCTTGAGGCAGATAAGAGATGTGTCATAAATTAAAGACACTGTAAACATTTGCCGTGAGATTGCAGCGGTTTATCTCATTTTAAATTGAATTTCTGAATGAGTCCTAGCCAAGTGAAGTCAGAGTGTATGCTCCCAAACCATATCAGAGTGGGAAATGAGACAAGTGATACATCCGGTGGTGGTGAAATATGGGGACAGTAGAAATAAGCAGGTTGATTTATGGGAGGTTTTTTTTTGTAGTTGCAAGATCTGCTTATACTTTCTCCCTGACTTCCTTTATGGCATTTTAACAATCGGTTCAAAGTGTGAATAAACGTTTGCCTTCTTGCCTCTGTTAGTCATGTCCAAATCAGTGAATCAACTGGGCTGGAAGTGTGAATGAGCCTGAGTGGCCGGAGAGAAAGGGGAAGAGGCTTTCCCCGGGGCAGTGCCCAGGACAATGTCAGGTTTGTCTGGCCCGAGTGCATGAACACTAAGCTTTTCGGAACTGGCAGGCCGCCCCGGTACCTACCCATCTCCCCCGGCTTCCAGAGCTGTCCAGCCCCGGAGCACTAAGCATTTGTGCAAAGTTCATAAGGCTTCCCTCTGTTTGTGTGGCCATAATGGCAGCTCCATCCTGTTGTAGCTCAAAGAGTGCTTATGGGCTCTGAGGGCCTCGCACTGGCGCTGCAGAGGCGTGTGAGTGTTCTCAGTTACTGACTTTGGCTGAATGCTCTCATTATGAAAAGACCAGTGTCCCCCCCACCCCCCACCGACAGCTCAGAATCTGAGCTTCCAGTATCAGCACTTTTTAATCATGTTCTCCATCTGCTTTTTAAACCCAATTTGCCAAATGAAACCCTCAAGTTAGATAAAAATTAAACGCTGGTGTGTTAACTTCAATCCTTTTATTTACTGAAATAATGAGTAAGGAAAGCTGCATCTGCAAGTTAAATCAAGATGATTTATATGTAACATAACAGAAAAAGCAGGCAATTTACTTTAAATGGTTGTAGTCCGTTGAAATAAATGCTTTTTTCCAGTGAAATGAATCAATCTAAATTGTTAATAACAAGCTGCTAAATGACTTAATATATCCAACCAGTCGTATATCCTAGGTACAAAATCTCACCACCACTATTTCCTGACTGTCAGCATTCGTGAAGCCCGAGTGATAATAACCTTATTTGTGGCTGCAAGTTCCATCTAAGCAGCCATGCTTTTGGTTGGTTTTTCACTACGGTTACGACCCACATCAGCATAATTCAAGCATGACCCTCCTCCCCCCTTTCATTTTCTGCCTTTCTCCCGGTTAAAGCCCGAGTCTCAGACTAGGGTCCACACCATACATCATCCAGAGTGGGGGCGCTTCCTCCCTTCCCCCTCATGTGTCGTGGGAGAGAGACTGCGGGTTTTTTTGCCGGGCTGGTGGAAGGCTCTTATCGACAGTCTCAGCACTCTCTGTGCACTGAGCTTTCCCCTGACACATCACCCAGCCTCCACTCAAGTCCATATGTATAGTCCTGGAGTCATGTCCCTGTTCACCAGTATGGAACAGTCAGGTCCTCTTGAATCTAGTGGCATACTAAGAAAAAAATCAAACGTTTTCCTTCAAATA
>CAEMYA010001588.1:1563864-1604973 GCA_903131615.1 Diplodus sargus | reverse complement strand
TGAATAATTTGATTATTTTGTTTTGACGCTCTAGTGTAGTGTGTGTTGTGTAGCCAAACTCGTTGAAGAGATTATGTTAAAGGCAGTAGGAAGTGGTAGAAGAAAGCGTGTCTCCTTTGGTAACAAAAACTGTGCAATAAGATCAAAACATTTATTCAATTTTGCGGTCATTTCGGAGGCTGCATTCTTGACTTGTGTTGCATTAAGCAGAGAGATGTTTCTCTTTTTTAGCTCACCCACACTGATATACATGGGTGAACAAAATGATAGACACACCTGTCAGTATAACATTTACAATTTAACAGCACTACAAACCACTCTGAAGCAGATTCAACCCAAAACTGAACAGCATAACATTAATTGCAGAACTGAGTTAGACTGAGTTAGTTTTGGCTAGGTGTAATATACTGGTGAACTGGTTGTATCCTTACTGCAACTTGATAACTTTGAGTCATTGGCACTTATTTCTGGAAATTACCCTAAACAATAACCTTAACAACACTGTTACTGAGAGAAGGATCCCATTTGAGAGAACTCATTGGTAGATCATGTAGAGATTCTGCCTTGTCATATTAGAAATATCAAGCTCCTTCCAATCGATTCGTCTCAACACAAGCTCAGCTCAACCCCGTTGAGTGATGGAGAGCCACAGGAACTGGGCCACACATCCGACAGCTTTGTCAAACAGCTTAGCCAGAGCAACACTGTCCAGATGCTCGGCTCGAGCACGGAACAGGAAATTCAAATGCGGAGAACCTCTCATTTCACAAGCTGAAATTATGATTTTGGCTGCATGTATATTGAACACCTGAAGGGATTAAAAGTGGATGAAGCAGCAAAGGTATTTCTGTAAAAATGTGGGTCTGCTGCTGCTCCGTGTGTGCTGTAGGGACATCAGAAATCCTCGGTTGTTGGCAGAAATAAATTGCTTCGGGGTCCGATGGAGGTAAGGATTTGGGATATAAGAGCCATCGATCATGTCTTGCTGTGGCACAGTTTCGTCTGGGGAAATTGCCAGCATCAGTCAGACGAAGTGAATGAATGTGGAGAGGGGCACGCTGTGTTAGTTCTCACAAAATAATATTCCAGTCCCTGCAGTCCAACTTGTGAATTCATCTCTCTGCCGGCTACTCAGCGAGGATCACACACTAATGTGATTATTGTCCTGGGCAAGGGCCACTCCTGTGAGACTTCAAAGAGCACATCAGAGGGAAAAATGAAGAAAAAAAAAGCTGTAAGCTGTGATGCACACAGGTGCAGAGCACCTTCTGAAACATTCTCTCTGGCTTTAAACATATTAACAGGTTCAAAGTGAGGACTCTGACAGCATCTGTTATGTAGTTTTAGCCTACACAGCACAGACACTCACATACTGTACATGATTTATTATCATGACATGTGACATGCCCTGGTGATCAGTTTAAGTGGTTTTATTCAGCGTATAAATTATTCAAAAGATTAGAATTAAAAGTCATAATCCGAAGCTGAAATTGAGATGCTACTGTAGATTTATTCAGTTCAGTTCTCATTCCTGTTGAGCCTGAATATTTCAAGTAGAACTTCATATTTTACAGAGAGAAACAGCTTTCAGACACACAGAAGAACGGCTAATTAGCAGCAGGGAAAAGCCCTCATACTCTTTGTTATGACAAAGAGTGGAGAGCTTTTAGTAAAATGCACATCGCTGACAGGAGGAAACCAGTTGAGTTGTTTGTTCTCTCTTTTTTTGTAAATGAACTACATCATATGTTTACGTGTTCCAGGACGTCCATTTCCAGCCGGTGACACGACCATCCTGCTGTAGTGCTGTATGTAGTTTCATGAGGTTCTGCAGGGTCACTGTAGGTTATACTACACTCTCTCCCTGGTGAGAAGAGTTCATGTAGGGTTGTAAGGGTCATTCTTCATTAGTTCATATAGAATGCAGGGGTCAAAAACCCTGCAGTTCATCAGAGCAGCAGCTCTATATCTTTGTTTAATCGAGCCCTGATTCCTCCACACCTGAGAGCCTCTCCTCATGCCTCCATCCTCCTCCTCCTGTCATGCCTCTGCACGGCTCTAGTCTTCAGTCCCCTCGTCCTGCTAAAGCTACAGACCCCTGAAATATTAATGTGGTGATAATTGAACTGTCATGCCTTCTGAAGTGCGGTAAAATTGAGCCAAATCTCAATTAGACAAGCATATTATCTAATATTGCTCCCACTGCCTAATCTCATTTAACATCCTGTTTCTGTTTTTTCTCACGCTGTTAATATTTTAATAATAGATGAATTGCATGGCTAAGCTTGTAGTAGAATACTCATCATGCAAATGATTGCCAAAGGTTATTCAGAAAATTCTGAAGAGCAAAAAGGAAAAACAAAACCTCTAAACACTGAGGGAAATTAATGTATATTCGTTTAACATCTTCTACATCTTGTTTTGCACTGAGATGCAGACAGAGCATCACATTTGCAAGCTGAATGAGCAAATGATTGGACAAAAAAGAAAATGAGGGGCGAAAAAACTGCATTACAAATATCAGATGAAACGTGAGTCAATTGGGGCTTAGAGTTAATCAGCTTGGCCGCTGCTTTAATTGTTCTTGAATGATCAAATGCGAATCAGTGTGGAGGCATTATAAGAACTGTGAGAGGGGCGTGTGGAGCTGCTGTCTTCCTGTCTCAGGTCTTTAGCAAAGAGAATATTTTAATCCAGCCTGACAAGACGAGGATCTGCTTAATCCTATTACAAGCTCTCACATTAAACTTACAGTAGGCCCACACTTCTCTGCCTGTTGTCTTTGTGTGAGAAAGAAGCAGATGGTGCCAGCTCAAGAGCCTACTGTAGTGAACTCTGAATGGCTGTGCTTGGACCCCACCCCGTTACTAAACAACACATCCACAAGTGCGGAGAATGCTCAAGGAAAGACACTTGTTGTTGTTCTTGCCCGTATTCTCCTTTATTTGTGTATTTATTTATGTTTCCTTTATATTTATTATTTTCTATCCTTTTGTAAATGTGTGTCTGGGTCTGAGTTAAGGTGTAATGGTAGAGCAGATGGCTGAACTGTAAGAGTCAAGAAACACACAGAGCTTGCCAACTTCACTGTAGAAGTGTGCCAAAGTCAGTGGAAGCTACACATTGATCAGGCATACAATATACAGTTGGCGGAAAGCTCAGAGACATCTTGGACCAAACCCATTAACAAGAGAACTTAACAGAAATAGGGCTAGGTGATAAAAAAAGTATGAAGTCTGGTCGAGAATGTACTTGATACGAAAACTGTATAATATACTGTTGACATACAACATAATTAACAACCTCAGAAACAGAGCTGTTACTAGTCAATTATATGGCATTTTCTTTTTAAAATAAGCACGGGGTTGTGAAATACCACAGACATACCCCCTGAAGCATCGCCATCCAGTAATGCACTGGTTTTAAAACTCGTGGTCTGGACTCCCATGGGGGTCATGAGTTACTTCCCAGGGGTCCAAAGATGGGTGTAGCGAAGAAATAAAATTACTTATTTTAGACTGGGGAGACAATCTAGAACCATACTGTATGCTTTCACCTCTTTAATAGACACATCATATACTTTTTTGCTATTAGAATGGAAAATGACATGGTGCAGACCCAAGATATGAGTGAATGTTGTAGTCTAAGAATCATCTGAAAAGTGTTTTAATGTATGTGACATGTATGGACTGCTTTAAAGAAAATTATGATGATTTTGAAGTTGAACGTTTGGGAGCTGTCTGGGTTTTCTTTTGATGGCAACAAAGACATTAATTATGATGAGAAAAATTAGGTTACGATGTCTTTGCATCCAATTGGTCTACATTTAAAGTCATTTGGTGTTGTTGACAAGGAAAAAGTTGTCACAGAGTGCTCTACATCTGTCACTCAGAGGGAGCTTTTAAAGCACGGAGGCAGACTTTTCTTGGCCCACATCGCTTAATTTCCCTCTCCATACCCCCTCTGCCACAGAGCTTCTGTCCCCTCTGAGCCTTGGCTAAGTCAGGTTAGGGTTCATATTGGCCTTCCCACAGTGAGCAGCTTTTAACCTCCTGCCAGCTACATCAATCTCAGACCGGTGTGATCGGTGCTGAGAGGGGCGGGGATTAAGAACAGCCTGCGGTCTGTAAATCAGGCGAGCCTGTGGGGGCCTCACTTGTGTTCATCATATAGGTCCAATAGGCACCGTGCCCTATGACTTGAATGTAGACATCACCACTTGCAGCGGTTAAACCCTAAGAGCGGACCTCCCTCAACCAGATGGCTGACTTGGTTCTTAATAAATGTTTAACGAGGGGAGAACAAATTAAATCAGAAGGCACATAATCAAGCACAGTGTGAATAAAGTGTAATCCATCTAAGGTGGTGTTAGGTTGGTAAAGGATTTTGACCAGCACAATAGGACAATGAGAACACAATGTAACCCCCTCACTCTGCTCTTAACCAGGCCAATCTTACCAACAAAGCACAAGCCAATTAGCACAAAGCCCTTACCTTTTGATTTTAATCTGAGTTTAGCAACATAAATCACCATGCCTGGGAACAACTGAAACAAAGCAAAGCCGGAGGCATTTTCTAGATGACTTATGAGTCTGAGACACCAATCTTCAGTTTGAAACAAAGTCAATAGGCCTGAATTGTGATTGAGTGGGGCTGATGTGCATTATGTATAGCACACTCACAGAGTCTGGAGCTGCGATGGTGATGCTGTAGGTGGGTGGGGTAGGGGTCACGGGTTGCTTCAGAAAGGCCAGCCTTGAGTCACAGACAGAGTTAATACCATTAACATGAGACACGGTTGAAAAGTTCAGAGTGCACGTTCGTTTGAAAACAGACCTGCACCGAATGAGTGAAATCGACTCTTTTGTTCCCTGGTCAATTATTCAATTACATCTCTTGAGCAGGAGTTTGACCTCAGTGTTTCCTATTGAATTTGTAAAAGACAGAGAGAAGATTAGAAAAGTTGTAGTCAAACACCAGTGTGAAGAGGGAGTTCTGTTCTAGTCACTGCACAATTGGTTGAGCATGCACTAGTTACAGTACGTCTCATGTCCTGGGCACTACTTTTAACTAATATTGGAGACCTCATGTGATTTAGAAATAACCGCCCTACAATTGTGTTTTACCAGGACCACTTATACGGGATAAGTGAAGTCTGTATTTTACTCGGATTTACTGACATTATCCCCTGGATACGTATCAAGGCTCCGACTAACATCAGCTTTCACAAGCTAAGCATCTGTTCTTCAGCAGCCACAGTATCAATATAGTTTAGAGTTGCCTATCTATTGGATGCCCCCTCGACACTGACACAGTAATTATAATTATGAGTGATACTCCTTGCATGTTAAACAAGTTCTGTTTGATATGAACACCAGAAACTATCTATCTGTATACCGATAGCCTCATGATTTCACATTTCTCTAAAGCACCAATGTTTTTATATTATTTTTTTTCTTTTTGTTATTACGGTGTGTTAGCAGCTTCAGCTAATTACCCCGGCATGACCCACCGAGCTGGGTCACAGCCAACACGAGCAAGACTAATGAACTGACACCCCAGAGGGTTTACAGAGCCCCGCTGCAGACACTAAGATTCCCATACATCGCTCTCTTCTATCCTCCTCCTCCTGCACTCTGGACTGATCATGTGCTCATTAGAGTCCAGACTCTGGTCTGTTAGCTGGAAAATGATCCAGCGCTCTGTACTCTGCAGCCTGTCAGTGTGTAAGTGCAGACGTTTTACCCTCCCTGACTGTTAACTATGTATGTTATTTATGCCTAACACCCCTCAGGCAGCAACATCTCTGCAATAATAGATAAATGTGTAGCTACATTGTTAATCTCTTTGAGTCATTGTTATCAGGAGCATGCAGGAACAGATTCAAACAGCACTGTGATTAAATCGGCTCAGTCTGAACCTTGATGGTAATTTTGATTTCAATCTTGGCTTGCTTTTGGAGTAAAACCCTTTTCTTTCTGTAATGCTGAACATCTGCCATGCATTAATAAATCCACAGGCGCTGTCATTTGTTTATTTATTTATTTCTGTTGTCACATAAAAAATATGCGTTCTGCTACAGACTCCCACCGACATCATACTACAAAACAATTTGAGTCCCAGGGGAAGGGGGTGATAGGAAGCTTTAATGTGAATATTTCTTTGTCACAGCAAAATTTAAACTAGCAGAGAACAGGGTCCCTGTTGATGCAAATGAAAAACGTGCGGTGTGCCTGGTTATGCCTGGCTGAGCAGAGAGCAGTCGGCTTCCAGTCATGGGGGATTTGTTGTGTTTGGGGTTTGCCTTTCTGTGTGCCAGCGCGTGGGTGGATTCATGGGGCCTTCTCCGTCTGTGCTGCTCTCACAGGTACCGCATCTTCAGCGCACCAGAGACATGAACTGAGGACGCAGGAGAGAGAACACTCGTTTCTTGAGGACATCCAAGATTCACCGTGAAAACATGAGGTCGCAGAGGAGTCTGGGATTCGTTGCTGCGCTGGGTGTGATCACCTGTATTTGTGCCTTTCATACGACTGTAGCCATCGACATCCCACTGGAGGGTGAGTGCTCATTTGTCTTTGTTTCAGTGAGTGTTAAAGTTAGGGCGGTTCACTTGATTAACAAAAAACATAGTTTCTCAATGCGATATCTTTCTATCAAATAATAGGAAATTTCTTTCTCTCCAGACAAATAGGGCTGTTGTTGCTGGGAAGACCACTTTCCTTTTAAGTTCTTAAATGCAAATTTTCAACACTGTTAGCAACACAGACAAAAGAAACCTTCAGAGCTACGTGAGACAGTCTATTTGTTTGTATATTGCTTGGACTGACCCTTTAAATCTTTACTTGTACACTGTGAAACTTTGTAACGCTGTTTAGCCATCTTAACATGTGGGTAAACTGAATAAACATGAATAATTTGTTCAGTTGGCTCATTTGTTGAACTTGAGCAAAAAAAGTGGTATCAATTTAACATGTCTTTTAGCATGTTTACTGTACTTAGAGGTGGGTGATCTTTTCTCAAGTTTGAAATGCCCTGTAGACTATGGTCACACTTGATATAGCCCATGAATATCTACATTTGCACCAAGATTGTTTTGCTTCAGGGACCAGGTTGCTAGCTATAACTCACATTGTGCTATTTATAAAGAAGTGCCATGTGAAGCAGTGAAATAAAGGGGACATTAAATATCGCAGTCTCTACAATTTACTGAAAATTACATTGTGGATGCCTCAAAGATCAATCACAATCTAAAATGTTCATATCAACCAACCCTACATGACACAGTAAGTTTCCATTATGTACTGAATGTTTCTTTTAATGTACAAGAGAAACAAAAGAAGGGTTTCTAGAGAGTCTTAACCTGCAGACAATGCATGCTTGAAACAACATGCTAGGTAGGGAACACTAGTAACACTACTTCTGAAACAGCTCTGAAAATGAAAATTTTAAAGTTGAATGAATTTCTAATTAGTAAGACAACTGTTTACAGTATGATATGAGGTTAATGATATACGATTAGTTCCTTACACTAAATTACTGTTTGATGTTTTACACATTAACATTTCAGTATGAGTCGGTTGATGCTGATATAATAGGCACTTAACTGTGCTTCAACACACATTATGAGCCTCAAGACAGCGATTGAATAAGCAAGAAGGTACAGTCAAGTGTATAAAGAAGAAAAGGTTACGTACAAGGAGTCTTGTCTACAGACAACTTGTCCTTGGTTTAACTTGAAGTGCTTTTATCAGAGAAGCACTTCTGAATAATTTAGAAGAGAATAAATCGCACCATAGAGAACTGTTACACTCATCAAGTATTCTGTGAATGGAATATATTTACAGCTATTATCTTGTTTGAATCAGGTTTCTTGTTTCCATTGTGTTAAGCTGCATGCATCCCAGTTTCCTTGGAAACACATATCAAACCTCTCCCTCTAAATTATTCAGAAACATCTCTTAGGGGCTTGATAAAGAACAGTTCAAACAGGTTTTCTGAAAATGCAAGAGCATTTTGGGGCTCACTGATGTCAGAATATCTTTTTAATTCAGTCTTGTGTTTTGCATTCCTGTGTGTGTGTGTGTGTGTGTGTGTGTGTGTGTGTGTGTGTTTGTGTTTAAAAGGGTTCATACAGAGAATCCTTGTGACATGAATGGATTATTCCCAAACTGCTGACTGTTTTTGTTTTGTTTATTCCCCCGGCTGCCGTGGATTTTGTAGTTTTAGGTCATGTAAACAGTAAGTTCACTCTGCCATACTGTAGCTGGTATTAGTGACATCCTCGGCTCTGTTCTGTTAATCTCCTGGATCACTGTTGAGCACAGCAGCAACTTTACTTACTGCCATATGTGTTTGGATCTGCATCTCATGTGTCATCAGTCATGACTCTGTATTACTGCTTCTCTAGCTTCTAGGACTCATAGCATGTCCTCATTTCCTTTACACTTGGTCACACTACTCTTGATATTCATTGTGTTCATTCCATGCTTGTCCCAGCTCTGTCATCATAAGATCATAGCATCAAAATTGGAAAGAGTTTTATGTCAAAATAAGATGACTGATTCATTTAAGTGGCAAACCATCAACTCTATTGACACAATAATACATGTTTTACTTATTTTTAGTAAAGTTTTTGTAACAATTCTATTACTTATAATGTTTTGGCATAAAACTCTGCATATAGAGACATAACATAATTAACATCATTGTACAGTGGTTCCAAACCTGAAAGTCAAAATAATCAAAGGGTCCCTAGAATAATCTAAGTGGTCACATGATGATTTCTGACAGATAAATGTGTAAATGTATTTTTTTGTAGTTATTTTTCCTCACTTATTTGTTGCATTGAAATATTGTTGTTATTGAGACTTTCAATAACTTTAACCTTCTTAAAACCCTTCAGTTTTTACAATCTGAGAATTAAAAGCTATGCCCTTTTATATTAAGGTACATATACAGTATATCAACATGAAGTAGTTAGCATGCTTATTGGTAGCATCTTGGCTCTTAGTCATTATAAAGCACTTAATGTACTATATTGCATTACCATATCTTACAACTACTTAGCCATTAACAAAGACTTCATCGCCTCCTAATTACTGAATATTGATCGTGAGGAAGGAAGTCGTTGATGACTTGAATTACGATCATGCTTTTCTTAGAATGGGCCTTGAAAGGGTGGTAATTAGATTTGTCGTTCTCCCTTAATAACACTTAGTAAATATGGCTTCTTCTTTTGTAACAAAGCACAAAATTCCATGTGTTGATATTGTCCAAATACTTGCAGATGGAATCTTTCTAACTCAGATTATATTCCCCATTCTAAAGGGAAGTCTTGCCTATGACTAATTCACGAGTAGAACCTGTCTGGGTTGATAAGTGTCGAAACAACTAGTGAATTAGTTATGAGTGAGACTTCACTTTAGTTCTGAGTAAGCCAGACTTATTTCAGTGTTATTTGGACACTATTAACATAGTAAAAGATTTATGAATCCAAGATTGATATTAACCTTTGTTTTAAACATCAAGACATTTTTGATGCAACTTTTTTTTTTCAGCACTGACAACAATGTTGTTAGACAGTCAAAAAAACTGACAGAATTGCTAATCCTGCTTTGATTTTAATATTAATTTCAAAGAGATTAAAAGCTAATTTCGAAAGATTTTCAATTTAGAATTGCAATCATGACAGCCCGAGTTATTAAAACCCCTTTCCAACCAATATTTCTTCCTATTTAATGGTTAATGTTCTTTCCCAAACAGAGATTTGGGGTGTGGTGAAAAGTCTGATGTAATCCATTATGATTGCCGTTCTAACTAGATCAACGTAATTAGCATGGATAGTGATACTATGGATATTTGCATTGATATAAGCAGGGAGTAACGGGAGTGGTCACTCCAACATAAGTTCTTCTTGGTTATTCAGAAGCTACAGAGTATATTCATGGCCAAACTGTAACCTGTATTGTGCTTTTACTGCCACTAGAAAACTTCACTGCTAAACTTTCCGTCTGCTCTGATCACCAACACATGTCTGCTATGAGCACAGCGCATGCAACTGTCTCTTTCGCGCTCAACCACAAGTGCTACACACTGCCCTATTCGTTAAAGGAGCCACGCTGGTCCTTAAACACCAATGAACTCATGGGTCGCATTTTTGGAGACACTGCTGGTGCCACTAAGGTTTTTCAGTGTGCCTCCCTAAGCTTGTTCTCCTACAGGCATATGTCATTGTTCCATTGTAGGCACAAGTTGGAGCAAAAATGTATGTTTTTTGTCAGAGCAAATTTGGCCACAAATGTCCTAATCACATTTGAAAGGTCAAAGAACATTGGAATGGTGCTTTAATGGCCTAGAGGTTGTAGAATATGGTCATGCAGAATGATGCATTAATAAGTGCTTAATTATTAGTAATAAAACTATTATTTATCATATGCATGCTAATAAGCAACTAGTTAATGGTGTAAAGATGTAACCTAAAATAAAGTCTTACTGTAGAAATAACTGTTAAGTTGAAACCACAGGTATTTCATAGAAGTCTTTTGAACCACAATGAGTGGTCACAAGAAGACATTACTTTGCTTAAAGCCAAAACATTTGGAAGCCACTGTCTTAAGTTAGTACCATGTTACATTTGACATACTTCTGAATACAGCTCTGTATTGAAGCTCGTGTTGTGTCTCTCACATTTTCATGCTTGTTTGTTTGTCGCCCAGTTGAGCAGCTGCCCACCATCACAGCTCAGTCGCCCAGCTCTCTCATCGCCTTCCCTTTTGACGAGAGCTTCCCCATGACGTGTGAAGCCAAAGGGAATCCCGAGCCAGGGTGAGTACAGAGCCTCGCTTCACATCAGATGGGAGGAGAAGAGAAGAGTTTGTTAGCAGCCTGACACACTCAGATAACAAACAACAACAACAGTTTATTATCAATATGTGTTTGGGTGCTCTGGTTTGGAACTTTAAAAAAATAGCGTGATGTAGTCGTAGCTGAAAGACTTGACATTTCTATTGCTTTTCTTTATGTAGATTCAGATGGACGAAGAATGGCCAGGAATTTGACCCTTTTCTAGACCCCCGGCTGATGAAAGAGGAGGATTCTGGGACCTTTGTGATACCCAATAATGGGAACCTCACAGAGTACCAGGGAATCTATCGCTGTTACGCCTCAAACAGACTGGGGACGGCCATATCGAAGGAGATTGAGTTCATTGTGCCCCGTGAGTAACATACATCTGTGAATGAGTGTATGTGGGGTGCTCTGTTACAGTTCTTTCAGAGTGATTCAGGGCCAGCAGCCATGTGTAATGACTGCACCTCTCTATTGAGAGCTTTTCATTGTATTGAACGTGGCAGAAAGTCATTGAGGCTCCCGAGTGCCCCGCCCCTCGCAGCACCTCATCTACAGCTCTGTAGTGGAGAAAACACTGAAAGCAATCCAGGCTCTCCATCATTTCCTTTGCTACATTTTTTTCATTTTGTTCCCAAGCTCAGAACGTAACATTTTCAAAGAAAATTGACTCCAAAGGGTGACTTTGACTAAATTTGGCCGGGCTTCAAGCACTCAGCAGTCGTGACAAGCCACACACAATAGTAGTAGTGATGTCTGTTTTGTTTCTGCAAGCCAAGAGCTGAAGAAAAAAACCCCCATAGAATTCAATCTAGTGAATGATACAGAGCTCAGAGATGCTTTGCCTCACACTATATTCAAGAATGATATTACTGCCACCTTGTGGAGAGCTAGAGAAATGCGAAGTGTATTTTATTCATTCATGTCTGGCTTCATTCACTCACTGTAGGTTCTGTCTTTTTTCTAGATGTTCCGAAGTTTCCTAAAGAGACACTTAATCCTGTTGAGGTGGAGGAAGGCCAGGCCTTTGTTTTACAATGTAACCCACCGCAAGGAATACCTCCTCTGCAGATTTACTGGATGACTATCAGTAAGTGGTCCTTCATTATTTATGATCAGTTAATAGTGGTGTATTCTGTTCAAAATACAAAATGATGCAGCTTTTATTACCAGCCATTATATGCTGTTATTAGGAATATTTAGACAGCAATATTCTTGTAACTGATCTGAAATGGTAAGCCCCTTATACCTCACCGATCTAAAGGTTTCCATGGATACAAAATACATTGATATGCTGAATTAGGTGGAAATGTGTAAAAAATGATTTAAAATGGGTTAAAATCCTCATGCAGCATATTCCCTGAAAGAAAGAACATAAAGTCTTGAATATTTCACTCTTAGACAGCATATAGCTTAAATTGAAGAGCTGGAGAAATGTCTCCATACATATGATACCATATAATATATGCATCAATGCCTAACCAGCATTTTAGGTTTAAGATTTATGGTTGGGTGATTCATTTGTCATTTTATAACATGGGTTTGCATAACAAAATGAACATTTGTACACAAACAGAGAACATAAATGTAATTAGATATACACACACGTATGTTTACTTGAACACGCAGTGTATTTTTTAAAATTTGCATTAATGTTAACAGCAGCAACAAGCTGGTGAGGATCATATGGTCAGCATTTTCATATTAAAAGTTCATCATCAGGGAAACACAGGCAGGAGCAACCTTAAATTCAAGCTGGATTAGCATGTCATCCACCCTGGAGGTGGTGAATTGAGGTGGAGGTAGTTTTGACCACTTATGTGTGACTTCTGTTGGGAAGATCTTGACTTTTTCCTCAGTTATTTAAATGAAACCACGTGTTGAAAGTTAAAGGGGAAATTATTCTTCAGTGAAATAGCTAACAACTCGAGAATTTGTGAAACACTGGACAAGGAGCCCAGAGTACACAATGATATTTTATCAACAGTCTCAAGCCATTCATTTTGTGGACCCCTGCTTAAATAAATAAATGCACTTACCTGAACATTGTACCTCAGTACAGTACTTGATTGAATGTCTATTATACCACTGGCTAACGGGGGAAATTATTGATGTCATGCTCTGGTTTGAAGTGAAGACAAATGACTAAAAATATAACATATAATCCATCATCCTCTATGTGTGCTCAGGTCTTCAGCACATCGAGCAGGACGAGCGGGTGTCGATGGGCTTGAATGGAGATCTTTATTTCTCTCACGCGGTGGAGAAGGACAGCAGGAGAGACTACTGCTGCTTTGCCGCCTTCCCTAGAATACGAACCATTGTTCAGAAGACCGCCATGTCTGTCATTGTCAAGACAAGTAGGTGTCACTCAAGGTTGTCTGTCTTCACTCGAGCGCTGTCTTTCTCTCGAAGCAGCATGATGCAATCTTTGATTTGTTTTCAGAGGACTGATCATTCCCAACATGTTCACTGATGTCCATACTCATAGCTGCACTTCAAAAGCCATCCAAGTGTCATACTGTCTTGTTTATGTGCATCTCCTTGGTTTTATGTTGTGGATTTGATCCTGGTTATGTTTGTCATGATGTTTCCACACTGTCCTCATGTTCACCGTGATTTTTTTTTTGTGTGTGTGTGTGTTTCATCCACCTCCATTTCAGAAACAGACATGAGTCCTGAAACTGGTAAGTTAATAGCTTTTACAGTAAAACACCCTTCTGTGCTTCCTCTCTAAACATATGTGTGCACAAAGCAGGCGTGTGAGTAGAAATACAGACATGTAGCCTTTGTGAAACGGCATCACATGACTGATTTTTATCATATGGCCTAATTCTCTGCTGTGCTTCTTTAGCCAATGCAATCCTTCAGAGAAGACCCTCTCTTCTGATGCCCTCTGGTGTCAAAACAGAGACACTGCTGGTCAAAGGAGAGGATTTGAAATTGGAGTGTATTGCTGAAGGATTGTAAGTAATACTGCTATTTAATGTTTCAAAACATTGTTCAGAATTGTCGATTTTAGATTTACTGTATTTGAATATCATCACATGCATAGACAATATCTAACTCTTTGTCAACTTTCCATTAGTCCAACTCCACAGGTTGAGTGGGTGAAGATGGGTCATCAACTTCCCAGTAAAGCGAAACTGGAGAATCATGGGAAGTTGCTGATTGTGCCAAGAGTTGAACAGGACGATAGTGGAAAGTACATGTGCAAAGCGAAGAACACACTTGGAGAAGCTGTCCATTACTTCCCAGTGACAGTAGAAGGTAACTGCAGCATGTTGTGACTTTACAGTGGTGTTAGTGGAGTAGCAATAATTAAACAGTGTTTGATGGTCTTTTAAAAGGAGCAAGATTAAGTTGAGTGTTGGAAAAAGTACTCAGATCCTTAAGTATCTTTATTCTCTGTTTTGGCACCTCAGTGGTGGAACAAACTCCCGACCAATGTCACGACAGTAGAGTCACTCTCCATCTTCCGCAAAAGTCCAAGACGCACCTCGATCCCGCATAGCATGACTCCTTCCCAACTCCCCCAGTTAAATAAAATCATGAGAACTTTTTGGGGGGATGTCTCTGTCTCCAACAACTCATAGACACTTATTCAACATACTCAGGCCATATTCACCAACATTCTGAGAATTATCGTAGAGAGCTCCTAACTTAGCCTATAAACTTCTAGCAATAAGTCCTAGCTTACAAGTGATTTAGGAAACTGCTAAGGAAAGGACAAAAACTTAGTAAGGAAGCGGGATTGATATTCTTTTAAAAGCTGTTATTGGTTGATCAAAAAAGGATATAAAAATGCACTTTTAATGATAACAGGCAGTAAAAGGACAGTGAAATGATATGCCTAATCATTTCATTCCTCTGTTAAAAATTAAGATTCAAAATATTATTTTAATGTAATGAACATCTGTTGAATATTGTTAAAAGGAGCGCACCAGTGAGGAGTGGTACATAAGAGCTGTCATTGCTTGTAAGTTAAAATAACACTATTCCTAACAGATTTTCAGCCCTGGAGCTGTCTAATGGGCTAAGACGTTAGTGTAGATGCCAGACCCCTCATCGCGAGTTCCCTGCCTGCACATAGTTAGCCACTCACAGATTTTCACTGGCCTCTTTTGGCACCCCCGACAAAACATTTCAAGGGACACCCCTCGGGTTGATCTGACTGGTGATAAGATTATCTATATTAATTATACAGAAATAGCCAGTCCTCTCACTGATGTTATGCTTGTACTGTAGTTCATACAAAGGGATTAGTATTAAACATTTTTTAAACAAGTTCCTTGTAGTACATTGAATTACAATGTGCTTCAGTAATCTAATAAATATCAAATGTATTTTACTTTCCACTGCTGATTGTGTTAGGAGTACCTTCTATGTGTACTGTAGCTGAAGTCTGTAAAATTAAAGAAAGGTGCATGGTTACAGGCACATCACTATAGATGCAAATCTCACATAAATCATGATTTGATGGAAATTGTTCCTAGTACACACCTACAGTGCCAGATAATGATGCAGATAAGAGTGAAACATTGTCCCCTGACTATTTTTGAACTCATTGTGCAGGTGTTAACCTTTTAATGATAAATCACCAAAATAACCACAATGTTATATGGATGTGAACAGAGGGCTAACAAAGATTGTGGTGAGACGGTACGCAGCTGAAGTGTCTCCTGTGTGTCTGTCGAGGATAACCCTGTCAATGTAGCATTTATGGACTTTTGTATCAAATAACATACATTGCATAACTGTTCCTGTGAATGTGAAAATGCTCAGTCTCGGTCTTGCAATGACACTCATCACTTGGATGATATTGTGTGCTTTGTGTGTTCCCAGAGCCTCCGGAGTGGGTGTCTGAGCCTGAGAGTCAGCTCAGTATGATTGGCTCAGATGTCCTCATCAAGTGCTCTGCCAGTGGGACTCCTCGGCCGACTATAACGTGGAGGGTGAACGGTGAACCTCTGCAGGGTCAGACTGGATTCACCTCATTATTTTGAAACCCTGTTGTACAGATGGGTTAGGGACAAAAAAGGGACAAAAGGGTTGACTGTTGATGTTGTCTTACCTGTTCTTCTTTTTAAACACAACATATTATATAATATCAAACATGGGGAGAGAGTGTTTAACAGTTGGCAGGAGAGACAGTCTTAGCTTGTTCAACTGGGGGTATGATTCTTCAGCTATGAGCAGTCCCCGATTCGCATTCTGGAGGCGGATTGTGAATTCTCCCACTACTGATACATTTGATCTTGAAAGTAGATTTCTGTGTAAAATTATGAAAGGAAAAGCACTCCAGCATTTAAGCGGAACTACAGAGTCTGGGTCTTGGGAGTACTACTGCATAAGTGAAAAAAGTTATATAAATCATTTTGTGTGAATAAATGTCTCAAAATCAGCATCGATTGCTGCTGAAGATAAGAAGTCTGGAAATTAAACAAATCTGTGTGAAGGTACAAAGGAGTGATCTTACCAGACCTCTGTGATCTGCTTTCACCTCTGCTTGAGGCCAGCAGTTCCTGGATGTGCTGCTACTAGCACAACACACCTGAATCTCTGACCAAAATATTTGTGCCTGATGTGCATTATGGGTAATGTAGGTGTCAGCTTTTGTCAAAGAAGATGAGAGTGCATCTTCAGTAAGGTGAAACACTATTGATTTTTTAAACCACTAACAGGATAAATAATCAGACTGTTTAAATTCTATGAAAACATCATTCAGAAAGATATGAAATTAACCAGTGTTGTCACAATACATACATTTGTAACTATGATACATATGATATAATATGAAATATTCAATAATACATTGTTTGATACCACGATAGAAAAACTGAATGCTGAGGGCATTTAATTTGTCAAGTATTTTCCTATGAACTGAAACTCAGCTGATGAGATGCCTGATAGTTCTCAGGGGGATTAGCTTTGCTTTGAGAATTATAAATGACTGTTGGGCCAACAACAGGACAACACACTTATCAACAACGGTTTACTGGGCCAGCTTAATACAGTACTTCAGTGATAGTGAAATGAGAGCTGTCACCAACGCTGAAAATCTTTTTAGAAGTGCTTTACTGAATTTGTTGTGTTAGCGCCTTTCCTTAGCATTTTGTTTTAATCCTCTGACATTCCTTCTTCATTTGCCTAAACGCTAATGTATTTCCTAACAGCACTCCTGCGGTCGTGGAGGCTCTGAACTTGCCATCATGAATGAGCAATAACACTAACACTAAAATTAACCATAATATACTATAGCAACAGCCCAGGCAGTTGCCTTTTTTTTTTTTACAAATCATTTATGGTTCAACTTCACTGCAGACAAAAAGTCTGTAGAGGTTGGGAAAGTTCAGAACACCGGACACTTTTCAGTCCTGCCTGAGTCACAATGATCATTCCAACATGGTTGTGACAAGAGTGAGTCAGTGCTGGGCAGAGAGGTGTCCAAGTTAATGCAGGGAAGGAAGTGACAGTTAACACACCGCTGGTTGCCAGTGAAGTGTAGATATAGAAGAGGGTAAATAAGCTGAGGTTTTTTAGGCAAGTTACCCTCAATTATTACCTGTGTTAAATCCACATTCTGTGTTGCAGCATCAGTGGTGATCATCTAAATCGTTTGCGTTTACTGATGTTTCTTTGGTCTGTTACAGGAGCCCCTTCAGCGAACAGGAATGTGTTGGATGACACCATAGTTCTACACAACGCCAAATCATCTGACAGTGCAGTCTATCAGTGTGAGGCCTCCAACAGACATGGAACCCTTCTGTCCAATGCAAACATTATGATAATGAGTAAGTCAGACAGCTTTTAGTTCACACTTTTCATCACTTCTGTTGCACCATCATGTTTTTTATCAAGTACAAGTTTGTGACTAAGTGTCAGACTGTGCAGTGAGTCATTTAGAGGCTGCTGACTGATGTGTCAAGCGAGAGAGCTGGTGCTGATGTTGGCATATGCCCATAAAGCAGCGAGGAGCCCAGGGACGGAGGGCTGTCTACAAGCTGTACTCCTTCATTCAGGCTAGCGGCTCTCCCTGTGGAGCAAAAAGCCCAGTTCCCTGCCATTTATATGCTAACAAGTTCCCCCTCAATTCCATATTGATACCAGGGCCATAAGACAAACATGTGCTGCTTTACAAGCACAGATAAAAAAATATAAAAGACAAAATGTTGCTTTCCGTCACTCTGCACAAACGTGTGGGAGGGTTGTTCTCGGTGACACAGGAGTTAATAAAGCTGGACAGTCTCTGAATGCTAAGTCCCAGTTGCTGCCTTTGTAAACAATTAGAAAAGACAGTCCATTTTAATGGGAGGCTTTGGCTACAACCGATAAGGTGCTCGTGCTCGGCTAACTCATTAATCCATTGTTTCCACTTTGATTTCATTTTCTCATAGACGCATTTCTGACAACCTGACAGCTGAATTATTTCTTGAAACAAAGAAGCGACAATTAACACACAGGGAAGAGAACAGTGTTGACGCCTTACTTGGCCCACCATTATCTGCCACAGTCCTTCCTGTTTTAAAAACTGCTATGCTACAAACCGGATCTCGCTCGGTTTCATTTTTATCGCCTAAAAGCCCTGAGAGTTCAGTAGTCAAGGGCCACACCTAGGTTCATCCATGGTAGAACACCTGCACTTTGTTTTTCTTATATGCTAAGATTGATGATTGGACTCTCCTGCCTGGTGTTTACAGATCTGCCCCCTATGGTTCTAACCTCTGAGGGGGAGGAATACTCTGCTGTGGAGGGGAAGGCAGTGATGATGCACTGCAAGGTCTTCAGCTCTCCTCCTTCTATTATCACCTGGTAAGTCTGCAGTTTGTTCCTGTCGCTCACACACCAGCAGAGAGCAGTAGATCTCAGCTGGTCGATGCATACACTCCCTCTTTATACTGTGTACATCTTTATTGGTGACCAGCAGTTTCTTTAAAACAAACTAAAGTAATCCTGTCGCTCAAAACTAATGTTCTGTTCAGCAACTTTTATTTCTTTTGTTTTGCTTCCACTCTGTACCGTTTAAACTGCCATTGTGGTCATGTTTAATTTGACGTGAGGGAAGTTTGACTTTAACGAGTGATTGTTCTGGGTTGTTTTTCAGGAGCAAAGATGACTCCTCTGAATCTGTGGAGGGTCCGAGGGTTACTGTTCATGACAACGGCTCGCTAGAGATTTACAGAGTAGAGAAAGACGACGCGGGGCTGTACACATGTGTAGCTAAAAACACAGAAGGATCGGCCGCCATCGATGCCACGCTGAATGTGAAAGGTAAACAGCTTTACCTGTAAAAGTGT
The DNA here is from genome assembly GCA_903131615.1 of Diplodus sargus. Taxonomy (NCBI): domain Eukaryota; kingdom Metazoa; phylum Chordata; class Actinopteri; order Spariformes; family Sparidae; genus Diplodus; species Diplodus sargus. The sequence continues at coordinate 1,585,828 of CAEMYA010001588.1, read as the reverse complement.
TAGCAGTGGCTCCCACGTCTTTGCAATTTAACTAATACAGTTGTGCCTATGGTAGACCCCACTAGAATAGCAGAGCCCCCGGAGAACCTGCAGATCCTAATAGGTACCACGGCCCAGCTCTCATGCCTCGCAGAGTACGACAAGTCCTTCAGCAATGACTTTGAGCTCCTGTGGGAAAAAGATGATATGGAGATATCCCTCAACTATACAGAGAATTCAAGGTATTTTATTTTATATTTTACGGCATTGCAGACTAAATCAGAGCAGGAAACTCATTTTACTTTTCAGTTTTGTCAATCAATAATGTGTCTCGATCGCTCTGTCAACAGATACTTTGTGGAGGATGGTATTCTTCAGATCATCAATGTAAGCCATGGGGACCAGGGTGTGTACACATGTGTGGCAAGAACTCCAGTGGACCAAGACACGGCCTCAGCGCTGCTCATGGTGCAAGGTGAGCTAACATATGAGCAATATTTCTGCTGTGAGCCGAAGGATCAGAGTCCCCTGGTGCTACATTATTGTATGACAAATTTACAAATGGATCAATATGTCAGGAAACCAAAGCAGAGCATGAACACGCAGACTGTGGTTTTATTGGCGCAGCAATGTGCCTGACAATCACCCTTTTGAGATATTTTTGACATTTTAAAGTATAAAAGAAATAGTGGCAGCCTTATTCAGCGATGCAGCTCGTTCCACATCCTCTGGCACTCTGGATGATGTGATTGAACATTTGTTCCCTTGGCCTTTTTTGCTGCAGAGATTGATGTGTCTGTGATTTTCCAAAGCCATGTTGTTGTGATGGTTTTCAGACGTCCCAGATGCACCTGAGTACTTGGTACTGTCTGAACACAAGAGCAAAAGTGTGAAACTGAAATGGATCCCAGGGGACGATCACAACAGCACAACCACAGGTAAAAGGAGCATCTGTGTGCGCAGGTGTCAGTACATACAGTATAGTACTCCCTGAATCTCTCAGTGATTGGTATGAATATGACATAGACACATTTCTGGGCATCATTCTGCATGTTAATAGATTTGTTTGATACCAACTTGTACAATGTGAATCTATTATTGATTCATCCGAGCATGAATTATGATTAGCCTCCCTGAGGAATATACAAGCCCTGAGCAGGGTTTGAGGAGTTTTCTGCACAGCTGGTGGTTAGATAAGCAATCCTTTGGCAAGAACCATAGCAGTGAGGAATTGTTCTGATTGTCTTTCTGCCTGTCAACAGAGTTTATTATCGAGTACGAGGAAAGCCAGTGGGAGCCAGGAAACTGGAAGGAACTGCTCCGAGTGCCCGGCAACCACAACTCGGCCGTCCTCAAGCTCCACGGCCACGTTGACTATTGCTTCCGTGTGTCTGGTGTTAACACTGTAGGGAGGGGTCCTTCCAGCAAGCCCACAGAGAGATACAAAACCGACGCGGCAGGTCTGAGGCATCTTCCTTTCATTGTTTATTGTACTTTTTGTTAAGGTCCTTCAGGCCACTTGAGCTGCCAACACTGCTGTTGTGTGAACTATAAAACACTCAGACCTGCCACATAATTGATTCCATTTTTGTTGAAAGTCTGCTCTCTTGTGTGTCTGTTCACTGGAGATTTCTTCCACTAACAATGTCGACAAATCTATATTCCTTCTTTTGTACAGCTCCTGACAAGAACCCTGAAAATATCAAAATCGAAGGTCATTTGCCACATGAAATGGATATCAACTGGGAGGTAAGAAATAGGGTTTGGTCTTTTATTATCCTCTTACTGTGAATTCTGTAAAGTCAGCCACCTTTACATAGTTAATTAATCACATCTGCTGTAGTTTTTGGAAGTCAAAGATTTTCTGTAAGAGAGCTGAAATTAGGTTTTATCAATGTTTCATAGGCAATTACCAACAGAAATAGGAAATAGAAAAGGTCCACTTCTGATATTTCATTCTGTGGTTCAGATCTATAGAAACACCCTTTTCTAGGGTCACTCTGATTGAGTTTTCCATTGAAAGCTGCTCCTTTTCTTTGATTAGAGAGAGAAAGAGACCTATGAAAGGGATTTTTTTCCTTTAATGCGTACAGTAATATATTCAGGTTTATTGTAAAAAGATAAATCTTTCCTTCACTTATTATCTGGTCGCCCTGTCATAGTAACACAAGCCGCCGAATCCTGGATTCATGAGCTCTCCCACTGTTAATGATTTGCTTTTGTGGATAATGGTATCTCATTCTATTTCTCACGGCCCAACTTCTGTGAGGAGATAAATCTTTTCATCTATGATGTGCTAGCAAGCCCTGTATCAAAGGAGAGCCATGCTGCCCGGCCAGGTCAATTGTTCTATTGTTTTATTAGACAGTGGCATAAAACACTGCCAGCATTCCAAGCACAGTTCACTGGGCTAGCTTGTCATTTTAATCCCACAGAGGCAGTGACATTGAGCAGTGAAATACAAGAAACGTCTTATGCAACTGTGAAAGTCTCTATGAAACTATTCACACTGTTGTTCTTCCTTTTCATCTGTGCTTTCTTATCTTCACATTATTCAGCCTTTGTTACCCATTGAGCACAATGGCCCTGGTCTGGAGTATAAGGTGAGTTACAGGAGGCAGGACGTGGAGGAGGACTGGAAGGAACACATGGTGAAGAGACACTCGTTCGTGGTGACGAACACTCCCACCTTTGTGCCCTATGAGATCAAGATCCAAGCCAGGAACCATCAGGGCTGGGCCCCGGAACCCAAAATAGTGACCGGCTACTCAGGAGAGGACGGTGAGTAGTCATCATTGTACTATAATATTTTAGAATGTTTTGATATTGGATCAAATGACTATTTAATGTAAGTCGTCACTCGTAGTGATTAAGCCACAAGGAAATATAACCCAACTCTGCGCTTCCCTTTAGGTTTAAAAAAAAGTTTAAAGAGTTTCAGCTTCTTCTAACTTGTTTTGTTTTCCTGCAACTCTTCCCTCCCCTTTTTTCCAGCCAAAGCAAGCAGCTATTTTCAGCAAAAAAAAGCTTGGATAAACCCACTACCTGCCTAGCAGCAGACTGCTGGTAAATTTAGCCACAGGCTGGTGAACATAGTGCAGCATTTAGCTGCCAAACAGCTAGATGTTTCCCTTTGGTGGAGAAACAGTCCTCAAAAGAGTGAAAGTTGAAGTTAGTGAAACCTTGTCACTTAAACAAAAAAACAACAAAAAAACACTTTCATTTTCAAATAAAACTTGAGTTCATAAGCAATGAATACACTCGTACTAAATTCAATACAAGCAATGGTTTTGTTGCTCTGGAATGACCAGTAGTTTCTGCTGAGGAATGTTATCTAATGTAAGAAGACGTAAGTTAGATATTGCTGAGTAACCGACATTACTCTTGTTCACTTATTGTTCATTTTGACTACATTTTGGCATATAAGATTTGATCAACCTACATTTTTGACTTGTGTCCAAAGTGGCCAGGGTTTAGCAAAATACATTTAGTTTCGAGAAGTAGCTAAAACCTGCTTGAAAAAATGCAATATTATGCCAAACACTAATCTTTAATATCTGTGATCACTGAGTTACTATTTCCATATAAGCAGGATTCAAAAACAATTAGTCAAGCTAAGAGAGTGACTAGCTTGTTTCAAAACACTACCATTTTATAAATATACATGGAAATCTACCTCTAACTTCTAAAGTTGTGATGCTGGCTTTTATGTAGTGTCATGAATAGAGAGAATCCACAGACTAGTGCAAACTCATTCTTGTTAAACTTTCTAATTTTGGGGAAGAAATTGAAACTTGACTCAAGGTCTTTTGCAGAAGTCAGGTGCTATAAAAGAAAAGCTTCCCAACTTTAAGGTTAAGAATCTAGCAAGAAAGTTTTCTGGTCACGAATGAGTTGAAATAGAAAATATTTCCTGACAAATAAGACGCCATCCAGTGAAAGTCAGACCTTTTTAATATTCGCATTGGTTTTGTTATTGCTAGTTTCGGTGAAAAGCGATGACAGATAGTCCCGGTGGAAAAAAAATTATTATGCGTCTGGAGTTCACTGACTTAAACTTGTATGGTATCTGGGTATTAAGGTTCACAACACTTACCTCTTGCTGCTATTTGGATCTGCCAAGTGCAAAGCAGCCAGTGTAGCTTTAGGATATGTGATTTTATGGAGAAAGATGTGGTTTAATTAAAAACATCTTGTACCCCTTTCTGCTCAACTCTGATATTTTCAGCTGCAGTATTCAGGTGGACTTCGTGAAATGATTTATTTATAAGTTTTGTGATTTTGTTGAAATATTTTACACTTGGGGTTTGACTTAGACTTTCAGTTTCAAGGTTGTGTGCCTCAGCAGTATGAGCTTCTCAAGTTGATACAAAAGTTTACTGTATTTCCTGTGTTTAGCCTTCTTCTGGACTTGCCCCCAGGAAGTCACTTCAGGTCATGACTCTTCTCCTTGTTGTGTCCTCACTCCGATATGGTGTTGTTAAATGCAGTATTTACACCCCTTAGATCAATGGTTTTATCTTTTATGTCAGCGTCTGTCACCGTATTACAGTGATATTAGTACCTAATAGGTGTTCCTGTAAATAGATGGTCACAATGTAGTTAGTTGTGTAGTATCTCAGGTATTTTTGTCTTTTGCTCATTGTTCATGAGTTGTTTTCAGGATAACTCACACTGGTTTATCCTTGTCTTGTCTCTTGTTTTTCCTTGACTTACGTTCAGCTTACTGTAGATGCTAATGTGTGTTTGCCTTTGCAGTTCCCTCTGCTGCACCTGATGATGTAGCTGTGGAGGTGATGAACAGCTCAGTGGTCAAGGTTAGCTGGACGCGTGTACACAAGGACAAGTTACATGGACATCTGGGAGGCTACAGGGTAATACCTCAAAAACAGACCTTTGCTTTTAGACAGAGCTTAAAAGAAATGGCCCTGACCTTACTCTAAACGTTTGCTTCTCTCACCCCATGCTGTCTCCTTTACTCGGCCAGCTCAATGCACTGACCACCAGAAAAAAACACACTAACTTATTCAGCATTCTCTCACACATACACAAATATAAGAAGTGTGATGTCTTGCGGCTATTACTGAGGACTCCGCTCTGTGTTTCTTACTGAATGTAGATAAGCTGGTGGCGTCTGCGCAGTCTGGTGAACTCAAAGAAAAGCCACGGAGACAAACACACGCTAACGTTCCCCGGGGACCGGAACCATGCTGTGATACCGAGTCTAACGCCCTTCTCCGAGTACAGCCTCATCGTCATGACCTTCAACGGGCGGGGCAACGGCCCGGGCAGTCATCCCGTCAACTTCAAAACCCCAGAGGGAGGTAGGATTGTTGAAAAACAGCATGGAGTGTATTGATTCACAACTACTGAAGGGAAAATCTAATAATAGCCAAGAAAACCGGGTTGCAGAATTTGACTGCTTACTGTGTGTATTACCTTCTTTGCCCCCACAGTCCCAGAGAAAAATCCTGTTTTCAGGGTCGCAGAGGTACAGAAGCACAGTGTCTCTCTGGTCTGGGCCCCGCCATTGGAGCCTAATGGGATTCTCACTGGTTATCTCCTCGAGTATCAGCTAGGTATGTATCTTCACACCACGTGCTTGTACTTAACTAACTCAAATATAATGGCTATGCCCCCACTGGGAGGTTATGTGTTTTCTCTTGTGTTCGATGGTGTTTACATTCCTCTTTTTACAGTACTAGTGCGGTGCCCGTAGGAAATATGTGTTCCTATAGAAAAGTGGGAGGTTAAGAAGCATTTTCATGGATGGCCAAATTAGGCTGTGTTTGAAGGTGGAAAGTCAGGGATATTTAGGTTTGTTGTGAAATCCGATATTCCAGGGAATAATTAGCTGTTTGTGACTATTTTTGATTTTGCCATTATATTTCACCTTAAAACTATTTACTTGGTGTGATTATTTTCAGCACAACCTCACATGTGTGACTGTACAGTTATTTTTTCATTTTGACATATTGTACTAACACAATGGACCTAAAATCACAAAAAAACATAAAATCCGAGTAGAAAAAGTCAGATTTTTTTACTGTGAAAACCACAAATACGTTTAACAAACCATTTTTTATTACTTATAATGCAAATATAAATTGTTGTTTGCTGAATAAGTGCATACATTACAAAATTTACAAAGTTCTGTGTAACTATTTACATTTAAATGCAGGCAATGCTCAGGTCTGCCTGAGCTCCGTCCAGCTGAATGAAGAGCTGCACTGCCCGCTCCACGTTCAGCTTCTTCTCATTGTTTTGACTCATTAAACAAAAAACCGACTCCACTACACACTAAACCAAACACTACATAACACAAACACGCTCAATGATACAAATCTCTCAATTCTCAATATATCGTTGTCAGTACACCGACCGTCGTTGCCTGTCACTCATCCGCCGAGGTCCCTCCCACAACTTCCTGTTCCTCTACAACCAAACTTGCTGCTTGAACACTTTCGTGACAAAAGCCTGTTTTTACCGTTTCTTCTGCACCAGACACAAAGCAAACGTAACGGCAATGTTCGTGAAAAAGCGTGGCGGACATTATTTACCCCAAGTCCGGTTTTGGACAGGTTGGTGCGTCCGGTCTGTCAGCTCGGGAGTTGGGCCCTGTAGGTTAGCTAGCGGCTAGCAGCTAGCTACACACAAACATCCACAGATTACAATTCCACTTTGTTGTCCGCGCGTCTCCGCATCTCCTCAGACAGGAACAGACCGGTCTGGTCTTGTTTAGTCACATTAATCCACAACAGTCAGTTTAGATGCACAGAACAGAACGGGACCGAACTGCCGGCAAAATCCCGGTCCAGAGCGCGCCGCTGCAGGTATAAATCCGCTCTCCTCAGACCCGAACAGACACGGTCCGGTCTCGTTTATTCTCATTAATCCACAACAGTCAGTTTAGATGCACAGAACAGAACAGGACCGAACCGCCGGCTAACACCCGGTCCAGTTCGCGCCGCCACAGGTTAACATCCGCTTGTTTCTTAATGTGTGTCGGAGGCTTGAGCTCTGCAGTGACTGGCTCTAATGCGCATGTCACTGTGGGGGCTCCGATAGACTATGCTCCAGAGTGTATAAAGCATTTATGAAATAATCTATTCACGGTATCATTGCAGTCCAAACAAATGCGAAGTCGCACACCACTGAACCAAACGGCAGCCATGTTGAAACTCTCAGGTCATTCTGATCCTGATCTGCAGAGATATTTGAGGCACAGACAGACAGACAGACAGACAGACAGAGATTCCTTGCTTTTATAGAGAGATATACAACAACACACAGGCCATATATTTCAATTTAGAAACAGTGACTCTATATCTCTGAGACTTGAACTGCCTCACAGCTTTAAATTCAAAGCCTCGACCTCCATATTAAATTGTATTGTGTTGATACAGACAAGTGCATACAGTGCATGAGTATATTGGTAAAAGAAAGGTGAGGATCTTTGGCTTGCTGGTGATTGTCTAACCCATGATCCTCAGCAAGGAAAGGAAAATCATTGTGCTACTCTAATAGGGCCGGGGTCATGGTGAGATCAGAGTGTGTGTATAGGAAACATGTCAGGGTGATGTCGGCTGGCCTGTGTGTCATGATCGTGGCTCAGCCAGTGCTGACCAAGGCCACTGTGTCACAGTCTGTTAAGGTCCAGCTTTACTGACCCGATCCTGTCCACAGGGGACATCCTTACCATAGCTCAAAGTCGTTGGGGATACCATCACTGAACACATCCAATGTGTGCACACTTTGCTGTCCTTAAACAAAAGTCATAACCGAGCTAATGACTAACTTCCAACAACGTCTTAGCGCCGCATTTCCCGGCTAATTGAGTTTGATTTGGCGGCTGCACAAGAGGGCCGAGTGTCATACAGTCTTTCAGGAGAGGACGTTTTCATTGGGCCACAGTAATAAAGCTGATGTACTCTATGAAGTGTGACTTTTGTTGAAGTCCCCTTGAAGGAAGTCATGTGTGAAATGTTGAGGATAATGTAGCCAGCTGTCAGTGGATCATCAGTGGCACAAGTGAAATCTCAAGTTGCAACGCAGCTGTTTAAGGTCTACGCCCATCTTCACAGCAGGCTTTTATAGCTTCACATCTCACAGGTTTCACAGGATTTGTAACAACACACTGAGCAAGCAGGAATATCAGCGTGTTTAAACTCTTTAACTAACTTGTCTTTTTTGTTTGTTGAAAATGTCACCAAAAAAGATCTGTGACTGTATCAATACAATGGCAGAAGTGAGGCAATATGTCCAGAAGATGTGGACATGGTAGAGGCCTTTCCTCTACCTTTTAGCAATATTAACAGCTGTTCATTTACTGTTTACAGAAAGTTTAAGTCTGTATTCTTTCCTAAATAAATTCCTGAATGTAAATGCTGAATGTTCCCCTCAGCATTGAGTGGATGGTATGGTCACACAGCCTTAAAGAGCTGCTATCCACTCCAAAGCCTCGGGGAGAGTAGGCCATTGCAGACTAAACAACTTTTCGACTGCCTCTCAAGAAGGTATTCACACCACTTGACAAGGAAAAGATAAGTGTGTCACAAAGGTGAAGCTGAGAGCTCACACTCGATCCATCCTGTCAAAATATGTCTCCTATTATGGCATTCTGTGTGGCATAGTAGCTACAGTTTACATTTACACTGAAAATGTATTTATGTTACACATTTTTTAACACTTCTTTTTTTTAGTTACTGTAGAGCGACTCGTCCAGAGTGGACTAAGTGAAGTTTACGCTGTACTGATCCGCTCTTGCACGAGTGGGAGTTACAAATGACCTTTGCTTCAGTTAATTCTGTTTTTCTTCCAATTTGAGATTGAACTCATACTTAGAATCCGGTCATTCTCAGATTTCAGTGCTGCTGACTCTTGGTCTGTTTTCCACTCCACAAGGTCAACCATATTTGGCCCAGCAGGGCTGAAGAATATTTGGAGATATTTTTGTCTGAAGTCAGCAGCCTTCGGCCAGTTCACTCTATAAGATCATGTACACCAGCTGTCAGGCCTAAGTGTCTCCGGATTAGTGAGAAATTGTCCATCCATGGGGTAGAAACATGACACTTGTGGGTCTTCTCTGCAGCAGCCTGGATTGCATAATTTACCATAAATGGACCGTTTTGTCCCTAGAGATAAAGCAAAACAGAACAAAAGGAAGTTGTGATGTCTGATAACAGTGGGTGGTGTCCAGGCAAAAAGAGAAGCAGGCCAATACATTCTCGCCATTGTTTCTGTTACCTCCTACCAGAGAGACGTGGAACCTCTTTCACAGCAAAGGTCACCTCAACACCTGCTGTGTTTGTTTTTGTTACAAAGAACATAAATGCCACCTCCCTACCTACTGGGCTGCTTTACGTTGTGAAAAATGAGATCCCATCACAATGTAGAAAGAGGCAACACCAACAAGATCAATTTGTAAATGTGCAGGACACAAACTGTTTATTCGTTATATGCAAAATAACAACTTAGTGGGGTATTAAGCCAAGCAAGCAAATGACAAGTTATCTTTTGCTGAAGCCAAAAATCCAAAATGGAAGCCAAAATGAGAATTGACATTTGCTTTCTTTGGCATTACTGAAATGTCTTGTGATTGTCAGCTGGAAGTATTCTGAAATGCCAGTGGCTGGTGACAGTGAAAGCTGCAACTTTAACAAGTGTGGGTAAACTACAAGGGATCACTCAGTGGCGAGTAAAAGATAAATTGCAACTTTTTTATTCATTTTTTAAGAAAACATGCATGAATAATCCCTGCTGAGCTTAAAGAGCTAAGCAACAGTACAATACCATCAGGGTAAATAATGAAAAACATGGGAAATCCTCCCTTATTCAAGTGTAACTAGAGAGCATGTGGGCTGTAGAATATAAAAGGCGCTTTTTCACCACATTGTCACTGAAATTACAATCTAGTTACAGGGATAGGAGCTAACAAGCACTCCGGTTCAGGAGTACAATACCATCAAGACAAAGAACTAACGAACTGACTATTAACTTTATTATTAATTAATAAATAGTGTATACAGACGATTAAACGGTTCTTATTTACCTACTTTTTCAGTGTAATTACAGAGTAATCTCTTGGAGCCTCCTCAATGTTCTTTGTTTGCCCCGTATGCCCTGCACATCCTACTTTACCAACTGGTAGATTCCCAGGATGAAACCCTTTCATGCAAAATATTTGCACTGTGATTTTGCAGCACGTTATCTATGGCATTCACTGTTTTTTTTTGTGTGCATATTTTTACATCCAGTCAATGACACAGAGGAAATGGGGCCACTGAATACAGTAGACATCAGCAACCCCGACACCACCAAGTGGATCCTGCGCGACTTGGAGCCTGTGAGCAAATACAAGTTCTACCTGCGCTCCTGCACCACGATGGGCTGCGGGCCTGTTGTCAGCGAGGAGAGCATCACTACCCTAGAAACAAGTGAGTGACAGAGGGTGTAGAAAGCACTTTACTAGGCTATGTATATGTGCATAAGCTTGTGGGTGTGGGTGAGTGGGGATGAGTATGTCGCTTCCTGGTGGAGACAACGAGAAAACGCAGGCGGGCAGAAGTGAAGTGGGTGCCTATTCACTACTTCAAAATGGCAGTGAACTAGTAAAATATGATATATGCCTGGGCAGCCAAGCTTTTCATATCTCCATGTAAGTAATTTTTGTGGGTAAACAATTTCATATGGGTGTAGTGGAGGTTTTCATTTGTCACTGTCATGAGAGAGCAAGTGCTTATTGATTGGACAGAGAGTGTGAGCTATGAAACAATCAGAGAAGAAAGAAAATTGCTTTGAGCAGGAGGGAAACTGAAGGTTTCGATATTGAAATTGTGTAATCATGAAATAGTTGATGGGTAAGTAATCATAATGAGCCAGCTTGTAACATGTAATCTTTTCTTTTCAATTACATTTCATTTGTTGAAGACTGCACGCCATACTTCAGCTGGCTCAGACTCAAGTCAAGCTTCTGTGAGATTGCAGTCGGTGTTATGAATGATTGGATGGGAAATGAAACAGGAAAGTGTGTGTGGACTCACATATGTGTCAGTAAAATGAACTGCAGCAACAGATACTGTCAGCGGCATAAATAATTGGGTGGCACTTTTAATACAAATGCACCCCGAAGAAATTTAGCATGTCATTCAAGTTGTGTTTTGCAAGAACAACAAGCTCAACTTAATGTTGGAACACACTGCAGGTGTTGAATATGCGAGCGATTACTTAGTGTTTACTGGAAGAATCCTTACAATCACAGAAAGAAACTTAATTGGCTCTTAGGGGTTGTTTATTTGCATGCTGAAAAGCCAGCGAAAATGATTACAGGGAGAAGGACTCATTTCTTATTTTGAATTGCAATTTTGTGGAGTTCTTACGTGTGTGGGACACTCTTAAGATTCAAGCATTTAAGTTATTCATGGCAGCTGTACTATCTGTGTGTGTGTGTATGTGTCAGTGTTCTGTTAATTGTCCTCTGCTTGCTTTCTCGTGCACCACTAAAAAGTGTACTGCTTTCAGCATTACCTTTGATCATACAGTGTGTATTGGTAATGTGTGTGAATGTCTGCTTAGCAATGCATTGTTTGTCTGTCTTTTTCTTTCTTGCTTTTCTTTATTTTCCCCACAGCTTCCATTTTGGCTTCCACTGTCGGCCTCAGTATGTAGATTTGTTCTCATGTAGACACTGTGGCATGTCATACCTACACATACAATCTCAAAGTGCCCTGAAAAAATGTTAATAACACATGGAATGGAATTATTCATCTCTAAATTTGCTGTATGTTGGTATGGCATGTTTAACAGTCACAATTAGCTCATGCATGCTTTAGATTTAGAAAATGTGGACAGGTGTAGATGCTACAGGCCTGAATAAATTATCAGGTTTCCCATTGTCAAGCAGTTCAACACATTTTATTTTGCTTGCACTGGATCAAAAAGCTCCAAATACTCGCTCCTCTGCAGATAATTGACCTTGTCTTCTGTTTGCCCTTGCCATCAGCAGAGAGCACTCTGATGCCTCCTTTCATTAGAAAAATGTCAACTTCTTCTACGATGAAGTCTTAGGCTTCCTCTCAAATAGCAATGATAATGAGTAACCCAATTATAAATTCATATTAATCTTGGCTCATTAGTGACTGTAAACGAATATTGACTTTTATCCTAGCAACAGCAGACTCAGTGCAGCTTGTCTAACTCAAGCTGAGGAATTAAATGGTGCTTTAAGAGCCGAACCCAGGAAGAACATCAGACATGCCACACACATCTGCCCTTCTTCCTTTTAATGATGTCTAAAAGGAAAACTGATTCAAGATCAAGTGAAATTTATTACCATAACATCTCACCTTGTGTATAAATAAAATGCAGTTTTTGTTTTCTTAGATTATGTTTCATGTAAACATGTAGTCCTCATGATTAGTTACTAATTTAGTTGAGTTTGAGCTTAGCCGAAAACAGCATGTGTGCTAACAGTAGAATGTAGTGCCCCAAGCTCTATTCCAATTGATAACCACAAGGTCTGTCTTTCTTTTTTAGGAAAGTCAGCTTCCCCCTCACCTCCAAGCACTCCAAAGTCCCCAGTGACCAAACCTACTCGTTCCACTATAGGTAGAGCTGCAGCACATTCTGACACATCGAGCATCAAACCAGAGACAAACAGAAACAATGAAAAGAGTATGGATGTTGCTGGGTGGCATGATGACCCGCCAATATAGATCTATTATGTAGCCTAAACTCTATTCCATGTATTATTTAAAAAAATAATCTCCAATGGAAACAAGTGTGTGAATGTGAAGTAACAGCTCAATTTTTATTGTTTGACAAGTGCATACTCATGAAAAGGCTGGTTTTAATTTCTCTGCTGCACCACGGGGGAAATCTAGGATACAAGATCTATATCCCGAGCCGACAGTGTAGCTGCAGAGTGCAGTCACTGGAAGGGGACAAATATGTCTAATTGTCAGTGATTGATTTGTTGGGCCCCGGTCCCCCCTGTACACGTCAGTATATTGACCAGAACAGTCACCTGACATTTCCATGTAATCTTCAACTGGGTAAACAGCAACACCGCTCTGGGACAAGTGGTTGTCTGGGGCAGCAGAGAAAATACAGAGAGGAGGAATGTCCTCCTGTACTATGCTGGGGACGTGTGAGCTCATACTGGGAGGGTGATATTTACAGAACTCTTGAGATAAGTGGATAAGCGGAAGCTTCTGAAAGCTCCTATATGAGAATATTTCCTTGCCTGTCCTTATGAAAAAACCACCTGACTTTGAAGGGGCGTCTTCCAGGGCACCGGCTTCCTGCTGGGTGAGCAGCTGCTTTCCACAGCATTTAATAGCAAGCTGAGAAGCACGGCCGGTGACAAACCACGGCAACCAGCCTTGGGATATTTTTAGTTTTAGTTCTGGGGCCCATGTTAGTGGAAGTCATCATACAGTTCCAATGATTAGAATTACCGTAGTTGCAGACTAATCCATCAACATTATTCAGAGAATATCATTTGCAGTGGTTAGGATGGACAGCACAGAGGCAGGTGTCCTTGTGTGCTGAATTATCACCTGAGCAAATAATGCACCTGAGCTGGGACACAGCAGAAGATTTGCATGTTTGCCATGGGGAAATGAAGTGGATTGTGCTTTGTTGACTGGCCTAGACAGCTGCTGTCAAAGCTTACTTTTCCCATAATAATGATGATGCAATGATGCACATCATTCACCACATTATTAGATTTTTCTTTTTTCCCAGTTGGGTATCAGAATGCTTTATTGTATACTTCTGAGGTATTTGAAGCTCAGCACAGATGAAATTTACTCTTGTTTGATAGCGAATAAAAAAATAATAATAATGAAAAAAATAATAATAAAATAAAACAAAAAAGGATTATTAAAGCTAATAATTGGATACATAAGAGAAGTAAAAGGAGTATAATCAGAGCTTTGGTCACTTTTAGTTGATCCACCAACGGGTTTCTGCTTTCACCCATGTCTGTTGGTCAGCTGGTTTGTCAGCGGGATAGCAGAAAATCTACAGAACAGTTTTCCACAAAACTTGGATGGATGATGGGTCTCAACCCAGAATAGACCCCATTAACTTTAGGTGCAGCATTTTGTTCTTCTCGTTTCTTTAACATTGTGATAGGGCATTTTTCAACATTTTTGTCAATTTCTCAGGGAATAATGCATGGACCTTAATAAAAAAAAGCAGGCATATTAAGGCGGCTGGTATGAATGACTACAAAGGGGGACTGTAGGGCCTTGGCGGAGGTATGCGCCATTCTAGTTCACTTAATGAATTTAACTAATCCAAATTAAAAAGTTGTATGCTAAAAAGAATATTAAACATAAATATGTGGTATATATATATTTTTTTATTATTTGAATTATTTAAATCATCGTGGAAAAAGATAAACAGTTTATGATATATAATTGAACAGTACATTTAATGAAAATGATAAGAAAAACAGAAGTAATCTGAATGTTTTCATAGGGTCTCCTCTGACCAAACAAAACTCTGTAGGGGTAAAGTGACCTCAACATTGTTTTTCTAAAATCTCCAGACATGAATTTTACTGTCAGAATCTGAACGAGAGTTGACCAGTGTGCGTGTGTAAAATATATTTCTATGATGTGATGACATGACAAACTGTATAGCACATTCAGGACACTTCACACAATGCTGACGGCACATCTCCCATAAGATTTCTGTAGATCTCCATTTAGCTTTGCAGGCTCCGTATAGTGATTTCATTTCCATATCCACATTACTCTTGTCATTTTTATTGTTGAAGGATTCACCCGATGTCCCCCTCCATCAGACATAATTGATGCCTCCTTACGCTAGTGTTAGGAAACAAAAAAGCATGCTTGCCTCTTTTATGGAAGGTGAAGTGCAACATCCTTCATCGCATAATGGCTACACTCCCAACCTCTTCATGATAGCTTTGATCTGCTTTGTCCATTACTAAACCATCTCTGCCATTTCTCTCTTCTCTCATCTTCTCTCATTTCTCCGTCAGTCCCAGTCCTGTTGAATGTTAGCTCAGCTGTCAGCGACAGGTTTGCGAATATCAGCTGGATATCTGGAGGAGAGCACACAGAGTTTTACATTGCATATATGAAGAAGCGTAAGCTCGTATGTTTTGCTGTTCGTTTGAGTGATTTTATGTAGAATGTGTAGGTGAAACAGCTAACTACTTTAGATGTTCTGTGTCTGAAATGGCCCCTCGTGTGTCTTCATACATATCTGCACTAGATTTAGAGTGTAGTGTTCTCATCCTGATCATTCACCTTCTGCACAGGTGAGGGTCTCTGGAAGATATCAGAGGCCTTAAACACCTCTAAGACTTTCCACATCATTGACGGGCTGGAACCTGGGACAGAATACACTGTGCGCCTTATTCCTAACAGCCGGGTTGATAATTCTAGTATATTTGAAGACGTTATCTCGACCGGGTCCGCAGGTGAGGAGGGAAACCCAAAATAGCTCCAGTTAAAACAAGAAAAAAGAAAGAAAAGCAGGCAAAACTAATTGACCTCTCATTGAACAGAGTTCAGGCGCACAAAGTGTGTCCTTGAGCAGTGACTCAAGCCGCGGTGTGTGGTGCTTTGCGGTGTCACTTGGATTTAATTTAGCCACGCAGACTCGCTAGCAGGAATTACATTTGTACAGCGTTCCTTACTTGATTAATTAGACAAGCAGGATTAGCTGTTTAATATTAATATTGGAGCGTTTCCAGCAGCAGCGCGCCCTGCCACCTCCCGCCTTTGCATCAGATAGGCTTTGTCGATTGTAAACATTCAATCAAGTGTCGTGATGAAAAGGCCAAGGCGTGTCAAAGTCACAGGGTTTTGTTCTCCTCAGGTCTGGCCAGCATCCACGGAGGGATATCCACCCAGGGCTGGTTCATCGGCCTGATGTGTGCCATCGCTCTCCTCACGCTCATTGTGTTGATCGCCTGCTTTGTCAACAGAAATAAAGGAGGGAAATATTCAGGTAGGTGCACACTTAGAAGCACACACACACACACACACACACACACACACACCTAACATGCATGAATACTAATAGCTGCTCCGATCATTTCATTATATTTCCATTTCTCTGGTTGTTGCTATGAAAGAAATAATCAGTCACCCTTACAAGCCATTACAGGAGTATGTAAGCTGGTATGTTTTTTTTATTTCAGGCCACATAATTATTTTAATGCAAATGTTTATAAAAAAAAAAGGCGTGTGTATTGATAGGAAAATGAACAATTCTTATGTCCAGCATTTGAATTTTACATTATTTAGACATGCACCTTTTTCCAGCAGCAATCTAAACAAAGTGCAGCCCACAGCGAGACAAAATGCAAATGCTGCACATGGGGCTGCTGCACAGGGAATGATGACATAAGCTCCGTGGTATCTCAATGTTATTCCTGCTGTTGGGGACATGAGAGTCCTTATCGGCTTTATTATTCACAGCTAATGGCCATCAGGTTGTCGTCTGGGCAGCGATCGCTCCACTCGTCAGCAGAAAAAAGAGCGAGACGCAGCGCTGTCCTTTGTTTTCTCATTAAGTTCTCATTATCACCCGGAGCCCCAACAAGCTTTTCTTTCATTTGCCCGAGCCATTTTTTTTTTTCTTTTTTCTTTTCTGTTACGCCACATATAGAATCGTATATATTCAGTTGCTCTATATTAAATATTTTTGACATTAATTTAACATTTGTATAAAAAGAATATCCACATAAAAGCTTGATTTTTATATATAATTAGATTTATATTTCAAAATATCACAAGGAAATGTATCTGAACATCATTTATTTGACATATTGCAGTCTTTTGCAGCTTGCGCTGACATTCCTCGAGTAAGTGCAGGGGATCAGGGACAGACACTTGAACATATTCAAACAACGCAACAGTCAGGGGATAAAATGATCTTCATTGGCTGCCATCTCTTGTGGAAATCACTGATATCTTCTCATTTTGTGAGCAGTAAAAGAAAAAGAGGACCTTCACCCAGACGTGGAGTCCCAGGGCATGAATGATGACACATTTTGTGAATACAGGTAAGCATAACCCTCTGAGCAGTATTTCACCACCTCACTGCAATTCACGCGCAATATTTGTATGAATTTTTCTTGTGCTAGCGGTCGTTTCCATCCTCTTCTCTCAGTAATTCTCTCTGCTTTCCTCCTCTGGCTGAAACCCAGCATGCGCGAGGTTCACGGGGAGCCATACACTTCTTCTGTTCAAGACATTTGATGGACCGAATAACTGTAAAGTATGTGATAAACAGCAGTAGTATCCCTGAGCTGTTTACACATGAGTGTAGTCAGAGTGGTAGCATCCCTTTATAGGACACTGTGAGCTTTGATAGCGTTGTGTTGGTGCTTGTGATAGACATTGCATCATAAAGGGAGCCGCCGGGCCGTTCAGATGTGGCACTTTCTGTCCGGGTGGAGCTAAATGCAGGCTGCCCAGCGCACTGCAGGGGGCTAAAACCAATCAGTGTAATTGAAAGCAGCTCATCTCCAGGGCTGTAATATCTGGGCACGTTTCATTAATCCTTTAGTGGTCCAATTCATAACAGTCTACCGCAGTATGAGTCCCAGTGTAATTCTCCAATCAGTGGGATCTGCACAGCACAACAAATGCTGATGTGATGAAGTCAAAAAGTGGCTCAGTGTGACAGGATTTAGACTCATGTTGTCTCCAAGAGAGTACTAGCTATTAATAAATCACAAAGTTTTGTGAAAAGAACTTCCAACTTCTTTATGGTGAACCTTAAAACTTTAACCTGTTGCTAGGAAACATCTGTATTCAAAAATAGTCAGTATCATAAACAGGAAGACGCCATAGCTTGTGACATAATTTCCAGAAATAATATTTTTAAGGGGGAAACAATGTTTTGAACTTAAAGGAATAATTCAACATTTTGGGAAATACACATAACCACCTATAAAAACACAACATATTAAAAAGTTAATACAATATGTTATATTAATATGAATTAATTTTGAGGCTTTAGTGCTGGAATGTGGATTTTGTCGCCAGGCTAGATGTTTCCCTGTTTTCCCCGAAGCTAAGCCACTGCTGGTCATAGCTTAATAGTTACTGTATAGATATGAGAATGTATCAATCCTCTCCTCTAACTCTCAGGAAGACTGTGAAGAAGAGCAAACTATTTAAAGGCCCCCACACACCGCCCAGACGTCCAACTGCCTTATCCGACCACTCTGCCTGTCGTCTGACCCGTTCGGCACAAAAGTTGCATTGAAACACTTCGACGTGCTGCCTACTCCACAGCAGCGTGTACGTTCTGCGCTTGCGCGAGATACAATAAGCAGGTGGCGCTTGTGTTGTGAGTTGTAAACGAGAGGCTTATGCACGTGACTCTCGCTCAAAGCGAAACTTACCTATTTCAGATAAAAACAGCTGCATACTGCACATGCAGCGAGGCATTACCAAACGAACAGATTAATTCGTCCTGAACGCACATTATAACAGCCAGTCTCATGCCAGTACTACTCGTCACTTTTATATTGGCCATATGTGCATGGATTGTGATGTGAGGTGAAAATTGAGACCTTCCTCATCTGCATATACAAGCCTGTGGAGGATTTGTTCAAATGTGTAACGTGAGTTTTAGTTTAAAAAATACAAAAATGAGCAAAAATTATTAACGGAATGTGAAGGAATAATCAGTTAGCTCCTAGCCAGTTTGTACTCAAAAGTTGATAGTCCGATAGTAAACACTGCCAATGCCCCCTCGGTGCTCAGAACCAGTCCAGGCAGAGCCAGCTAATATCCTGCAAGCTGCACAGTTAACTGAGCTTACTAGCCAGCGGCAGCTGAAATTAGCAGCAGTTAGTGGTTACTCTGGTGATATGCTGCCCCCTGTTTGTTGTGAGCATGAATTTGACAGGTTGCCAATTCCAAATTGCACTTTTAAGTTGTTTAATGCTGATGGACTGTGGATTTCTTTATGATGGAATCAGGTCGGATTTTTTGCGACAGCCCAAAGAACAAGTTCCTGGTCTCCGTGCCTCTCTCAGCTCACTAACAGAGAGCAAACGTTTGAGTCTGCAAAGATAAACTATAACCTCTTTCCACTAAAACACAGAATTTCCACAGAGCCCCTATAATTTAGCAAGGGCTAGCCAACATTATTTGCACAGTGTTCTGTAATTTTAAATTTAATGTGCTATTTTTGTCATTTTAAGAAGTTTACAGGAATATATATTGGCAAACTAATGTTGGGTCTCTCAATTTCATCAGAGTGACTGATGCCTAAATCTCCACTTAGCAAATACTTATGATTTAACTAGACAAGTTCTACTTGTAGCATGCGGCTTCAGGGTTAGGGTCCACAAAGTTACTTATTAAGCTCATCATTTAAAAGCACTTAATGTTTAGTAGTGTGGCAGTTAAAATGTGTTTCAGGACCACAGCATGAGCAGCCTCAATAATCAACACCCATTTAATGACACCTCATTTTTTATCCAGTCATTACTTTGTCTATGTATTGATGCATAATGATTAATATTGTCTCAACATATGCGTCTCTGTGATTATGTCGGTCAGCCAGAGGTAAATGCTAATTTGAGTCTGAGAGGCTCATCGTAGTGGCAGTGGTAGCTGGAGCATGCACCCTCCTCTCCAGTAAGCCATAGAGTGAAGCCATGGGTGAAATGAGGTGGTTCTAAATCCACTGTTCCTCTTTTGCAGCGACAACGATGAGAAGCCACTGAAGGGCAGCCAACACTCGCTGAGCAGAGAGATCAAAGCGGGGGACAGTGGCGACAGTCTAGTGGACTACGGCGACGAGGATGTTCAGTTCAACGAGGACGGTTCTTTTATCGGCGAGTACGCCGGGCGAAAGGAGAAGAGGGTGTCCGCTGAGATCAAAGCCACCGTTCAGACCCCGGCATGAGAAGCAGAACCGTCAACCATCGTCCCCTGGACACCGTTTTCATTAAACCTGCTGGGAGGAACAAATGAAAGAGGAATCAGACATTATCCATACCGAGCACAAGTTTTGTGTCAAATGTAATGCGTCATTGCCAACTGCACACTGCCACTCTCATTTTATAAAGCTCTGTTTTGTCAAGTTGCAACAGAATGACCATTACTAAATACTGTGTATATATAGTGTATATTGTATGTGCGGAGTGTCTTTTTTTTAATAATTATTATTACACAAAAGATTTAGAGGGCTTGGATTTTCTTTTTTTGTATCTCCATTTCTTCAGCTGCAGTACTGTTTATACAAATGTTTCACTCTCCATTGCACATCATTACATGCAGCACTGCCTCCGATGTCATCTTGTAGAAGACCACATATAAGTGGAGATATCAAGTTGATATTTTTGAATTGGAGCAAATATTACTGACCTTTTATATTTGAAATGGATTCATTAAATATGTTGTAAGATGTGTATAAAAGTTGCCTATTAACTTATTTTTTTCCCCAGTGGTTTTATACCTGACAAAATAACAAGGACATTTACATATCCTTACATATCATAAACACTGATTTTTGAGTCATGAATCTCCCTGTGATGTTATAAGAAAATATAATTTAGTTATGTCTTGTTTAGCCTTTACATTCTCTGAACAGTATAAATCACAGTCCTCAGTGTGTGCTTACTGTAACAGCCCATTACCCATTCACTTATGATTAGAACGTGTGTACATCATTCAGTTTCTTATCTGAATTTGTAAAACTACGAGTAAAATTACAATTCAATCCAGTTTATAGATGAAATTTTTACCAATAGCTGTTATATAACTGAATGAATTTTCTGTAAAAAACAAAAAACAAACACAAAAATACATTTGAGTCGCACAAGTAGCTACATGGTCTTTAAAGGAACAGTTTGACATTTTGGGAAAAGTGCATTTGCTTTCCTTCCGAGCAATAAATGACAGAATTGCTAATACTTTCCTGTCCGTACGGTTGATATGAAACGTTGGCCAGCAGCTGGTTGGCACAGTTTAGCATGAAGACTGTGAACTGGTAAAAAACTAGCCTCACTCTGTCAAAAGGCAACAAAATATGTCCAACAGCACCTCTAAAACCAAATATTTCTTATCTGTTTAATCTGTGTAACAACTGTAGTATACAAAATAACGTTTACAGACAAGAAACAACCTTGGGAAAATGGAGTGATGTTGTTATAACACAGTTTTTTTTGTACACAATAAACAAACAAGGTATAACAGGTATCAGTGAATTCAGAGCTGATCGGCGCATGTTGTTACCTGTGAACAGTGAAAAGCTTGCTGTTTCCCTGCTTCTATGCGAGGCTTTGCGACCTGACTGCTAGCTGTGGTTTCTATCAAGTTGATAGACAGTTTTATAAGTTATTAAGCACATTTACCAAAACATCAAACTATTCCTTTAATGCAGTTTTCCAGTGATTTAGGGTTGTTTATCCATTATGATGGAGGACTACTACTGACACTCGGTAAAAGCAAAATAATACAACATAATTAATCTTTCTTTCATTAGAAAGATACTACAAGGTAAATGCCCAAGTTTTTAAAATTCCACGCCCCCTTTTTCAAATGTGTTATCTCAAAGTCGTGTTGACATTACCCCTGTGACATCACTATGGTGTCATCGGGTTTTCTTTTCCAGACTTGACAATGCACCTGAGACACAGAACATTAGCCTATACAACAGTATTTGTACACTGAACAGTACTTTCCACAGTCAATAAACACAATGACTTTCATGTTTAAAGTGACAGACTGCCCCTTTTGAGAAGGATGTGCGTAGAACCTGTAATCACATTAGTGTCATCTGGTTGCATGGCATTTGACATCTCCCTACCCTGCTGAGATACTATTCACTGTAGTCACTGTTACATCAGTCCTAACAAGCCTTACTCTGTTACATTATATATACTGCCGTTCAAAACACAACCACTCTGTTGTTCTGCATTAACGTTAGCACCATATTCAGAAAAATTGCAATGTTTTGTAAAAAAAAA
>CAEMYA010001588.1:1511798-1546262 GCA_903131615.1 Diplodus sargus | reverse complement strand
CCCCGCGCTGGCCTCAACGCCGCAGCGTCCAGTTGCCGGCCTCGGAGTCTCTCAGCAGCCAGCCGTCGCCACCTCAGCCAACGCCCCTGCGGCCGGCGCCCCCTCGGACCGTCCAGCAGACACCGCCGCCCCACCCACCGGTGTCCACACGGCCACAGCTGCTGATGTCAGCACGTCCGTGGCAGCTGCCTCCGATCCGTCTTCCAGTGGAATCGAAACCATGACGTCTTGACCGCTTCAGCTCGTCACTCGTGCGCCAGCGGCTGCAGGACACTGACAGAAAGGCTGAAGAGCCTGGAGGATTCCGTGGCTGTGCTTCTCCAGCAGCAACAGGGCGCCGGCACCCCCAAAACCCCCAGGGGCCTGCCGGCGACCCTGACGACCTCTGCTCAGAAATATGAGCATGTCGGCAAAGCTAGGAAATCCGGCCACCTGTTTGGTGAGTTTTAGCATCCTGATTCCTTTTTCTCATCTACAGTCATCGTATGCGCATGTATTGACATAGCAATGTGGAACATTCCAGATTATCACGTGTGCCTTCCACGTTGCAGTGTATGACAAGAGATGTATTTTTGGAACTCGTCCACTAACTTGTTTCTGTGTGCTTCATTTCAGAGCGTCTCGTAGACGATTACCGGAGGTTCCGGCTTGGAGCAAAGACGTCGGCCAAGGACAAAGAAAATGCCCGGCAGACGGCGAGCCATTCTTTGTGATTCTGTCTCTACATGGCGTCGTCGCTGCCGGACAAGGCGGTGTCCTTTGACATGAAGTTTTTACTTCAAATGGACAAGTTGCGGGCGTAAGTGTGTTTTTTGGTTAGAGCGATGACATAATGGAATTAGGTGCTGCGAGGTCTTTCATCACTTCTACCTGCTCACCTTCTCGTCCAGGTGGCCACTGTACCTGCACAAGAAGGGGTACGTCGCGACCACAGTCCGCAACATGATCAACAACGTCACCGGGTTCATTCGCCACCTGCAGTGCTCCTTCGCCCGTGAGAGCAAGTTACGGGCGTCGGACTTCCCGAAACTGCTCTATGAGCTGAAGCAGCGGCCGTGAGCCGTGAGCATTGCCAACTAGTGGGCTATGTGATGGGCTACTTGAGCGTCTTGACCGGGCACCGCACCGTTGTCTTCACAAATATGAAGCGCGAGCATATTTTGAACGCAGAGTCGTGGGGCAACCCCACCAAGTTCCGCGTTCTGGTAAGTATTTAAACTAGGTTTTGGAAGAGAGAGAAGTCTGCTAACCCACAGCCATGAGCTAATTTTATGCATTTTCTCCCAAGGTGGATGAGCACAAGACGGCCGGCTCATGTGGCCAGGCTGCCGTCTGCCTCAACGAGACCGAGTACGGGTGGCTGCGGCAGTTGGCCGTCGGTGCCTGCTGCCTTGTGAACGATCAGATCACTCACGCCTTTCACACTATCCTTGGCTGTCCGGTAAAAAAACCCTCATTGTTTCTCTACATGGCGTGGAGGAACAGCGGCATGCAGGGCTCCGTTACCTTCGGACAAATACGCAGCAGCGTTTCCACCCAAGTAAGTACCGAGGAATGTCATAGTGGTTAGGGTCATGGAATCATTCCCTGAATTTATCCAAGCACTTCACAATTGTCAGCTGTAAATTCCAGATTTCCAGCTGACTAGATCGGAATCTGGACATGGTAGTTGGCAATGTGGAAGTCTCTCAGCCGACGTCACACATGTGTCTTCCTTTGTGTTTACAGGCCAAACGACATTTAACGGAGGAGGAACGCAGCCAGGTCGCGAGGGCAATGTGCCACGACCCTGCAACAGCGTGGCGCTGCCTGATAAAGCAAGTGATTACGAAACACGGCGGCTGCGTCTCAAGGCGCTCAAGTTGGCCGTGAAGAAATCCAAACAGCCCAGCGACAGCCTGGGGAACTCGTCCTCCCTCGGCTCCGACATGTCCGAGGAAACCCCACCCTCCAGCTCTGAGGACGAGCTCCCAGAGTTCGATGACCACGTGAGTGCCGTCTCCTCCTCGGACGAGGACTGCCCAGTCCCCCGTCGTGCTGTCAGCAGCAGCTCCAGAAAGAGGCTGGTCTTCCCCAGAAGTGTTGACGGGTCTGAACAACTGGGACTAACCTGTAGTGTCAGACTCACCAGGATGCCCTCAGCCGCCACCGAGTACTTTCTGCGTAAAATCACGTGTGTGTATCCACTGTTGCAGCGCAGCACCTCACCTGAAAAGCTGGACATACTGCAGGCTGCCATCGATTCAGCAAACATTCATTGTGAAACCGCCCAGGAAACCCCGGTGGAAGCCACTCCTCCTGGTGGGGGAGGAGAGGCTTCCACCGGGGTTTCAGCCCCGGAGGAGTGTGTTGTGGAAACACTGCCGGGGGACGTGCCTCTGTCCCCCACGTGGGAGGCGTTTGGAGGGGAAGGGGGGGCTCCTTCACCCCTGCCCCAAATTGACACTGTGAGTGGAGCGTTCCCCTTGGTGAGTGCCTGATGGAAGATGCAAGATACATGTAGAAACACAAAAAGAGTTGCACAAGAGAATGTCAATTCAATAAAACATCTACAGAACATAATTTGTGTTCGTGAGTTTGCTGGGACCTACCTCTGCGATGGTCAGCCACACAATGAGGTGCATCTGCTCGGCAACTCTTTTGTAAACCGGAATCTGGAATCTGGAATCTGACTCGGACTTATTTGACAAAGTGTTTTTGTAGAAAATGCATCACCGATGCACTTAAGCCTCCGCGCCACGTCAAGGCAGAGTCCATGTGGAGGGTACTAACTATAACTATATACAACAAACTAAATCTAACTAATACTACATCTAACTATGACTAACTAAACATGACTAAGTATAACTAAATATATATATAACCATAACTAAATAAAACTAAGTAAATCTCACTATAACTACATCCGCATGGAACTAACAATCTGAACTAACTATACACAATTGAACTATTTACAAATATACAAAACATGATGACATATGTCACCTCAAAGGAGAACATCGGCCATATCCCTGTTGATGGAGGTCAGAGTGCTGTCAGTAGGAAAAGTACAGTGAATGTCTGGCCCAGTATTCAGCAGGTATCAGTGTGGCAGTTAGAGCCAACCTATACTGGCTGACATAGGTTGACTCCAGCTGCCTCTGTGATACCTGCTAAATATTGCGCCAGACATTCACTGTATTTTTCCTTCTGACAGCACTCTCTGACCTCCATCAGCAGGGAGAATGTCTCCCTGGCCGGTGTTCTCCTTCAAACAATCATTCATTGAGTGGCAAGTTGTGTCTGATTGGGCAAATTATGTTGTCTTTAAGGGAGACTTTAATCTCCCATTACTGGGGAGGGAAGGGAAGGGAGGGAAAGGTGGGGGTGTGGGTTGAGGGCTGTTGAATACCTCAACCCCATAAAAGAGGACATTGACTTTATCCTTCAGGCTCTCTTTATTTGAGGGGTGCAGAGGGATGGGGAGGGGGTGGGAGCTGGGTTGGGGTTGAGGGCTCTCGAATCCCTCAACCCCAAAAGAAACCCATCTTTGTCTTTTCCGGCCTTTGCCTCTGGTGGGCAGAGGCAACTTGTCCAGTCACTTTGAAATGTGGAATCAAACTTGGATGTGGCATTTGTTTGCGTTTGTACGTGGCTAGAGGTGGGACTTTTTCGGCCAGGTCCCATAAGGTAGAATGGGAGATGGAAGGTCTTTTTGAAGTCACACGTGTGTGTTGTGTGGCTTTCATTCTTCGAATGTTTTGAAAACAATTTCCTGGGCCTGTTCCTGTGTGGCGCCATATGCACCTTTTAAATTTGTTCAATAGTCAGCAGCCACACGCATGCAAGGACAAGCCATTTGTAAAACGTGGCAGAACGCTTTTTAATGCTAAGAAGGCTCAACACAACATGAAACTTTGGTCGTAGTATCACCAGGGTCTCTAGACATAGCTCAACTGAACCACATACACTCTATCCAGATGTGTCGATCCCCAAGTACGTCTGGGCTGCCATGATGATGGCTGGAGGAAGAAGCTACTGCTAACGTGAGTGGTACAGAAACTCTCTTTTTAGTAAACTCTGTGCAAAGTTTCATGTCGTGTCAAAGCTCCTTATTGTTAAAAGTGCCCCATGCACTCCCATTGAAAGTGAGTTTGAGTTGAAAACGGAAACACGGTCAATCTTAAAAGTGCCTCTTTCGTCGTAATTATTCTTTTACTAAAAGGTTTGACTCATATACATACACAAAAAAGCCTAGGTTGTATTTTGGAAGCTCTGTCACATTGCGCAGGTCACTTTGCCGAAACTTGGGCTCACACCAGGGACATTTCCATCGTCAGTCTAAACTCTCTCAGAAAACCCACCACAAATCCGCACTTTGCACCTTTTCATTACATGATGAAAGTGCACTGAAAAAAAGATTTTGCAGTTGGTAGCAGGCAGTTGAACAAGAAGAAGAAAAAATGTTGTAGACTGTTACTTCTGGTAATGATTGATCAAATTTGCAGACGTTCTAGCCTAAACTGCATATTAGGTATGCCCTGTAGCACACCAAAGCAGCCATTGTATGATGAGATGCAGCTATTATGCACGACCACAGACATATAGCACCTGTTACACTTGACATAATATAATCTGTATTTATATCAATATCATGTAATTATTTGCTTATTTACATAGCGTTAATTACCATCTTATTGCACACTGACAAACATATTTACAGAAGACAGTGAAAATAAGGGTAACAAGGGTAACACATGGTGTAAAAGTTGTAGCCAGTACACAAAGTCACCGCCAGTGGATTTCTATGCATTTGGAAACCTGCGTTGAAAGTGGTATAAGTGAAATTCTTTTCATGCGTACTCAAGGTTAATACATTTGGCCTCCTGTGTTTTTGCTCCAGGCTCTGGCTACATGCTGTTTTCTGCCGGTTAAAGCTCATTAACACTTGCTTGTTTCATCAAAACATAGGCCTCTGTACCTCCACATTGGTCTTGTAGTCCAGTTAACTACAATCAAGATATTAAGGCTGAGCAGACATCCTAGTTTGTGGCTACCCATCACTCAAAGTGGCTACAACTCTAATTATGCATAACTTTAAGCTTTAGTATAATTTAAACAATTGAGGTATATACAAATGTAACCCTATATATTATGTATGAGACCCAAACCATTATTTGCACCAGGCAATAAACACGTTTATTCTTGCTGTAAAGTCATGCATTTTACCATTGGCTCTTATAGGGATTGACTTGCTTGTGGACTCAACCTCATGCCATTTGAGGAACTGCAGTATTTGGTTCTTCTACAATGGCTTCAATCATAAGACAAGGAGATTGCCGCGCGAGCTCAACCTACCGTGCCGTAACAATTGTCATAGTGGACTAATGGAGCTGCCATTAGCTGAAATTGTGGAGGCTTGTGGTGTATCCTTTGAGGCCTTTGTCCAAATGCATCATTTAAACAGCCTGAGGTCTGGCTCAAAGTAGCACAATATGTCCAACTAACATTGACGTTATTAGGAAGATTTTGAATACCTGATTTCATGTACGAGCAGAATTAAATGACACAAAGTCTCTGTTTCTCTCACAATAAGCTACAGTTATTGTTCATGTGAGAATTCTGAGCGGGGACAGCCTGCTTTGTGTGGGCTTTTACAGGCTAATTATCAAACCCCCTAATTAATTTCCTTTTTTTAATGTTTTATTTTAAGGGAGTAATCTTCAGTATCATTTTCACATCCATTTACTTTTTCAATGGCGGAAAATCAAGAGGAAGCTTTTAGTTTGTAATTACACTGTATTGCTTAGAATGGCACTTGTCATTTTTAATTTGATACTACATGACATAATTAGATGTAATATTCAAAGATTTAAATAGTAAATACTAATTATTGCCTTCTTAAAATATGTAATAATTAACTAGGCTTACTGACTCTGAATCAAGCTCTGTGACTGGTGGGTTGTTTTCCATTCAGTTTGCAGTTGTTACCTTACCTGATAATATAATATCAAACAAACACACATGCACAGACTCAGTTTTTTGTGTGCAGTGGGTCATGGGGGTCACATAATTAACCCTAAGATAATGTATTCAGGTAAATGCCCCATTTAACACCCCTGGAGCAGTCACAGCGGTTCAAGGATTTTACTGTAATATAAAAGCCACGGACAGCAGTAACTTATCATATATTTATTCAGTATTTTGCATTATATATCCTACATATCGTTCCACGACCACAGTCCATTACAATGGCAATGTCAAAGAGTTAAAAAAATACTCTATTGTGTCTTCGTACATCTAATGGAATTCACAGCAGGGAATAGAATCGAGCCTTTCTATGGGCATTGCCATTTGTTAAATGATGAATAGAGCAAAGGGAAGGTCAATGACTTAAAGCACAAGGTGGACTTTTAAGAGCTCCAGTGACGGGAAAGAGCTTTTTTTCAGACAAAGTGCTCCAACAGTGTTTTATCAAAATCAGAGGTATAAATAATACAAGACTCAAATGAATGTCAAAATTGCCCCGAAGGTCTTGGACTGGAAAAAAATAACTGCATTAAATAAAGAGGAAAAATTGACTTCTTCCCTGCCATATCATTTTCCCATGTTGTCAAAAAACGCTGTAAGGCTGTCATCCCAAGAGCAAAGGAAACAATGCATCCAATTATCATTTCACAGTGCAGGAGTCTCCATGCTATTGCCTCATGCTGGATGACTTTGTATACCTTGATGAAGAAAGACATATTACAATCTATTTCTTCAATAGACCAATATGTAAAGCCACTTCTGGCCTACTGTAGTCTACATCAGAAATTATAAGTGGAAATTCAACTGGTGGAAGTCTGATTCATACAGTCAGGTAATGAGAAATCCTGCAAAGGCTGTGCGCTCCAAAGAGTTGATTCATTTGGAGCACTGCTGAATTTCCAGTGCCAGCGCAGGCCTGTGACTCTTTTAAAGTGCTCAGGCGTCTGGGACATCTGAGGGACTGATCTCAACATATCGCACTAGCGCTGCAAATGAATTGGTCCCCCAGGTCTCCAGAGCTGTCAGCAACTCACATTGTATGAGAGCTTCATTCATCAACACATTTCTCCCTGTGAGCAGCAACTTTTGCAAGAAAAAAAAATGTAGCAAAACTTCTTTCTCAAGACTTTGGCATGATGAATATCCATGTGGTATTGTGGAACAGTTTGTGGAGCTGAATTCATGAACTAGTGCCTGTCAGGGTGCAATACTTTTTAGGTCAGGTGTAATACCAGTTTTCTTTAGAAACATCAATTTCCTCTTGAAATGAACTAAATATTGAACTTTATTGAGTTGACCATTTTACGGTTCAGCTGTCTGTCAAGTTTAAGAAGAAGAAGGATGCATTTGGGTGACGCTTATGTGTCCTTTATTTTCCGAGGAACTTTCCTGGGAAGAACTATGTAAATCGTGATTAGCTAACTAGAAATTATAAATAAATTATAAATAAAGATGTTCGTTGTTTATAACCAAGTAAATATTGAATGATAAATAATCCTATTGGAAAATGTACTACCAAAAAGTAACTTGTCAGCGGGAGTGTTGTTGGCCAACCAAACCACACAAAAGCTTGAGAATATTTTTAATTATTTTTCTTTGTTTTTCTAAATACAAATGTAAATGTTTTTTTACAAATCTATATTGTAATACATCTTTTCCCTACAAGTGGAAAAATGATTGGGCAGTGAAAGCCACAAACACTAACCAATCTTGTTTGTGACACTTCACCAAGCCAATAAAACACAAAAAGATGAATAAAAGAATACAATAAATAAAAAACAGTATGTAAACAGTATGTATTTTGTACCACCATTTTCCTCTCCATCATCTGCACAGTGCTGGATACTTAGGAACCTAATATGAGAACACTCTGTCAAGGTAGGACTGACCCATTCAGGATTGTCCTTGTATAACCCTCCACTAGAGTAAAGAAAAATTACTTTTGATTCCCGAAAGTTATTGAAATTACTGCAACCAGGTTGTGTTTTTCTCATCGCACATAAATATTTGGCTTTTTAAAGAACGTTAGAGCATTTGGACTCAATAGAATCATAAGATAAGATGAAGGTTTCTGCTGTGCAGGGTTAAAGGTTATGCATAGACTTGGCATCATGGGTAAATATTTATACAATGGATTAATAGACACATCATTTCAGGGTCAAACACACTCTTTCAATTTCCCTAAATTTAATTAAAATAAATGTAATTATATCCTGAAGATCTTTCTCCTCTCGGTGTCGCTGCTTTTATCACTGCAATCTCTCGGGCTCACATAAACAGGCACTTACACAAACACTTCTTCAGACGAGGAGCAGTTTGAACATTCAAGCATTTACATGGCATTTATTGTATGATACTTGAGCGCTGCCGTCCTTGTGACCCTATTGAGAAGCAGTTGTGAGGGTAATGATGATTACACAGCAATGTCAACTGTCTGGGCCCAGCACTCAACGCTGTGTAATCCAAACTCTCAGGCAGCACAGTGCTTTCTTTCTGGGGAGGTGATAATTTACTGTAGAAGTGTGGGAAGCCTGGAGTAGGTGAATATCCTCTGAGTATTAGTGAAGGGGCTGTGAGAGGGCCGGTACAGACTGACGTATCTAGCACAGACAGATGCTGAATGTGGACTCGGCTGCCACCGATTTGGGAATGTAGGCTACGGGGAACACGTGGCGGGGCAAGGTAGCAGGGGACCCAGGGGAGGCAGGCAGATGGGCCTATATTAGAAATCTCAGATAGCTCTGCTTCTCCCTGGACGCAGCCCAACACTGTCAGGTCAGAGAGTGAAGCATCGGCCTCTTCAGATCCAGGTGGCTCCATGTCTGACCTCACTTCTCCATTCAGCTGCAGCCACATGTTCACGCCTCGTTCTGTGCACATTGATGAAAGAGCAGACTGAGGCCTTGTCCACACGTACCAAAACAATCTTTTTTTCCTCCATTTTCCTCGGCATCGTTTCAAGAATATCTGTGTCCAAATGGATCCACTGAAAACGACTCAAAACGCTGTAGTTTTATATTTATATATTCCAGGCCTATAGGTGGCGCTTGAAATTCACCAAAAATGGAGAAGAAGAGACGGAGCATGGCATAAAGCTTGCGCGCTGTATACAAACAGACAGTAGACGGAGAAACTGAACACAACAAGAGGAAGATGGAAATGGCTAGTGCAAGGAAACCAGAATCGTTTATGTGGACCGATAATGAGGTCGAACTGCTGCTGCGACACACACTCAACTACAAGGCGAATAAGTTGCAAGAAACACGAACACAAGCAGTAGTCCGCCATTGTTGTTGTTGTTATGAGATGTCGCGGGGTTCAGAGGTCGAAGGCTAGAGGTTGAGGGATGGGGCGACGGCGGCATTGATATGGAAAGTATGCGGATTCGCCGTCCACATGAGAATGCAAGGGCTGCGTTTATGGGTTTTTCCACCCTGAGGCCCAGTTTCAAAAAAGTGCGTTTTCAGGCACTGCGTTTACAAGATCCATGTGGACGATCAGGGCTGTAAACTAGTGGTCACCACTAGCCAAATGGGACTAAAATATTCCCCTGGCGACTTTTGGAGGGATACATGCCACGGGGCGGGTAAATGTTTGTCCCGATGGTTGTGCTCTTGCAATAAATTATGCATGATATAGCAAAACATTGTAGTAGCTGTAAAGTGATAAATTATGACGGTAGCAAACGTTAGTGCTAAACCGGTGATTTGTTGTGTGTCGCACTGAAGTAGCTCCCCCGATGTCACCGCTGTAGAAAATAGTTCCCCTCAGTAGCAACGTAGCGTGCGCGTCACCGCTCTTTAAAAGTGTGGCGCAGTGACTGTAGCCGTTTTTAGACAGAGCCCCAAGCCGCCAATTTGCCTGTCCTTTTTGCGGCTTGGCCCGCGGTTTTAGACAGAGGTCGGCAAATTGGGGGTCTGTTTTGGTCCACTGATTTTCCGCCTCGGAGGGTACACTTATTTCCGCCTCGACTGCTATTAAAACCGAGGTGGAAATGTGCTGGCCTCTGCGTGAGGTTGGCGGAGGTGTCAATGACCTGCATTGTTGTGCGACCCACAGCCGGGGAGTTTTAGAACCAGGAAACAGCTGATCACAGCAGTCAGTTCATCACTTCATCTGCGGACATTAAGATGAGCAACTGGACAGCCGCTGAGATCAAGGAGATGCTAGCGTCTCCTCTGTCTCTGTAGCTGTTTGGTTGTGTTAGCTTGTTGTTGTAGCGCAAGCCAGTAGGAACGGTCGCTTCTTTCAAATTAAAAGCCCCCCGCTAAGAACCCAGCTCTAAACTCCAATAGGGTGCAATGTAAAGCTCTTATTTTGAAGACAAATTCTATGTCACTGTTCACAGCCCAACTTCAAGCTTCAAGTCACGTCACATGTTTACGCCTACCTCAGAGGCGGCTTTTGGAGAAGGAGGAATATTATGCCTCCGTTTTAGAAAGACAGGCCGGCACATTGCCGCCCTTACCTTGGAGCAAATGTGCCGCCTCTTCAATCTAAAAAGGGCTGTAATTCGAGCACAGCAATGTGGCGGCACATTCCCAGTGTGACTGAACCAAAGAGGAAAAACACAGAGGAGATAGGTGGAAAGGAAGGTGACAAAGAAACATCAACGAAAAAAGCAAAAGTGAGGAAGTTCAGTGAGAAGTGGAAGACTGGGTCCCATCTGTAGTTCTGATGTGTAATTAATGAGTGTTTCCTTTGTCAAAGTTTTGCACTGTTAAAGTTTTCAATTTGCAATGTTATGAAATTTAATTCATAATATTAAAATGTATTTCTAAATATTGCTATATAATACTGTTATCTCCATGAAAAGTACTGAAACAGATGTATATGCAACAAAAAGAGGCAATTTATTATTTGGCCGGTAAAAAAGGTACTTGGCCGGTAGATTCTTTCATCTACCGGTCTCCTTGGCAGGTGAGCCAAAACGTTAGTTTACAGCCCTGCGGACGATCGGCCAAAACAATGCAATACACGTGCGTTTACACTAAAGAGCGTTTCCGTATGGACGGGGCCTAAAGAACAGAAGAGATGAATATTTTTTCTTCTTGCACGTTAGCCAAGTAATACTTTTCGGTTCTAGTTTAAAAATGCATTCATTAGAACTCTCCACCCAAAAAGCTATAAACAGGAGATTAATGGCAGAAATCTCAGAAAGAACACCAGAGGAGGAAACTGCCTGTCAGGACAGACATGCTAAACTTGTCATATGTAAAAAATTGAGAAAAATAGATAGAATACACATCTTACGTTCACATTTTTGTATTTTAAAATACATTTCTGCACACCTGACATAAGTGTTATGTCTCCTCAGGCCAACGTCATGTCTTTTCTGTTTCCTGTTTTATTGTCGCAAACTATCCAAAGACTCAGATCAGGATGTTCTCTATTGTTTCTTGACCATGCTGCAGCACACAGCAGGAGATATCAATATCAACGATAGAGTGGAAAGTAATATACAGACAAGCAGAGAAAAGTGTGAAGTAGATATACATCGTGATCCCAGTCTAGAAAGAAAGTGGCAGCATTTTGTTCTTTTGAAACAATTAAAAACATCCACTTACTGTATCCAAGTGTGTACATCCTGTGCTTTTTATGTCAATGAAGTTTCCTAGAAACTAGGTCTGCTCCAACTCTCACCTCTTTTAAATCAAGGCTGAAAGCCTTTTTGTTTGGCACTGCCTTTCACTGAAGCAATTGTAACGGCTTGATGTGTAAATAAGCAAATGTTGGCTTACAACTTCACCATATCAATAGGTCAGTATTTGTTCACAACTTGCTGAATGCATAATGCCAAAAAAATAAATAAAAAAATAATACATATATACACATATTTCAGGTTTAGATATCAGGATTGTCACTACTTGAAAGATTAAACCCCCTGGGACTGTAGGGCAGATGCACACATAATCATAAAACCTCTGTTACAGCACTTACTACATGTACTGGATAGATTAGTGGATAATTAGATAAAGTCAAAAGTTCAAATGATGATTAAATCCCATAAAGCTTCTCCACAGTAAATACTTCCCATCTCTGTGTAATGTGAATTGATACATGGGGGAAAAAAAGGGTAATCCGGGAATCGCCCGCAGCTTGTATTCAATAACAATGCAATTTCAGAGCTGCTTGTATTATTTATTGAAGTGCTGTTGAGGGCACTGAACAAATTTTCTTTATTGTCCAAATGGCTTCTTGTAAATCCTGCTTCACTGTATTTTGGTGTGGCAATTATTACTCAGGATACAATGTCCTCTGCAGAGGACAAATAGACTTCTCAGTGTGAGTTTATGGCATTAAATATGTTAAAACACTGTATCTGTTGTCAGAAGATTTTTTAGAGCATTTGCAGTTTAATTTACAGGCCATCTGGGGAAGTGTGGAGCAGATAGCCAGATTAGAAACGTGGGGTTTTGATGCATACCATGCATGGTCTAACGATACTTATCCTCTGCTAGATTTTATTTTCAAAGCTGGGCAAGTACAGGAGGAAAATGCACTCTTTGCTAAAACTCAAAATAGTGCATCAAATGTGCAAGCAAAGCAGGCTGAAATATTGATGTTCAAATGCAAAAAAGACTTTTGCTTTTTGAACAAGAAATCAGTCCAGCGTACCTAGCACACAGACCATTTTGGTGAATCTGATCTGGTGAATATAGGTTATAAAATGATCCTTTTAATTTCAGTAATGCATGTTATCCTACAAAAACCTGCGCTTGTGTAATCAATCAGACAAAGCCTCCTTCTGACACACACTGCTTGGTATGAGGTGAGGTGTTTCCCCAGGGCTGCGGTCTTAGCCCAGGGTAAGACTAATGACTCTCTGGCTTGAGTGGCCTGAGCCTCGCTGTGGCCCTTCCCTCTGGTTACCAGCTGCTGCAGTGCCAACGAGAAAGGCTCCTGCGCTCCGATCCAATCAGGTGAGGACTGCAGCGAGTTCTCCTGCACTTCTGACCAACTGCACGGCCTGCCCCACTGGAGGGCTGTGCCTCCAGAGGCAGAAACAGGTCTTTCAAAGATCCGGTCCACATTTTTCACGGCAGCAGCAGCGGGATAAGCTGTGAGCCGAGCTCCTAACATGACACTTCGAAATACCCTCCTACTTTGAGAGGATCAGGATCAGTCATAGACATTTAGGCTCTGTTGATTCTGACCTTCAGGAAGAAAAGAAAGTGATAGAGAAACACTAAGCAAATAAATACTAAAGAAGATTTTATTTTTGCTGACACATGCGACAAAGTGACCATAGTAAATCTGCAGAGAACATAAGGGGGATTGAGCCCACAAATTCAACTCAGAAGGGTAGTTTTTTAAATTTATTTTTTGACAAAACTCACTTTCTGTCCTTTACTCTCTCTCTGTTTCAGAGTAAAATGTCCTCAGGCGGTGGCACCCTTTCCACCTGACATTAACATGCCGCTCTGGCTTTAGTTCATCTCTGGCATACACATTAAAATCCAATTCTCTCTCCCTCACCAAAAATTTGTCATGCACAGCATGTCCTCCTCCAATATTTCGCTCCATTCTGCCAGAGCCAACAGCGCATCCATCTTTACAAATGCATGTTGAGCATATAAGCATTGTTCAAACTTAGAGGACTTTATTTAAAATTCCAAACAGATGCCAAGGCCTTATAAAGAAAACACATATGTCGTGCTGAACTAGTGGGGGAATGTGCATCCAATATGACATGGAGGGCATTTTCATAATACGATGATCCTGTGCATGAATATTAAAGTCACTGTCAGCATTATCCGTCTCCACTTGCATGTTGGAACAAGCAGACACAGAATAGAAATGTGAAATGTAACGTTATGACATAGTGGATCAAACTGCTATGTGTAGTGTCCCTCCTAGTGATTAGAGTAGCCTCATTTGGCTTTCCAGATCAAAAAATTGACTCAACAGGAAGCTCCAAGTGAGTAGTGGAATTATTGTACATTCCTCTGCTGGCTAGAAACCAACAAGTTCTCCATATTAAACAACAACATTCATAATTTGTCAGAGTTCTATGGAATGACCCATTGAAACGTGTCCTGATCCATAAAAAGTATGCTAAATTGGTGAGAGCTGCGTGCGTAGCAGTTAAAGAAACAACAAAGGTAGAATTTTATTTCTTTTTAGTCGGGCAAACTCCAGTCAATGAAACACACAGTATGTAGGGTCCCTCAAACAGCAACAAAACACTGAGTTTGGGTTATTTGTTATCGTCATTGATAAACAACTGCAATCACTAAAGAAAATCTCTTTTAAGGTTTTAGTCACGTTATGTTTAGTCACGTTCCTTTCTCATTCTCGGACTCTCTCCGGCAGGTTATTGCAACAGATGATCAAATGTAATAAAACATAGAGTGAACTAGCAGATTGCTCTGGGTTTGAACATTGGATTTGGTCAAGTACACAGCTCAACAAAATTCAGAACAAAGGTCTAGCTGTTTTTCAACAAAATTTTAGTCATCAACTACCGTGTTTATGGAACATCTTTGTCATATATGAAATCTTTTCATCTGAGATAGAGGTGTCCTAAGAAGAGGACAGATGCTGTACTTTGGGATGGAACAAACATACTAAGACGTTATGACTCAGTGTCCCCACATTCAGTTTTTCTTCTTCTAAAGCAGTCCTGCTGCAGATTTAACCACAGCACCCCTGAATGAGAGCATGGCTTGCACAAGTGTGAACACAGAGGGGATCATGTGTGGCCACACAGACCCTAATGGAGCCATTATGACCCACTGCATGTGAACAAATTGTGCATCATCACGTACACCACTTTTCTCTTCTTGCTGTGTGTGTGTGTGTGTGCGTGTGTGTGTGTGCGTGCGTGCGTGCCTGCGTGCGTGCGTGCGTGCGTGCGTGTGTGTGTCATGGATGAAAGCCAGCTAGAGGCTTGTTTGTGGATTTGGTGATTCCAACTTGGATCACTCTTATGAATGGAGGTTTAGTTTAAGAAATGCATGTATAAAAACATTTGTATTGTATAAAATGGATAAATACATTTTTGGAGCATGAAATGGCCTGGTAGAGACACCTGTTCTCCTTCAGTGGGCGAGTTAAAATCTCAAAATTTGTAGTCACAGAGTTAGACAGGAAATCAGTGGAAAGAGATTAAATTACTTTTGTGCTATTTTGTAATGCTGTGAGACAAATTGTAATCCTCCTACATCAAATTTAGGTAGAAACAAAACTACTAAATAGAGAGGTAATTACATATCACAAATACAAATGGCTATAGTTGTAAAAATGTCTACCACAAATACCATCAATAACAGGATGTGATATCATGAAAATATTACAGGTTATAACTTTTAACACAAGAAACAGAAATCTCAAAATCTGGGCTAAAAGGAGGTGAACGGACACTTCTAATACAAACCATGGGTTCAGGAGAACCTCCAATCCCAAACATGTCAAGTGACGTAGTAAAAAGCATGAGAAAGTCCAAGCAGGGTGAAGGTTGAGAACATGGATTGGTCAGACAGACAGAGGGCTTTCACCCAGGAGACTGGTGTTGAAAGGTTAAAAGTTGTGTTTTGTCTTTCTATATAAGCTTGTGCTTGTTGAGTCAAGATTTCACATAGATAATCTTGTTTTTATCTTACCATCCTCTCCCATGAGCAGATGCGGCCGAGCTCAGAGTTCATGTGTCCACCGTGAGCCTCGTTTTGCAACGTAGTGGACGGCTAAAAACATCACACTATCTCAAAAGAAGGCACACCAGCGAGGCCACGGGAAAGATTATGTTCAGGAATGATGACCTCGTTGACATTGATCTGCTCTGCATGAGAGGAGATGAAAAAAGCTAACAGGTGAAGCTTATCTGACGTTTGGAGCAGATTATCTGATTTCATTGTCGAACTGACCGGAATCCTGCAGCTACTGTTTTGCTTCTGCAGAGCTCACATATCTTAACTTGATCTCAGTCTATAAATCAATTTGAGGCTCTGTGTTTATTTTTGTGTGTTGAGAATGTTCAAGAAAATGTTGAAGCTTAATCCATAAAAGCCTTAGTTGCGCTTAAGACAGGAGAATTGACTACGGCCTCATTAGAGCAACAACATATGACTGGTATGCCTTCTTGGTCCAAAAATATCGGGGATATTAGATTAGAAAATCATGCCACAAGACAAAATATTACAACGACTGCTTTGTTGTGAAAATCAAATAAAAAGCTTCCCTCCAAGAAAGATGAAGTTCCATCTCATTGGTAAAGTAATGATGTATGCCATGGGTCAGGCAGGGAGAGGTGATAATGATGATAGTCATTTAACATATTTACTGGCGCACGCTGGATTACCATCTGCAATTTTATGGTTGATTTAGAATCACTTTATCCTCTCTTTTATAGCAGCGATTTCACAATCAAATGTGCATCAGCCATCCTTTTATCATCCCATGTTTGCTGAGCCAGCGAAGGCCGGTTTATTGTCGCTGAAAAAAAGAGTCTTTCATTACGTCTTCATATAGATGCCTTTTATCTAAGTCTCTTTTCAAAGGGAGGCCTCCATGTTCCGCTGGCTTCATGACCAGTGCTCATCATTACTGAGCCTTTGACTGTACAGTGCACAGACTTCTTTACAGGGCTGTAAGTCAGTTAATGATTTTAGGGATGGTGGACTGCAAAATCACCTCCTTTATTATTTCTCACAGTCTCTGTCTGAAGTGTGCAAACGGAAATGTGCATGAGCTTCTGTTGTTAATGTGATGTGCAGAATAACACAGCCACTTACAGTTTGTGACTGGACCATCTAATGCACCTAAGGGATGTCTTGATCAAGTATTTGGTCCTGATCCAAGTCCTTTAAAAGGGAACAACACCCTCAAATTCTGCTACAACCTTGTGTCCTAGCTTGTTTGAAGGTGCGTGCTAGTAAGTTACTCTGGAGAAAGATAGTTGATTGTCAAGTCTCGATCCCAAGTTGTCAAATACCGATGCTTTGTTTGATATACAATTTTTTTGTTGGTCGTCAGACCCAATGATTGGTTGTTGGTGGCAACTTTACAACCAAATTCTCCTTTACGGCATTCAACAGATAAATGAGGGAGCAACAACTGAGAGCGTGGTGGTAGTGATGTAGAGTTGGTAATCAGAGCTAATCAGATTCTCTGTGTATTTTCTGTGAAAACTGGTAGTCGCTTGATGCTCTGACAGTCATTAGCAGGATGTTTATAGCCCTTTAAGAGAGTCACTGTCTGGGTAAAGTGGGGCTCCTGCTGTGTGTGTGTGTCTGTGGTGGGTGGGGTAGTCAGTTCCTAGCTGTAGCTGAGCTGTTTACAACAGTTAACACCCTTATTATCATCCGTAAATTTCTTGTTAAGCTAAGAATACAGCACACTCATCACCAGGCACAAGCGCTGTGTTTACTGCTACAGATGAGGAATAAATCTTGTTTTGCACGACACTGCCTCGTCACTGTCAATAATGCTCATGCAACCAGCAGCTATGTGTGAGAGGTCAACAGAACTGGAGTAGTAGGCAACTAGCCTTCCACTCAAAGAGGTTACATTAAAATCTGAATACAGCTTTGGAGGCAGAGACCCATTCATTCCTTTGAAAGCTGTTCAGTGGCGCATGATGCCAAAAGGGCTTGACTTCCTGACGATACAATCACACGAATCTCCACGTTTGTTGGGCAGATGGAGTGCCCGCAGTAGAGATTTCCCCCGGCTAACTTCCGGTTTTGTGCCCAGCTAACTTGAATAGAGATGCAAATGATCTAATATTGCGATTCTTCTAGAGTTTCTGAATTTTATTGGATGTAATAGCTCAAATTATGATCAAAGAGGTATGATGCTCAAAAAATGTATCCACCCTTTTACAGCTGCTTCCTTTAAAATGTAAGCTTATGGGAAAAAGCATTTTTTGGCACCAGTGCATCACGTAGTGTTTTAATTACATGGTTTGGCCAATACTAAAGTTCTTTTCTTTCCTGGGGGCTTGGTTACCACAGTCAGTCAAACATGTAGGAGAGCTTGAGGTCTTGCCTATTTTGGTCATGGTTATGGAATTGCAAGAGAATTTAGTTTGACCACTTATAAGCAGTTTTATGTACAGTATGCACTTAGTATAAGTGACCTTTGTTCTCTTGTATTTGTAAACTCATATGCCAGCAAGAATTAATGTGATTATGTGTAAGAAAAATAAAAGAAAACGTCTGAAACATTTAATAGATTTACATCTACAGTAAAGGAACCAATGGACTTGATCATCCTCAAGACAGTTTAGAGGAAGTCAGGAAGTTAACAGATGGTGGAGCCTTTGAGATATTAAGAACAAAATGTCATGACACTGAACTGCCACTCGTTTTTAACAACCAACCATGAGCTCACATGAGCTAGACTCACGTATGTCTGAGGGCAAGATGAGGTTAAATCTACTGGAAATCAGTAGTAAGTGAACCTTTAGCTGAGAATATTTTTAAACGCTTATTCGAAAAAAAAGTTCTATCTAGTTACCTTTGACACCAATCATATTGACTATAATTATCATCCAATAGCTTCTGTCTACAGTAACATTTTGCACACTATCGTACAAAGAAGCAACTGGCCTGCTGGCTGTGATGATGTGGCACCCTGCCAACTTCACACCTTTCCCACCTGTCAAGTTATAAGTAGTGTGCACCCTGGTTGTCTTTGAAATTAACAAAAAATAAATTTGAGCAAACAGATGGGCAGTGGGAACTGTGTTTACCCAGATGGTGTCTGGACTGACAAAAGAGCAAACACCTTAAGCAATGCGTAATACAATGTTTGCCATGAGATAAAGAATTCTTATATGAGAAAATGTGTTTCCTTTATCCTCGGGTTTACACAGGAGCCTAATGCAATCAGTCGAAACAAGAGGTCATAATGAAGATGCTAAATTGTATTAAAGGCTTACCAACATCTAAAAAGGTGATGCCAACCCGGTCACAACAACACAACGGCACGCAAACTTGATATGTCTGCAATATCACACTCTCTGCAGTGCAGTGCATTCCTGCTGTGCCAACACATGGCATTCTCTCTTGGAATTTGGACACCTTAGCTGTTCCTGGTAAGTAATTTTTTACTTTGCCAGTGAGTGAAAATTGAGTTTGGAGCTGTTATAATGGAAAATGGATGCATCTGCAAGAGTCAGAGTCCTCTTTGTGCAAGACTTCTGCTGTATCCTTTGTAGGATTTAGATTAATGTGGCAAAGACACTGCTCATGTAACTGAAGCAGATGTAGCTGATGAATTCAGCCATATGCTGTGGATAATTAGAGAAGACTTTCGAGATTAAAGTTGCAATGCTTAAGATTGCCTCGCAACGGCAATGTCTACTTCACAATCAAAGCCACTTCAGGTTTCACCAGTTTTTTGCTTTTAATGTGGAGCAGCAGGAAGACATGATTGGTTTGCATTAGCAGTAACTTAATACCGCTTGTATGTGAGGTTAAGAGTGCTAACTGTAAAAATTACTAGATAAATAAAATCAAATAAATTTCCTTTAAATCCGTTTTGAATGCTATCAGATACAGCGCTATGATTAAACAGAACTACTAAATAGACAGGAAATTAAATAGCACAAATACATTAAACAGCTATAGTTGAACAAATGTCAACCACAATCTGTACCAACAACAGGGTTGGATATCATGAAAACCTTACAGGTAATAACTTATAATAACTTCACACTCATGTGATCCAAATAGTATACCGTCATAGAGGAAAAAGGGTTTTGGAGATCCAG
This sequence comes from Diplodus sargus, assembly GCA_903131615.1. Taxonomy (NCBI): domain Eukaryota; kingdom Metazoa; phylum Chordata; class Actinopteri; order Spariformes; family Sparidae; genus Diplodus; species Diplodus sargus. The sequence goes on along the minus strand of CAEMYA010001588.1, from coordinate 1,526,536 downwards.
GCTATCTTCACTATCAGACGTATTAAGTCTAATAAATGTGAGTCTTCATGATTTTTCTCTGTTGAGAACTCTGTGTGCAGAATTCTGATTGGAATGTTATCTACAATATTAAACCCCCCAAACTGATGCTGTCCTAACCTTGCCGGACAAGCATTGAGAGGTGATAGTAGTCATGAGGAACATAAGATTGAAAGTTGATCCAGAAGCTTAACAGCAGGACCCGCCATTATAAAATCCTCAGTGAGACTTGAGGAATGGAAGTCTGTGAATTAACCGCTAATAAGTCACCAATATCACATCAATTCCATTTGATTCTGTTCCAGTTTTGTGTTGAGAACTTCATTTAAGCACTTTTTGCAAGTGGCCCAACTTGTGGCATAGAAATGTATTAAGTATAATTACTGTGAATCATATCATCAATCATTTTTCTTGGATAATTACATGTACACAGTCATGTACACACCCCTCCAGTCTTGTTTATGTTTATTTGTTCCTTTATCTTATCCTTGTCACCTTTTATTGCTTTCCAATGTATTGCTTCAATAACAATGCTGCCTTGTGCCACCTATGTACTGTACCAGACTGACACACCAAATCCCCTTTTGGGATTATTAAGGCGTCCTGTCCTGTCCTGTCCTGTCCTGTCCTGTCCTGTCCTGTCCCAGCTTGCGTTGTCCTGTCCTACAGAAGTTCTGTAGTCACCTTAGGGGGGTGGTGTAAAAGAATAAAGCAAAACGTTTTTTAAAAGTACTGTGATTTTATGTGGTGATACTGCTTGAATATATTATCTTGTTCAGTTGATTGTCTATTTACATCCACTTTCTGTTGTGTTAGCTGCAATTTTGGGTTCACACATGAACTGTGGCGCACAGCAGAATTATGATAAATACAGTGTAAATACAGAAGTTCTGTGTATTTTTAGTAGTTATGTCCCTCCCCATGCATCACACCAACATGTCACAAAAGGCTTGTATGTTAAGTGCTAAAATGTTTGATGAATTTTTGTGAGTTTGTTCATTCAGAGCAGGTCAGTCATATTTGCCAAGATAGAACCTTGTCTGCAATATCTTGTATTGCAATGCTGAATTAAATCAACCATTTGGTATGAATTAAAACTGATGTTGCCACAGGCAGGAAACAGGCAAGGACTGAATTCTCATGTTTTTCGTCTTAAAACATTGTGACTTTTAAAGCTACTTTCTGGGTTTTGTTTTGATTTAAAGCCTGCAAATTTAGTTTGAACACCAACCGCAGCAGCTGTTTTCAACACAAAAGTCTCTGTTAAAGCCACTGTTCTCTAACTGCCAGCACTACAAGTCAGAATAACAAAGTTAGCGACAGACTCGTGAACATGGTGGAGCAACTAGCAAGATAAAGTCCACGCATTGTTTCTTTATGGAGTGGATCGAGACCAAAATGTCACTCAAGGTTTGCTTATAATTTAGCCATATCAAATTTGGAATGCTCACTGTTCTTCTTGAGAAGAAGCCCCCCCCCAAAAAAAACAGAACAAAACAAAACAAAACAAAACGAACAAACAAACAAGCAACAATACAACAAAATGAAACAAGCTAACAAACAGAAGATTATGCAACTTAAAATTCCCCCCATATGGAGAAAAACATATAATAGCATGCTTAACACTGTGGCACACATGGCAACCATTTATTATTTTGCATATTATATAGATTACTATTGTTTATTTATCAAACCTAATAAAAGGCTAATCTTTGTCTTTTGAGTAAATGAGCAGTGTAATTTTAAAATGGCTCCAGGCTTCAGAGGCTGCCTTTGAATACTATATTAGTCACGGTAATGAAGCTCTTTGAATGCAAGCACAGAAAAACTTATCACACATGTTGACAAGGGTTGTAAACAGAATACATTGTCTAGTCTTGTGGCTGCTTTGCAGTATGTTCGATTATGGCGACCGTCTGTGGGGAGAACTCTATTTCTGTCTCTTGAATTGGGTAGCACTCCAGTAACCCATCTCCTGATACTCACTGTAATTTTACCTGCAGTAAAATTTGCATTTGAGTACAATTTGCATATGTAACATTTTTTTCCAGCCAAACTTTAATCGAAGCGAGCTTAAACAGGATAATTGTCTTGTTTGGAATTATAGCTGCAGGAAACCTCTCAGCATTCTCCTACACAAGTACATTGTGGTTATTGCACTGCCAGTTGTCACTCTGTGGTTGTGCTATTGTTTGTGCTATTTTGTTCTTCATGTGGAAACATTTTTTTCTCAAACAATTCATTCAACACCCAGCCTTGACTCAAACTGAGGTAGGCTCGTATCAGTGTCATGCTAATTAATTTAAATTATAATTTGAGGGAAAATCATCATAATGCAATTTTTATGCCTGCCGTATTTGAAGATAATGATATTATTACAAATACCGGTAACACAACTACTTCTCATTTAAATGATAATTTGGTGTCACTGTGTTATTTTTTGTGTGACTGCGCGGAGCTGGGACAGCAATGTGGGTCAAATGAAATTAGGCATTTAAATGACAAAGCGTGCTCACGCTACGAGAATGCAACGGCTCCATTCAGATTTGTCAAAAGTCTTTCATCAGCTTCCGATTTGATTTATGAGGGAGTGGCCCGGGCCCTGTGCTCTACTGTATCCCGATGCGCCGATAGTGTGACAAATGGCTGTGGGCCTGGTGACTACAAAGCACAGTAAACAGAGCCGGAGCTGCTGCCGCTTCACACAGTCGAACTTTCCACAGGGCTTCCTCACACATCATTCATCTCCTTCATGGCTTGATGAAACTGTAGAGAACGCACAATAAGGATGGCGTTATAGTTCATACTGTACGTTGGAGGACAGAGTTGTTGTTGTTTTTTTTTGGCTCAGCTGTGAAATATGGCCCTCGTGCACAGCAGTTTCCTGCCTCAGATCAAAATGGAGAGGTTCATATTATGTAATGTGGATTTTAAGCAAGTAAACCGTTAGGAGGAGACTTTTATTAAGATTTCTACCCAACATTGGAGCAGAGAAAACACATATTTTTGGCACTCCATGTGCAGTAATATCTCAGGCAGATGTTTTACTACCATAATCTTCTTATCATTAAACTCAGCTTAGATGAAACCAAACCAACCAGACAAAAGAGGGCTGGGGTGCATGCAACAGCCAGCCTGTTCTCATTCCCAATGCTTCAAATACAGCAGCCTGGTCAGTGAGGCATCAAAGTTTGATGCTGTACTGGTGCCCCTTCAGTGTCACTTCTTGATGTGTCCCTCTGGTGCAGAATAAAAAACAAGAATAGTCTCAAATGAGGGGTGGATGAAATGGTAATACACTGAGCCTCCCTCTGGACACTGGTGATGAAGAGTCAAGCGTTAAGTTCTATTCCTTGAGTAAGTCAATGTATGTAAATGACGTTGCATTATATGAGTGACAAATTTCCATCAATTGCTGTATGTGATGCGAGTCATGTCACTCGTCACTCGTTCTTTTCCTAAAACTTACCAAGTAGTTTTGGTGCTTAAACCTAACCAAGCTGATGCAGATTGACAACATCAATAACAGTACGAAAGGCATATCATGTGTGTTAGCACCCTTATTGTTAAAGTCTAACAGGTGTTGCATGTAATGTATTTGCACTAACCTGACTGTGAAGCCCTTCATATGAAAAAATATCCTTGAGGGGGTAGGTAGACCCCCATAGTTTGAAGACTAAAGGTGCTATTGTAAGAAAAGTTGATCTTTGAGTCTCATTTCAAATTTGTCAAATTATGATGCTTAGGGATTCCCAACTTGTCAGAAACTGACACTTTGGGATTGGAAACCCACCCATCCTACAATCCCAAAGTGTAGTTTCTTTTGGAAACCCAGTGTGTCATAATTTGATGGGCTGGGAATAAGACTACTTTTCTTACAAACAGCAGATGTTATCTTCAAACTATGGGGCTCTACCTACCCCCTCAAGCATCAGTTATGCACCTTTAAGGTTACAGACCAAACTGCTGTATTTGATGAGGTCAGAGTAAGAATGTGTTGCAAAAGCAGTCATAGAATCCCAAACAATATTTCGAAGCCAAATGTCTCAAACTGCTCCTTTAATACAGTTCTTTGTTTAGCATGGAAAAAACAGTGATATCCTTCTTCAGTGTGCAGTAATCATTAGCTGAGTCTTTTTAACCTTTCACTAAATATTAGTGTCAATTAAGATAATATAAATCAGCCCTAAGACCTGTGTTCTGTCATTCATTCTTTTCATTTTAGATAAAGCAAACATTCTGCATCTCAACTCCAGTGTTTTAGAAAAAGAAACTGAGTAAACCACACACCGATGGTTATCAAGACAGGCTACTATTTCCATGTTAAGATTAAATGCCATTTGAGTTAATTCAAGTGATATATGATAATAATAATAATAATAATGATAATGATAATGATAATGACAATAATAATAATAATAATAATAATAATTATAATAATAATAATAATGAGGCAATCCTGAACACTTCTCATGGGTACTCAAATACAAATCTTAAAGGGCCACAAAGATTTTTTTCAATTACTCAAAGGTCCATATATTGAAATCAGTCGGGCCACATGCAATTATACTGTAATATTCAAAACAAAATGTCCTTTTCATTCAAAACAACAACAAAAATACAAACAAAAATAAAATGTCATTTTCATTTTGACATAAATTAAAATACATAGTTGAATATCTCCTCTTTTTGTTTGCCTTCAAACATCACTTCAGTCATGCATTCTGTTATTATTTCTGCATCTGAGAATGGCTTATTTTGCTTACCCAAAGTCCACACCACTCAAAGTGAGCACTGTGTTGCTTTTTGTTGTTGTGTCATACAAAATGTCAATATGTGAACCAGAGTCATTCACGGGTTCGGGTACCCGCGGGTACCGATGGGTGACCAGCACGATTTGAATGAAACAGGTGAAAAATAATGTACTGTGTCGGACACAGGTGCGGATCGGGTCAGACGCCTGGAGAGCGGGGGTTGGGTTTTGTGATCGGCATTTTCAAGGCGTCACATGCAAGAAAGAAAAAAAAAACATTATTAACGACACATCTACAAAAATATTCCTGCATTTCAAAATGATAAGCATTTATATATATATGAGCTCATTCATGCGTGCTTGCACCCTCCCAGAACTCCCATGACCCCCCCGGCTTACTTTCATTTTTAAAAATTGCGTCCATATAATTTTCCTTCGGGTGCGGGTATCAATTTATAGCGGGTCGGCTCGGTGCGGAATGTAATTTGTGCTACTGTCGGAAAACGGGTCGGATGCAGTTTTAATTATGGTCGGTATGGGTAGGCGGGTTTGCAAAATAAGACCTGTGCAGGACTCTAATGCGAACTGCTCCAAAAACGAAAGTGAAAGTTAAAAAGTTGCGCTCTTAGCAGTGAGTGACCCAGCTTTCTGTGTATCGTTGGCATGGAAACAATTCCTGGTATACACGTGCTGACCCAACTAAAACACATGGTGAAGGAATAACAGTTCGGGGGCCACAAATAGGAAGCCAGTGGGCTGGATGTGGCCTGGGGGCCACATAGTGAGGACCACTGCTCTAAACTATACAATTTTTATTGGTCAGAAACTAACAGAGAGGCGGGTGTCTCTTTGTCCACTAAAAGTGTTCTTCACAATTGCTCTACAAAGAAGTCTGGCAAACTTTGAAAACACCCTATATAAATAAATTTGACTTGACCGCAGACATTGTTGCTAAGCAACACATTTCCAAAGACCTCCAACATTGTACGTCTTGCCCAAAAAAGACAGAGAGAAGTTTGACTAAAACAAACCATGTAATACAAAAACAAACAGGGAAAAATGTTGTGTTCCCTCCACTGCAGCTGCTCTCCAAATGAAAGGCTTGCCAGGAGGCTTAAGTCAACTCAGCTGGTAGCACAGATGCTGTCCATCCCCTTCAACACGGAAGGGAGCACCAAACTCTCTGTGATGCCAATTTCAAATTGGAGAGCTGTGATTCCAGCTCATGCTCCTGCTCGACGGGTGAGAGGCCCCAAATGTAGCTCCACACAAACTCAGCAGAACCCATATGATGAAAACTACTAAGGTTTTATCCTTTTCATTTTGCAACTTTTATTTCAGTCTCTCCGTACCTTTAGTATGGACTCAGCTGCATTGTGTATAACATACAAAAGACAATTCATCAAATCTAATGACGTGGGATATCTCTGCAAGAGTAATACATAATTATAAGCATAATTGCATCACTGCCTCAAGATGAGGCATAAAACAAAATAATACTTGTAGAAAACATCCATAAAACGGGTGTATTCACAGATAATCACTCCCTGCAGGTGGAATTAAATGAGGTTAATTAGAGGGCCACTGAAAAATGGAAATATAATAAAAAAAACAGAACTTGAGAAAAGTCATCATGTATTGAGCAAATTGGGGGTAATAGAAAGTTGACTAACTTTGGACAAGCATTAGGCTTAATCATGTCTATTGTTGGACTGCAGCTGTTATCTAATAAAATAATTTGATGCATTGTTGAATGGCAGCGGTCTCCTGCTGCTTACGAGTGAGTAGCTGTTCTGACCTCTTCAACAAGTTGTTTACTTAAGTGGCCAAATTGGGCACCTGCGGATTTAGTACGACCAGTAGGATAAAAAACATGCTAAATCGCTTTGCTAGAGTGAGGGGCAATGTTGGTCGTGGCATTATGGTTCAAATGTAGTGAGATTTAAACAACTAAACTACTTTGTTTTCCTTCGAAACATCTAAAGGCCATTGTTAGAAATAGATTTAAGTCATTGTTAAAAGGCTCTAACGTTGCTGGACATGAATCATGATCTCCAGTATAAGATCACAAGCATAAAGCCCTCGTGTGTGAGACATCGTACGTTGTTATGTTTAGAGTAAAAATCTGACGGAGTTGTGTATTTTATGATTGTTAAATCTAAAACCAGCATGAAAAAAGCAGGATAAACCGGGATATCTGTATGATCAAGGATATTTAAACCTGCATCAAGCTCAGCTGCTTACATGAGTACTCAGTGCCCGACTTTGTACTATTGTGAGATGCTATCACGCTGACAATAATCTGTTTTGTAATTTTTTTCCTTGTTATTCATGAAAAATTATCATTTCGGCCTCACAGTTTTAGAGTTGAATCATTGAAAAAATGTCCATGAATTTCAGAATAGCTGGCATGGACAAACATGAAGTCACAGAATGCCTGGGTCTTCAAGTGCTCTCACTGTTATGACCCTTTGGGACATATCATGAGCGATCAGGTTTTACACAAACTTGTGGAGTACATGCCGGCTACAGTGCATGCTGTCTGTACTCTAAATAGTTAGATATTCTGATATTCATGCACATTTTTTCAAATATTCAACCTTTCACTCAAATTGTTAAACTAATATTATCATTTCAATGGAAAAAAATAGTATGACAATCTAACAAACACAAAATAGAAGTATTTTGTCTTTTGGTTTAAAAAGTATTGACTCTACTGTAGGTACAAGCTTGACTTATGGAGTGATTACCATTTATTGTTTTATTGATAGATGTAGATGTCAACTCCTTTCAGCGCTTTCTCTGCAGAGCGTTTTCATATCTTTACCTCAGTAGGTTGAAGGTGGGTAAGTTGTTGGTTTTTGTGCACAAGAGGACACTAATATGCCTTTTAGATAAAAGAAGAAAATGCTGGATGAACACAAGCGCCCCTGTGGACGTATAGAAAACATGAAGCCTCACACCTACTACTGGACACTGTGTCCCTATTTTATGTTGCTGGTTTGGGACTATTTGAAATGAAGAAATATGGCTCAGTTTAAGTTATTTTCTGCACCATTAATTTGTTGCAGCCCGTTATTTTCAGCAGCTCCTCTAACCTTCTATCTGAGGAGAAAACATACAGTCATGTAGAGGAAAAAAACAAATGAATATAGATTATTGTCCAATCTATCTATATTAAGGATATCACATTCCCAAAATAAGAAAAAAAAAATGCAGACATTGAATGTTATGAATCTAAGCATCCGTTACATTCCCTCCAAAACATATTTAGATAAGCACAGGAACAGAAATCGAAAATGCAGAAACACTTTTTCATATATGAATAGGACATATAAGCTTAAAGATCCATCCATTGTAAATAGCGTTGCAAGATATCACCAAGAGTGTAAAAGACAGCGTTCCTGAAAGACAAAACGTCTAAATAAACAATGCCTTGGAGAAAGCAGGTCTATTTTTTCACAACAAGAGCGCTCAGCTTCCCTACAGTGTCATTTTTCATTTTTCTTATCTTCTGCACCTTGAAGGCTGCCACAGAGGAGAAGTCTGCAGTGCTGCGCTCCAGGAAGGCTTCAGTGGTCTCAAGAGAAAAAGTCTTCGTTTAGTATTGAACAGTCCAGTAACCATGTCTTTGAGCTATGTCTGAGGCCATTGCCTCCACTCTCAAACTTCCAATTGCAAGTTTTCTGTTGTGGGGAAATGTGATAGCATTTTCTCAGAATCTCTGCGGATATCAATGCGTTTCCTTGACCGCAAATGTCATGGAATTCAAATTCTTGAGGATGTGTTGACAGTCGATTTCAGGAAATAGAAAAAAATGAAGAGGAGAAAGATTTGTCAGGGCGCTTCACTGTTTTTATGTGACTGACACTGGGGAAATGGGGAACGCCTTTTTTATGCTGTGGGGTGGGATTTTTGCTATTCCTGACAATTTTCACAGTTTCTGGTTCTGCACATCTAAGTGAGCCTGAACCACTTGATAAAAGCAGAAAAAGCAATTGCCACTGTCATCTGCAAAATGGGATTTGTGATATATAGGCAGCTATTTCTTATCCACTGTCTCCTAACTTACAGTATGTCGACTGTTACAGCGCAGTACGAGCTTAATGTACACACGTGGCTTTATCCCGAAAAGGCCTTATTTTTTCCCCCAGTCATCTCAGACCATTTATATAACGGGTGGATGCATTACGCAGTTTTTATAACTCAGCTGTGTTTTGTAAAAAGCCCTAGCGGCTTTCTGCATTTTAACGTGTAATCTCTGACTCTCCTTAAGATGGCAGAGGGTAAAGGGTGGTAGACAGTTGCTCACAGACATTTAACCTGAATTCTTTTCAGCATGTAGAGGAAAATCCTTTTTTATTTTTTTATATGGAAGAACAGGAGTAAGGAACAATGTCATATCTATTGAAGATCACATTTTTTGAAAGGAGGGGACACTGGGTAACAACCCATTTTCTTCAACATTAATCTTTGTTCCACCAATTTAAAACATTTAATTTCCTGTGCACCACAAGCTGTTTCCTGGAAAACTGCCAGATGTTTACAACACAAATCATCTGAAAGCTTCAGTGTACAATCAAAGGAGCAATAACAGTCACAGGTTGATTAACCAGGAACCACACTGTACCTGGGCACTCATGCCATACCTTGCATTCAGTCGGCATGAAACCTGAACATCACTGTCCTTGACCCCATTCAGCAAATTCTTACTCACCGCTCATGATGTTGTCAGTCGGAAATGTTTCTTGATGGGGTCCCTGGTGATCAGAGGGCTCTCTGCTGGCAGTGTGGTCCACTGTTGCTGTGTCACTCACAGACAGTTATTCACCCCCTGCTGAATCTCACATATCCTGAATAATTCGGAAGCTATTGATGGACAGCGTGCTCTTTGCATCCTTCTCATTGAATATTAGCCCATGGTTTTAAAAGCTAAACTAATCAATATTTTCATATCCACAATGGATCAAATTACTGTATAATGTAAAGGGGTTTGCTTGTTGTGATACCCACAAGTGAATTACCAGCCAACTTTGCACTTCTCCTCGGCTTTATGAAGCATGTAAGCTTCTCTGTTCCACTTTATGGCCTGCAGCTCGTCTGATTTGGTTCACTCTAACAGCTCACCTCAACCTCCTTTACAGCCTCACCAGATGGTTTTAATACCACCTGGATGCTACCACACAAGAGCTGACAACGTTAGCATCTAGCTGGTGTTGTAGGTGCACAAGAGTCGTACACATTGTGTAAGTAATGGGGCGAGATGTGTCCTTTGGCCAATGTTTGCTAATACAAAAGCCACAACAACTTAATAAGCTGATAAAATGTAATATTGATAATTGTAATACTGACAATATATAAATGATTCAATGCTAGTTAAGAGATACATTACATGCTTTAATTTTCAGCCTCAGATCCAGACAGGATACAGAGAGAGGGGTTTTGACGTGCAAGAGTTGTATGGTACACATCTTTAAATCCAGGGTTAATACATGATATACTGGGTATTATTTATTAACTACTCCTGAAAGGATTTTTTAGCCATTAAAAGCATCATAGATCATATCTGAAACTGGTCTATGCATTATTATGTAATCAAAGGGTGCCAGTATTAAAGCATTAAAGGGTGGCTTATTTGACACATTAAAGTACATTTACATTTACACTTAGGGAGTCATGCTATGCAGGGTCAGGGTGAAGTCTGGACAAATGAGTCTTGAGTTTTTTCTGAAAGATGGCGAGTGACTCTGTTGTCCTGACATTGGAGTTTGTTCCATCACTGAGGTGCCAAAACAGAAAAGACCTGTGACTTCACTTAACAAGCTTTGTTTGCCTTTCAGTGATGGCAGTACCAGCCGGCCAGCTGATGTAACAGAGCAAAGTGCTCGAGCTGGGGCGTGTGGTCTGAGCAGTGTTTGGAGGTAGATGGGTGCAGTTCCGCTGATGGCCTTAAAAGCCAGTATCATAGTCTTGAATATGTTTTCAGGTGTTGTTAAATAGTACTGCATATGTAGGAAACCAGTATAAAGCCTTTTGGTTGCTCCAGAGGAAGATGCATTTAATCTGATAAATTGCCTCAAGTGTATTGCCTCAGTGGCTAAATTGCATTGTGGGTAATGTAGTTGCCAGGTTTTGAAAAGCAGTACTCTGGTTTAGCATTGCACACCTATAACACTGCTGGAGGCATTATAGAAAGTTTAAAAATCAATCCATCAAAACCAGGGACATTCTTTCTATCATTCTTCATCTTTTTTAAAACATAGTGCCTAAATTACACACAATGCAACTAAGCCACTGAGTCACATTACCGGAGGCAAATAACTGATGACATCTTCCTCTGGAGCCAAAAAAAGGATTTATACTACCTTCTTTCTTATATGTATTAGTACTCCCCACGACCCGTAAATGCAGTTTAATGGGTACAATTGGTGACATTACCCTTTAAAGGTGCCATATTATACTGTTTTTCATCAATTTCACACAGCTGTCAGAGGTCCAAAAACTCTGTATTCAATATGCATTGCCCCAAACCCATCTGTGGTCCTGTTGCTCTACAGAGCTCTATTCTATTGCATTAGCAGTAGCTCTAATGTTTACGGTGGATGTAATGCTGTGGCTCGCTGAGATGTTTTCGTTCAATCATACCAGTTTGTACCATACCAGTTTTGACCCAGAATCGGACCGAGCTGTGTTTGTCTCCAACACAGTCTCCAAACTCTTGGACAATGTTCGCATCGTCTCTGTCTCCAGTCTGCACGTTTCCAGACTTTTTACTGTGACAACCAAGCTCCATCGGAATATTATTAACATTTAACTCGCTTCAAACGCCATTGCACAGCAGACAAAAGCTGAGCTAACTAGTTATCCGATTTCCAGCTGACTTCACCATACTAATAGGTAACTGTAAATACTATTAAAACTTTTCGGTGGCTTGGGCGCAGTTGCTGGGTCCCGTATGGTCAGGACTGATTCTTTTATGAGGGTCAGTGTCGAGGCAAAGCCAGCTATGTACTGACCCTCGTTACTGAAGCAGTCCGATGTGAAGTGATAGCACACACATACAAGCTAACACAAACCGCAGCCGGCACATTGTCATTAAAAAATTAAACGCAACCACTGTCTCTTCTGCTGTTCTGTAGCTGGGACAGAATATAGGCACTGATGTTGATTTTTGCAACCACCAACAGCGCAATTTGCATGTCCAACTTTGAGCAACGACATTGCGAAACACTGCTGTCACACCGCTGGACACACTGAACATCACCTCGGGATGAATATCCTCTCAGATATCTCCTATCACCGCGCAGAGGAGGTCGATAAGATAATGACTCCTCTCCTTACGTAACGAGAGGCGCTGAATCTGAACAGTCTGTAGGAGCTCCGTTTTACCAGTGGGTGGGCTGCAGAGACCATGCAGGAATCGCTTGTTTTCATCATTCTGGGAGTTGGCAAGCTCAGGGAGGACCAGCTTATATATAGAGAGACCAGAGAAAATGTGTTTTTCATAATATGGGACCTTTAAAGTAAGTATTAAAATGTGTATCACCACAGATTGTTTATGACTACGCAAAGCTGCATCTGGCAGGTGTTGATTGGATATGCTCCCCTAATGATTCCCTTGTACAATAACCAGAGCCAAGAGAAGCACATGGTTCAGATGAGTCTTGACAACAAGTAGACTAAGTCTCTGTGATAAGTAAAATATTACTCATGTGACAATTTACTGAGATGATTCATTTATTTGATGGCTTGTTTCATTTAAGGGCTTTTCATTTTGCCTTGAATAACCATTAAGTCAAGTTGATACTTTGGTATGATTGCCGTTAACAATTTGTACCATTGCCGAGATGACTGTAGCATCCTCTGTGCCAGCTTTAGACACTGTTAAATGCAGTGAACATTGTTTTTTGTGAATGAAAATACATCTGTTTATATTCAATTTATACCTGAATAGTTTAATCAAACAGCAACATTAAACAGTCTTCAGGCCTAACAGCAGAATAAACCCTTATGCATAACTCCCACAAATGATTTTTTATTCGCATAAAAAAAAAACAATGCACATGAAAAATAATGTTCCAAACCTCACTTATCTGGTTGATAAATATTGTATTTGCCTGTATGGTTCTCTGAGAATAAAATGATTAAACAGTTGTTCCTTAATCACTTATGATGCATGCTGTTCACTGTAGAGGACACTTATGCAACTCCTTCAAATAACACTTCATGAAAATACAAGTTATTGGCATGATTATTCACTTGCTCAAGAGTGAACGGGCAATTAAAATATACTTGTGATTTAAAAAGTAAAAAAAAAATTAAAAGGTTAAGTGAAAATAGTCATATGCTGTTTCTATTGGCTTGATGAAGACATCTAACAACTAATTTGAAAAAAATACATTAAAGTTACAATCACAATACTGTAACATATGAATGTATATGTATATGTAATGTGAAGATGTGCAGTATATATTTTTATAATGCATGCATATTTCTTCAATTTCTGTACTAATTACTTAATGTACGGTAATATACATAATAAGCTGTTTAGAAAATAGATGGATGGGCATGTTGTTGCAAATCAAAGGCAAAGTTAGTTGCTAAGAGAAAAATACAAGACTTAACACAAAATCATGAGTCTCTAGTGGACGAGCAACTTTAAAAACTAATGTTTGTTCGCCAAGTGCAATCAGATCATCCAGCTGGAGCAATACTCTATTGTGTGTGTCTGGCTAATTTCAAATGCTCATACTGCAACCAACTTCGCTCATACCATATGGGCCTTAAAATGGCAATCGAATGTGTTTGTTTTTGTTGGCATTTGTGTTACTGAAACTGTTGAATTCACACCTCCAACAGTGGTGGTAACACCGAGGCCACCAGGGACACATTTTTGGAATAGCTCAAACAACTGTTTATAGCTTTCCGAGTGTGTGCAGGGACTAGATGTCAAAACACAACACTTACTATCACATCATGCGACTCAACTTTTGCAGATGGCATGACAAAGTCATTATTATACAGAAAAGGCTATAGAAAAGGTGGGTATGAAAATGTTGCATTAAAGGTTTTGAATATTGCCCTTGAAACATGAACGTGATGGAAATTATACCATGAACCCTACCCACATACAAGGCCTGCATCGGACTGATGTTTCTGTTGTTTTTCTTTTCTTCTGTTTGCAAGTTCCAAGGTTGGAACTGTTCTTATACAGTGAAATTTCAATGCAAAAGGCTGATCTACATATACTCTAACTGGACCTCACATACCCAACAAAACAGAACTAAACTAAGCTTGCCCCTCCCCTTAGATATCACTGTTTTTATGTTTAAAGGGGAATACTGCCAATTGTATACATTAAAGGTTTTGGGGAGTACTGCTGAATATCTGAAAAAAAAAGTAGTATAATGCCTTCAGAGGAAGCTGTATCCAATCTTTTAAACCTCCTCCAGTGATGTCACTCAGTGGCTTAGTTGCACTGTGGGTAATGTCATCCCAAGCTGTAAAAGGCTTTACACTACTTCTTTCACATCTGCACTAGAACTCCCCAGCGCAGGTGAACACACTTCAATGTGGAAAATTGGAAGAGTTACACTTTAGGCAAAGGTGGTTTGGTAAAGAGTCTTATTTACGTTGTTTTGGCCATTGTTGCTATCAGTTTTGATAACATTTCACTCACCAAAGTGAGTTTAGATTCAACTGTATTGTCATTGTGCATAGTACAAGTACAGAGACTCTGAATTGCAGTATGCATGAAGCTTAGAATGTATTCAGTTAACTATTAACCATTACTACTATTAATGCTTTTCTGTAACTCCTTTCCAGTCTACCAGTCTTAGTCTAGTTTTAGTCAACTAAATATCGTAAGAGTTTTAGTCTTAGTCTTGTCTTAAGTCTTCTAGTCTTAGTGAGTGGTAAATCTCTCTCTCTCTCTCTCTCTCTCTCTCTCTCTCTCTCTCTCTCTCTG
>CAEMYA010001588.1:1492096-1511302 GCA_903131615.1 Diplodus sargus | reverse complement strand
CATCGCAGGTGGTGGCCGGGTGTTTCATAGTTCCCCTTGGGTAGCTGGATGTTCTTGCGACTGGAACTGCTCAGGACTACAAACGTGTACTCTGAATGCAACACTTGCAGTACATACTGAACTGCTGCCTGTATAGAGCAGAGATCTCTTTGAGGCTTGCTATATTTTTGTACCAGAATATGGCAGTAGAATTAGTGCCTTGATACTTTAATTGGCTCCAGGTCATGTATTATTTCTGGTACTGAAATACACTCATATGTGTTTGGGCTGGGAACTTCATGCTGAAAGTTGGAATGATTCACTGTCAGAATAACAGGACATTTATCTATTCCTCCCATGCGGACTGAATGCAGCATGTTAAGTTAACTGTGAATTTCAACTGTTAACAATGACTTTGTGGCTAAAAAATATGGGGTCTTAGATCACAGCAGTTGACTTAGTGAATAATGAGTGGGATGAAAAAAAAAGAATACAAGTTATACCAACCCAGAATTATTTTTTACGTGCCTTCAATATACTTCAATATATACTTCAAAATCTGCTCAGTTTTTGTGAAATTGATTTTCGGTGATGGACTACAATTTTTACAAAATTCTTCTTGAAACATATGTGTCTTTACAGCAACTGAAGTTTTCCATTAAATTAGCATGTATATGACAGGTTTAGTGGCTTTGCTTTTTACCCCAAAATATCTTGAGTTCATACTATCACATGTGATGTGTTTTTAATAACCCCCATTATCCTCATATTTGTTTCAAAATAGAAAGCAATCTCTGTATTACAGTCCTGTGTGTTTGCAGCCAGTTGACTCTCCTCTTTGCAATCACGATGACAGATACTGCCATTTAAAGTTAGTCTTGGAGCCATGAAATAAAAGAGTGAACTATGTACTAAGTAGTGAGCGTTTCGACAAACACTTTTAAAGCATCATTAGCACCCTCATTAGACAACACATAAACACAGTCAAGCCACAGCTCCATCTAGTTTAATTAGCATGATTGACCTCGTCATATCAGCGTCGGCTACGCACACAGTGCAGCAAGTTGATAATGGAAAACCCACTGAATGTTCCTCTCATTTGTAAAAATATGTGCTCCTAGTATGCGAGCCTGCAGCGATTTAAAACAGCCTTATCATGGCCAAACAATGCAGCAATTCCCTTCTGTTTTGTTGCAGTCCATCCATCAGAGAGCACAACCGACTTCATTTATAGGGCTGCAAGAAGCCGAGCCCAAGGTGAGTTCTCACAGTTTGAGACAGTCTGACCCTCATCAATGATTTGTGGCTGCTACACAGGCCACCATTTTCCATCCTCACCCCCTGCTTTGTTTAGAGGCCTTGGGTTGGCGTGTGGTGGCTGGAGGATCTTATGGGTGGTGACAGCACAAGTGATGGGCCACTCGGCCATGACAGGAATTAATGAGACATGCATTGGTAATGAGAATACAAAGCGGTTGCAGGGACAAAAAACAAAAAGGAGGATTACCAAGTACGCGCTTTCACAGGCTCACTTCCGCACCTGCACGTACAACCCGACCAACATTCACAACAATGACCAGCATGGATGGTGACATGGCAGCTGTGCGATTTCATTTGTGGTGTCTGGGACATCCAGTACTCCCAGTGGCGTCAGGTTCATGGCAAGAAAAGACATCTGCCAAGCTGTTTCTTCAACTCCTGTGGGAATTCACTGAAAAGACAGAGTTACAATCTGTAGGAAACACAGTTGGAATTTTGCCATTTTAGGGGCAAGGCCATTTGGCCTTCACTTTTTTTTTAGGGGCACCAAGGTCACATGACAGGGCACAAAGGCCATTGAGTAAAATTTGATGGTTTTACCTTTCAGCTTGATATCATAACATCCTAATTTATGATAAGACATGGACTATGCATTAAAACATTTTTTTAATACTAATATCAAGTTAATGTTATATTAGAAAACAGTAGGGTTAGAGTTAGGGTTAGGCAATTTTGGTGACACTATACTGAACATTAGTGAAGTTATTGAATATTTCTCCCAATAGAAATTCCCCAAAGTTATGGCAAAGCACATTTTTTCCAAACACACAGTTGTAGAATAACCAGCAGGAGACCATTGATGTGTGGAATGATTTTGGTGGCAATACATTGAATATTAGTGAAGCTATTGAATATTTTTTGTAGTATCTCTTTTCGGTGCTGCACTTTGTAGATGGTCTCTGCGCCCTCGTCTCACAGACGGCTGACCATAGAGACCAGTGTTATTTGTAGCTCGTTGTCTACATTACTACTTGGAACTTGGACAGGGCCAGGGGCACAAAGGCCACTGTGGCCGTACGATGATTGTTTTTTCACGGGGCATCAAGGCCAAAGTGTGGGGCAATGTGAAATTCCCACCCTGGTAGGAAACACTTTTTTTTTCTATATACAGAGATTTTGAAGAGTTAAATTCATGAATTTCTGAATAAAAATATCTGCTATGTATCTCAAATATAAATTTGGCGTCAATCACGGATATCATTGTACACTATGGTATATGATGAATGACTGTGTGCAGACACTATTGCCATGACCTTAACATATTGCATCATCAACACATTAATAATGCATTCTGTAGCACTTTGCTCGGTGCCATTACTATGTTTCATATTGTGAGTCGAAAAAAAACAACAACAGTTCATTCTCCTGCTTGTGCTTTCCAGCTTTGTCTGTCAACCAGTCCTTAAGGGCCTGTTTAAAAATTAATGAGCAGTGCTTACACTGTAAATAACTGCTGGTAATGCACCGTGGGTTATTTGAAATGTAAAACCTGCTGTCATGCTTTGATTATCTATGTATCTGCCCTGAGCACGGATTCGAGCGCGGGAGCAGTGTTCCATGCAGTCTGGTTGCTGGCTGACTTATTAAGGCTCGCTGTCACTTGTGAGCATGTTGAACAGCTCCCTTGAGTTGAGAGGCGATGAGGTTACTGCAGCAGCGTTTTGAGGGCACTCCATGTATATACATAATGTGATGTAATATGGAAGAGGTAATTATTTTTCGGACTCGGAGGATTTACTCAAGCAACGCCGTGCTGCTGGAAAAAATGTCACAGGGAGCTTGTCTTTAAGGAATCTCAAATGCTACAGCTACGGCTACATTCACACATTCCTCCTTATGTTGCTAAAAGTGGAAAAAGCCTCATCCAGACACAAGCAGAGAACAGACAAATAGCTCCAAGACTCTACCATCAATCAGTGCGTCAGTCCTCATTAGTTTCGTTCTGGATGTACCCTTAAACAAGCCCGACCTCGTGTCTTTGTAATTGTGTGTCTAGCTACTGATATCAGCTCCTGCCCAGTGAATAATTAATTGTGGTAAATTGTGCTGCTATAATTTGGACTCCTCATGCACTAGTCTCATGGTCAGCCTTATTCTATATCGGACTGGAAGTCTATTTTCTGCCCCATATCAATTTTTCATACGCAACCATTTGTCCTTAGGGGACGAATGTCATCCCAACACTGGATACTGGGTTTTCACCTGTCCCCACGGCATTCCACTGACATTTCCTGGACACTGACCGACATGGGGGAAAAGACTTGGTTGTACTTATTCTTATTTAAAAAAAACTTGTCCTACTTCTATCTGACAGGGTCCTGTTTCTTTGAACAATTGGGCTCCTATGAAATCTCAGAAAATATTTCACCCACACTGGGGCTTTCGGAGCACACCCAGCCTGCATAACAATCATCCCACAGGTTTTTTTTTTCATTCCATTTCTTCCAGTTTCACCGGCGGCCACAATTGACCCTACACACAGCGACATGAATGAGTTCCGGTGACACCTGATTATCAACCTGGTTGATGAGTCTGGGCTCTGCCTCCCACCCATACGCAGTTTAAAAAAAAAAAAAACGAGTGAGGCTTGCTCCAGATGGTCATGCCCTTTAGAAGTCTCTCTCTTCCCTGTAATGGAGCGAGTTGGCTCTTACTCCCCAGACTGAGTGCTGGGATCAGTCCAGGCGGCTGCTGTTAATGAGGTGTTCCCTCCTCTGTCATGCTGGGGTTTCTGGCTCCGTGTATACCTTGCTTCTGTTTTATCTGCCCATGTTTTAGCATGGGATCAGACAGGGGAAAATGGGAAGCAGGCTGGTCCCGTGAAGCCAGCGGATTCAGTCCGTAGCATGCACGCTGTGGCAATGGCTGACATGGTAACCTGATTATTGATACCCAACTCTATTTTAAAGTTTTTATATTTCATTGGACGAGCAGCCAATCTGCAGTGTGTACCCTACAAAATGTTTACACTGGAATAATCGTAGCTGTATATTTCCTCCATATTAACCATACTCTTCTTTCCACCCAGCTCATCATCACCAGGAAACGACCATATGGGTCAACTGTGAAAGCAGATTATTACAACCCAATATTTCCATTTCCTGTGAGGCTTTGACTTCTAGTGGCTAATCAAGTAATTACTACACATGCTGATGTTTGTAATTTTGAGTGTCACTGCTAATCAACCTATTCAGTCCTTCAGGTATGAGGATGTGTTGTTCCTCCCATTAGGCAATGTGATTTTCTTGCTTTGATTTCATTCAGACTAGCGGTTGGTATGGACATTTTCAAAATATATAGCTTAGTTGACACACACAGCAGTTTCACTACTTATTCTACCTCTTCCACTAGCCCTTCTACAATTTCTACAAATTCTAATGTTAATGTAAGTTACCAATAATTTTTTATGCCATTTTGCTATCCTGGCCGATTTGTGTTGGGTGGTGAAAACTGCGACTCTTTGCCTTGTATTTGCTTAAAATGTATTAAGTGGTTGCCAAATGTCAGAAGTGTCAAATTCTACGCCTTTTATTTATTTCCAGGCAGATTACCATATATATATATATATATATATATATATATATATATATATATATATACACATATATATATACACACAACAGAACAATGGATGAGTGGGATGAAATTAGGACAGAATGTTCTACCAAAAACTGTAAAAAGTAGCAAGCTATGAAAGCAAACTGTGAAATGTGAAATGTTCTGTCTGTCTCTTCATCTGATCAATCGCTCCTGATTCACGTTTCACACTCACACCTATACACACACACACACACACACACACACACACACACACACACACACACACACACACACACACACACACACAAACACACACACAACTTGAATCAACCATACTCACTTCATCATTTCACAGCACACACAACTACTTACTTGAGGTTTACAGTGATAATATGCCAACATATTTAGGCATTAGAAAGCATAAATCACATGCCAACATAGCCAACATTTCATGTACAAAACTCACAGCTTGAATTACGCTTCTGCCGTCACTACGTGACATGACTGCTCCCTCTATCTCTTTTTAAGATCTGATTTAAAATGCCTGCAAAACAGGCAAACAAGGTATTTTCTAGAAACTTTGGTTGGAAGTAAATAAAGGACAGGATAGATAACATTAAATATTACATAGAATGTATTTAATAGTGACAAATTAAGCCGTGGTTTTAATCAGAAATCAGTGCCTGAAAATAAGATTTATGAGAGCTGTGAGACTGAACCAAAATAATAAAGTTGTGGGCTGAAGAACTGGAACAAAAGAGTGCTTAGGGAAACTGCAGAATTGGGTGATAAGTCTATGGGCCCATCACTACCAGTGACTGCTCTTCACAATACACAGGCATTTAATTCCATGTAAATATAAAACTATTGATTTATTAGTACAGCTTTAAATGACAAAACTGTCAAAGGTTAAACAATCACCTTAACAGAACCATCTGTATTCTGTACAGGCTGTATTCTCCTATGGAACCTGAAACGAGGAAGCGCTTTTAAGCTTCTTGGCCTCAAACTGTTTCTCCATCAGCTACATGCTGTGGCTGCATTAACAGGTAGGGTTTGATACACAGCGTGGGTCTCTTATGTCTCTCCCTGGGTTTAAGACTTTGAAGAAGCCCGTATCACTTGAGAGAACTGCTATATCCCATAATGCCATGAGTTTCCTGTCATCACCAAATGTAAACTTACCGTGACATGGCATTATGGCCAGCATTATTTTATTTCTTTTGGAGTCAGAAGTGACCATATGTGGATGAGAAGGTGGAACTTGGAGGGATATGCATTGGAACACATCTATCCTAATTGAATCTGACTGAGAACCTGAGATATGCTGTGGTATTGACTTGTCAATCACCATTCCCATCATCTGTTTTACTCTACATGGGACCAAAAAGTACAAAAGAAATGAATACTGTGATAAAGAGATTGAGACCACAAATCAATTAGTAAAGGGGGTAAAGAATAAAGTGAAAAGTAGGGTTATTTTCTCATAAGGTTTTCGCACATTGGGACTTATTTTTGAAACCATTAGAGTCACCCTCTGCTGGTCAATAGAACAAATGCAGGTTTGGCACCAAGATGCTCTATCCATATTTTATACTGTCAATGGACTTTATGTCTTTATGATTACCCTTCTGACCAGTCTGCCAAACTTAGGACTAAAAGGTGTCCCTTTAGGCTGGTGTTGTATTCTGGAGACCAAATGGGCACCTCCATCCTTGTGTGTAAGGATTACTGTTGGTGTCTATGTCCATCCATTCTAGTGTCATGTTTGTGTCATGGCAGAGGGTCCAACAGTCAATGTCCAAGAAAGTACAAATTTCAGTTTTCTGCTATGTAGTAGTGAATAGACTATATTGACATGGTGGCCATTTATCTTTTCGTCGTACTCAGGATGGGATGCTCAAATGTCATACTGCAGTGCTTCAGGCTGCAGGTGGTTTAAATGTAGGATGTCAGACAAACTGTTATCATTTGATCACTTCTTAATTGATCAGCAACCGTAAAGACAAAAGATGGTAGAAATCTAGGTAGTCATACGGACATACTTAAAGTAAAACATCATGCTTTATTAAACATTAGAGATTTTATTCAGTGCATTTGATTTCCAAGCTACAATAGATGTGTCCAAGATGCGTGTCGATATTTCACAATACATTTTTTAATTGTATCATGTAACACCATCAAATGGTAACGTTAGTTAGGAAGTGGTGAACACTAATGTTAGCTGCTGTTGCTCAGAGCAAATAGGTTATCAAATATGTTTTTTTCCCTTGATATATGACTTGATGTACCTCTGGATTTCTATTGTCTTTTCAGCTGCTGATTCTCTATGACTTGTAACCTGAACCACAACATTTGTGCTTCCCACCTTGAGCGTGAAATCCGATGAAAATGGCTACTGTGTGAATACAGTCTATGATGCTAATGTGCTGGTCTACACACAGTAAAATCATGAGTGTTTGGTTTACAGTCAATAAACACACCTTTTGAGAGATGACAAAGGACCTGGGCAGATGATTTACTGTATCAAAACATGAGACTGTAATAGGTTATGACAAGGGCTTTAGAAGAATTGATATTCATGTAAAAACATACCAAAGTACCAGTGTATGTGCATGTCATTTTACATGAAATAATGTCTCTTATTGGCAGGCTTCTGACTCTCCTCAATGGGGGCTTAAATGTTTGACTGATATGGCATATGACTTATTAACATTATTAGGAAAAATATACACAGAAAATGTACATTAAAAAAAATCTATTATTAGCTTAAAAGTCCACTCAAAAGTTCTCAGGAGAGATTTCTACGGACCACCTGAGAATCAAACCATACTGCTGGTAAGTAACAGCCCACACACAGTCAATTCAGAATCCATTTTTTAAAATCAGCATAACCATTACTGCTCATTTAGAGCAATCACGTGTTGTCAATTCAAGGTTACAGAACAAATTATTTCAAGTTGTGATGTGTCTTTCTTTCTCAGGCAGAAGTCAGAACAGACTCGCAGTCACCTGTTGTATTTAATGTAGAAGCAGGAGAGGAGATCAGTGTGAGGATCTATTGCAATGCTTCTGAGAGGAACGCTTAAAGGAAATCTTCCTCTCCCATTGTGCAGTCTCTCCTGCCCAGAGATGCCTCACTGATACTCTGGGGTTGGAATGTCAGACAAGATAGCAGAGACACGTCACGAAGACAGCTTTTCATGAAAAAAAAAAGAATTATACATTGTTCCTCAGCTCTGAATCTGGAAGAAGACAGAATGCACATGCCTAGGACGCCAGGGACTGCTTCTTGTGTCCTTCTGCCTTGACTGGCTTGATCCGCATAAAACAAGGCGTGAGTATAAATGTACAGTGTGCATGTAGCGTGTACTGTATGTGGCACTGGAATATTTGAATCAAAGCAATTATATTTCAACTTCATTTTCATATCAATTAACAGTGTGTTTGGATTTTTTCTGGTAAATTGAGATTGTATGCAAAAAAAATATACCCCGTTCAATAGTATTATCAGCAAAATGTATTCAAAGTCAGAATACAGAGTGGTTCCTTTAACAGTGTTTAACAGCATTATTAACACTATTTTGACATTTTACACCTTTATTGGAAAGCCATAGTGAAGAGGTAGACAGGAAATGGAGGAGTGAGGGAGTTATGGCATGCAACAAGGGTGGCTAGCTGGAATCAAACCATTGGTTGTGACCATGTGGCTAACCCTTACAGTGTTAGCCTGTGTTATTATAAAACATAATGCTATTCTGTTTTTAGCACTTAAACGACATATGAACATATTTTATTGCAGTAGTTTGCTAACGTGGAGCCAATTTTAGACACCTTCTAAACGGATTTGACATATGGAATCATATATGTTGTATTACATACGTTAGGAGAACAAGTAAAATAGCTTCATTAGTGTTGAAATATTTTACAACACTAAAAACACGCTAACTAAATGGGACTGTGCTAGCTTGTCTTATCTTAGTTCCAGTAAGATAGCAGATACGATATTTTAGAGAAGTTGTAATACAGTTTAGAAAAGTGATTTCTCTCAAGAAAGCATCCTCAAAAGCGTTTTTCCTGCTATCAAATTGACTAATTGACTCAATTTACTGTCCAAATGGGACATTATCAAAATGTAGTTGCATGTTTCAAAAGGATGAAACGAGTTAAGAACTGATTCATTCAATTTCGATACATAACATTCAAACATGTTGGAATAATTAATTTTTTTTTACGCTTGGGAGGGGCCATAGGAGTGAGAGCAGGTTATGCACTTGAACACTTGAACACTGAAAGATGTATTTGCATGGTAACTTCTGCCATCAGTGTATGAATGAGTGAATGTGACAAGCCTTTGGGTCATGAAAATTAAAAAAGTGTTGTGTAAATGCAACTCTATTTTCCATTTTTATGTCAGAGTATAGCCTATTTCCCTCACCATTGTGTTTCTGGATTCAAGAGCACTATTTAGATGGTCTATAGCGAGGTGCATTAGTGCATTTAGGGCATGTCCAAGTCCATTTTGCCAGTTAAAAGTCAGATAATCTGGATGTAGTGTGGTGCACGCTGCAAAGAGGTGGTGTTTAGACTAGTCATGGGTGTGTTTTGGGCCGAACATATAACCATATAACCAATCTGAATGTGGTCTCCCATTCCCTTGAAGAGCCTCACGTGCCATGGACTGGCACATATTAAACAGTGCCACTGGCCTTCAGTGATGGAGACGGATGTGATCTTCAGCTGATGGGACCCTCTGCCCCCAGTGCCCCACCATTTCACATCATCTGTCCCATCAACAACTCTGTTCGACTGCATATGAAAAAATAAACTGAGGAGGAGGAGTGCTGATGCCTACTTCTGTGTGTGTCCTGATCTCAGTCAGTGGATCAGACGGGACGGGTCATATGATCACATATCCTGATCAATAAAGTCAGGATGAGAGGCGATACATACCTCCTTAATGAAGAAAATATTGGTGACATTACCTGCATCGATCCTCCAGCAGCTGAAACAATATGTGTCTCTTTACATTAACTTGTGCATTTGCGCACGAGGAACAGTTGATGAACTTCATTATTTAAAACTCCTGACCAGCTTCCTTTGGAGAGTATATACCTAGAGCTTTTAGTTTAGTTGACTGAATGTGCAATGATATTTGTTTCAGTGATATAACTGCGTTCATGGACATTTTTTAATAACTGAAATTAGCCTCTCAAATCATAAAATCAGAGCGTGTGAACAGAGTGAACCCGCCTGTGTAGGAGCATCTAAGCCTTTAAACAGGAGGAAACAGACTGCGCTTTTGACTGGTCTACGGCGCTGTCGCTTTCTGCTGCCTCAAGACAGCAAGCCACCATCAGTGTGCCTCACCACAACTAATATCATACCAACATGTCCAGGGGCGCACAGGTGGGCACAAGCCCATTTGCTATTCATAGACCATGGAAATACTCGACTATATCAAAATCTTATTCATACATGGTGCTTGAGTAAATTGTTTATTTCTAATTAGGTCAGGGGCTTAGAATACAGGCATTTTTGAATATTTGGCCTTCACTCAAACACAAATCCTGCACATCTGTATGACCAGAATAAATATTTGTGATCTTTTATGAATGACTGCAGCATTTGTGGTCCTGGAAACCAGAAGTGACCGCTCCAGCAAACAGAGGTTCAACTGTTAGTCACCGTGTCCTGTGGCCAGATGAAAGTGGGTCCCATGTTTGCTCCCTACCTTCACACATGAAGACCCCCCTCTCCCTGAAGAGACAATTAGAGGGAGAAACCTGTGTTGCCTCAGCAAGCAAATAAAATTTCAGAGATGTAATAAGACAGAAGTGTGACTTAAGGCAATAGCAGAAGCCACCACAGACACATTACAGAGAGGTTTTCTGATTAAAGCTGCAACAGCTATAATAATATGACAAATGGTGGCAGGGTTCATACAATCAAAGTCATTACATTCCTTTGCACTTACACAGCTGTTTATGGAAAAAAAGCATTCACATGATCATCTTTAAATGTAGTTTTTATGTTTGGGGGAGGTGGAGGCAGATGCTATCTTGGAGTACGAGAAGGCTCTGTCTCTACGGCTTTTATCTGCCAGAAAAAGAAAGGCTCTCGTCTGGTCCCCTGTGAAGCAATTTGTTGAGGCAGCACATAAATTACAAAGCCGGGCTTTGGTGTCACTTATTACAGACAGGTCAGATCCTGATTGAAAGGTCTAGATATAGAAAGCATTGCTGATTTGTCTCTTTCGTCTGAAATGTTACTCACACTGAGTGGGAGGAAATGCGATGAATCATCATCAACGGTCACAGTGTACTGAAAAGCAGGGGACTGTAGTACACACCAGAGGCGGCGTTAGGATCTCGAAACACTGGGGGCTTAGTCCAGCCCGGAAATCTTTAGATTTTATCCTGACGATTGCAACTTATTTTTAGCACCACACGTTATTTCACACTTAAATTAAAAAATATGTGAGACGGTGCTTTATCAGATGCAGAGATACGCATGCTTCATAGGCTTCAGGGGAAACAAATGCTTGAAGACTCTGGATTCTACAAAGGCAAAATAAGGTGGTCCCATTTTTTTTCTATGCCTAGCCCGTGTTCCACATAAATATCAACGTGAGTGCAGGCAAGTTAGAACTGTGTGTCGACACACGCTGATGTGCTTTGGAAGGAGTCTTATTTATTTGATTCACATAGCTATGATCATATTACAAAGTATAGCATAGAGATACTTGTTTTCAGAAATAGTGTACCTCGTGAGAAAAATGTTTTTTACCACCAACCTAGTCCAACTGTAGCTAGCTAAATAGCCTACTTCCTTACCAACACGAGTCGCACTGACTCTTATACCAATCCATCAAAGTTTGCTTTGGTGACCAGCTAGCAACCTACAGATGCCAACAATGACAAGCCCTGTAACCAGAGAAACACACACACACACACACACACACACACACACACACACGCACCAAATAACTAAATCTGGAACAGTCTCATAATGATTCATACCCATGAGAAGGTGGCTGGTTTTACTGCACAGCAAACACTGTAAATGTTCAGCCACAATTATCCAAGAAATAAACAACTATTGCTCAGTTGTTGCAGTATTTTTCCAGTGCCTTGGTGTATCTGATATTGCCATGCTGGAGTTGTTCCCAGAATATCAGAACTAACGTTGTTCCAAGACTGTCATTAAAACTGAGCAATCATTTTCCTCTGATGTCGTAGTTCAAGCTTACGTCCATGTTCTTCCTAGAACATCATATTTAATGTTGCTCCAGGGCAATCATTTCAACCTACAAATCTGTAACTATTGTGAACAGGGCTATTGCTCACAGGACCGGGGTTCATATCACATTTCCTTTTAAGTCTTATGTTGCTGTAAGGTTAGGTTTAGGGAACTTAAATACTTGGTCAGGTTGAGGAAAACATGGCTTGGGTTAAAATACACAATTTCCTTTCACAATGTTAAAACATGTTAGAAGGGATAATTTGTCCCATGTGTGCATTTGTAAAGTTTTTTCCCCCTGAGTAGCTAAGCTATGACATCATGAAAAATGATTGGTCAGTTTCAATCATGGCCTGGGAGCAACATTAGTTACGATGCTCTAGGAGCAACACCAACACTGCGATATCAGATTCTGTATTGAACAAGCAGCCTCCCTGCTGTTTGCTGGGTTTGATGACCATCGACAGCTATCTTAACTTCAGCATATGAGGCTGTGGGGCACACTCCAACTCTGCCAGGTGATTCCGGAATAGACCAAATGATCATGATGCCAATGACAAACAGTCACTACTGGGCAGACAACTGGCAGTGGATTTGCATTGCGGAGATACGTGACATCGGCAAACTTTATTTCTGTTGTAATTTTTTTTTGGTCATAATAGTAACATGTTAGGATAAATAGTTGATCACAGTTGTCTGACCTCTGTGATTTGTCTTAGTCTGTGACCAACAGATAAATAAGGTCTCCAACCTAATATTAGTAAATGGGTTGTAAATAACAACAAATGAAAGCATCGAACATCCATTTTAGAAGAATGAGATGTAGAGAGTACTCCTTGGCTCGACAGGTGTGTAGGAGAAGACCAAGACCTGAAGACATCAGGAATGAACTCCTACATGCTGTTTAAGTGAAGTGAAGAGTTTGCTGGAGATTAATCAGATGCACTACATCATGAAAAAAGAAAATTAAATTGTTGCCAGAACTATCTACCACATATTCTGTTGGGGTAGTATGACCTATGCAGTAGATACTGCACGCTGCTTTTCAAAGTTAAGAACACACACCGTGTAAATCAGATTTCCAGTGGGCAGACGGAGACAAAATTGATATCCTCCATTCAACTTTTGATTAAACAGCAAACATGCTGACCTTCAAAATGTTGAAGTCATGTAAAGCAATATTAGCTACTCAGGCAGTATATCAGTGCCTTCCTGCTCAACACTAATCTTTTTCAATTTATGATTTATTGAGGGAAGGTTTCACTTCAAGAAAAGGAGTGGAGTCACTGACCCAAAGATAACACATGCTTGCCACACAAAAAACAGCTTGCACAATACTGACGTTATGATCTTAAACTTGTCATGGAGAAAGTGATAGCAATCAGAATCAGAATCAGAATACTTTATTTATCCCCGGGGGGAAATTGTTTAAACAGAAGATTCTTTATTTTTGTCACATATCATACAATGTACATTTCGAGGGAGCAGTGGGCAGCGTACAAACCTGGGGACCTACTCCAGATTGAAGCCAGTATCACTGACAGGTGCAGGAGAATCAACCTAATGTCGGTGTTTGGTGGGGGACACTGTAGAACCTGGATGAAACCCATGGAAGGACCCACGCAAAGGTACCATGGAAACTCCAAATAGAAATGTCCCACCCCAGTGGTATTTGACCCAGGAAGTTCTTGCTGTGAGGCAACAGTGCAAACTGCTGTTGGCAATATAAAAGTTATTTGAAGCTGTGTTTCTCTCCCCCCTGATAAATGCTTTGATTGCCAACTCCTGACGTAAGTATCTGGCACTTTGGCATCTGAATGATCATTTATGCTCAACAGTTATTCATTAAATTTGTCTGTTTGGTGTTTGTTGCTATGTGGGTAGCATGCAGTGAGTTTATCAGAGCTTTTCTTCTTTTTTTTTTTTGTTGCTGAAAACAGCTGCTCACTATGGCTGTAGACGATACATTAAAAGCAAATCCAAAAGAGTATGTGACTGAAAGATCCTCCATATGATTCTCTGAAGGTTCATCACTGTGAGCGACACAACATTCGACCCAATGAACATATTGATTGGTGCAGCCTGCAGAATTTGTGGCATTACAGTGACATATTCTTCCAAAAAAACAAACAAACAAACAAAGACGATGGATGCAATACACCATTAACAATTCTTCAATTCTTCTTGCTAATGCTTGACAAAATCTCAATGAGTTGGCATCAGATAATCACAAAATAGGCTACAGCAGATGCTTGGAGGGTGACCAGAAACATGACACAAAGCAGCTTTGTATCAAAGATAAAGAAATATATATAATGAATAATCATACTAAATGCGCTGTTATGTATGCACAGTGGAGGTAATAGTTGAGTCTGCACTTCACCAATCTCAGCACACACATAAATTACATGTTGTATTGTGACAGGCTTCTTTGTTACGGAATAGCGTGAAAAACAGAATAGTGTAAGCGTGTATTGTGGCTCGCACATAAAGTGGTTGAGAACACAGGTCTGTGCCCCTTCATGTTTTCAGTTTAGCCCTTTTTGAATGAAGGCGATTATGCAAACGACAGTGTGACATCAAAAGGCAGCTGTCTCATTTTCTCTTAGCAGTCAATCGATGAGATGTGGTTGAAACTCGGGACTAAACCATCTTCCGTATCCAACAACAGCCACCTCGATGGCAAGATAGGTGTGTGGAATATAATTGCTCTCTGCAGCTGCTGAAACAAAAGCTGATGTTGGTGTTTCTGTCTCACACACAACAGCTCGAACAGCACATGCACACAAACACAGACAGAAGCATTCTGGATTCTCACGGCACCTTCGCACCGATCGTGCCATAACAAGAGACTGAATACTCCCATCACATTGATCAATTAAACGGGATTCTGTCAGGAAGTGTAATGTTCGAACACATGTAGCAGCAGCTAAAATGAGTCATCAATCAGCTCAAAAACAAAACAAAAAAAACTAAAAATCAAAAATGACTTTTATAAACTGCTTAACGGTTTTATTTTACATTGTAAAACATAACCATAAAAACAACTATATTAAAAGAATCGTTCGTCATATTGGGAAATATGCTTGTTCGCTTTCTTGCCAAGGATTAGATGCTGACATTGATTCCTCACTCATATCTTTAGTAAATATCGTGCTACTGTCAAATCAAATCAAATTAAAATCAAATCAGTCTTATTCCTATAGCCCAAAATCACAATCACATCGCCTCAGTGGGCTTTACAATCTGTACAG
This sequence comes from Diplodus sargus, assembly GCA_903131615.1. Classification (NCBI taxonomy): domain Eukaryota; kingdom Metazoa; phylum Chordata; class Actinopteri; order Spariformes; family Sparidae; genus Diplodus; species Diplodus sargus. The sequence continues at coordinate 1,495,967 of CAEMYA010001588.1, read as the reverse complement.
TGAACGACATCTGAACTGTCCTTAGACCCTTGGTTCAAGGAAGGAAGACTTGCCAGGAAAAAAAAAGAAAAGTATTTTAACAGGGAGAAAGATGGAAGAAACCTCAGGAAGAACCACAGACGAGGGGTCCCTCTCCGAGCACAGACAGACATGCGATAGATGTTGCATGTACAGAAAAGAACAACACAAATCACAGTTTACAAGTTGCACTGACAGAATATCTGATACAAATTATAATATATGTGAAGTGTGTGGCAGGCCTAGGTATCGCCAAGTGGTGCCCGAGCAACACAACCTCTTCTCCACCGTAGCGACGGAGGAGAGCTACTGTACTGCACCAGCAGCGGCTGGTTAGCTGAGCTCTGCACACAGACTGGAAACAGGAGAAAAGCTAAACTACTTAATTGTATCCAAAGGCCTACCAGCACCGCTGCAGCTCGCTTCATAACATCTTGTTTGCTGGTTTCATCTGAGCTGGGTTAACACGGGAAACATCAGAGTAAGCCAGTCAAAGACAGAATAGGTCAGGTGTTTACAAGAAAGGGAGTGGGATCCATAATGACACAGCAGAGAAGTGTATGAAGTTATACAAATGGCAATCAGATATCTTTTTAGTATCTTATTACCATGCACCTACATTTTCAAAGTGGCAGGTTATCAGACTTCTTCCAATTAAAAACTCCTGAGACAATTTGGTGTTTGTACATGACCTGGTTTGCTTATATTTTTTCCAAACCTGGCACAAAAAAATAACTCATCATAAAATTACCTTCTCAACTATTGCGAGACCAAAGGAAAGCCTACTGTTTCTCTTGGACTCTCTTGCTATGTTAAGACAGAAACACTGAACATGCTTCTGTGGAAACCCTAACCGACTGCCGATGAATCAATGAGTTCAACAGTGACTTTCTCACCCAAAGGACTGAAACCATCTAATATTACTGAGCTCTGCAACACTTTCCCAGGTTGTTCAATATCAGGGAGTTCAGATTGTAATACTTGGTGTCCCACCGGATTAGGCAGTAATTACATGAAATGAATACTTTAATTATGCAGGCGCTTCTGATAACTGCATATTTGCCCTTGCTGTAGTTTTGCATTCCTGGATCCTGAGCACATTCTCCACAGATCATGAAACTGAAATCTACCCTTGCCACTTCCTTTCTATTTTTTTGGGGGGGGGGGCTGGAATTTCACAAGGGAGTTGATTATATTGATAATGATGTGCATACTGCTGGCGTGACTTCCTCTGGGATTTGTCCTTACATGAATGGCCCCCGGAGTTATCATCTGTAACGATAATGACTTCACTCTCTTTCTGCTCCTTTACCGTCCGAGGCCCTCATAATGCAGCCAGAAACCAAATCCCTTCTCTGTCTATGGTCCGGACAAAGAGAAACCCCCTCCACATCTCCTCATCGTTTTTATCATCATTTTCTGCTTTGACCTCACATAACTGACATTAGTCAAATTCTTGTAGTCGTAACAGAGCAGAATTTTAGAGGACCGCTGCATTTTCGATAAGAATATCGTCCCGTCGGTATTTTTATGCACAAAAAGGTATGCTGAACATGCAACCTCCCGTCTTTTTCTCGTTCAGGTCTTCTGTGTTTTTAATTATCTCAACTGCTTTTAATTTACTTTGCTTTATCTTTACTTCCATGTTATGTTGTTTTTTTTTTTTTTCTTTGTCAGAAATTGGTTTGTTGCCCGGAACTCAATTAAAAAATAGGTGAAGCTCAAAGTCATTACCTTGGTTGAACAAATGCAGTGGTAATAGAAGGAGCACGGATAAATGAATCAAATCAAAGCTGAGGGCAGGAATCTGTGAGTGCTGCCACAAGTGCATGAGGAGCAGCAGAGCTGAAGGATTTTCAAACCGAGTAAAAATGTTTGATTTCAATAAAACGAGGACAGGCTGGAATGTTTGTTGACTGATGATTGATTTTGCATTTAACATTTAGACTTAGGTATTTCACATTTCAGGTACTCCTTCAAAACCTTTTAATGATAATAATATATATTAATATATAATATATCAATCTTAATATCCTGTTTTTAAAAAAAGGAGCCAAGCAAATTAAGCTTTTGTATAATTACGGTAAGTTTCTTCGCTCCTTATCAGTTACTTTTGTCAGGTATATACATAGTATTTACTGTGGACCACATCTTGATCTGTGATCAACACAGAATGCCAATTACCACCTCATTTTACAAAGCAATGCCATTTTGGTCATTTATGTCATGTATGTTCTCATGTAAAAAAAGCTCTCAAAACCTACTGCAGGCTACACCACCTGCACAGCACTAACCACAGTTGAGTCAGATATATCTCTCAGGAGTTGGTAGGAACCAAAAATGGAACAAAAATGATTGCGAATATTGGAATTACATTTGTAATTGGTGGTCAGAAACATGATTCCAAATAAGTAACGATGTTGTTCCTCATCTAATAGATGCTGTGCTAATTTCAACATATCTGTTTAAAGGAGACAGTTTGCATGATGATAAATTGTGCTCATACTGTGTTCTCACTGAACACAAGTGGACAGAAAATCAGTTATTGCAGGTTTAAGTACGAAGCAGTAGCGTAGTTAGCTTAGCAGCTGTAGCATAATTTGGAGAAGCAGACTCAAGGATTCGCAGATTTGATCATTTGATGGTGAAAATCGAAGTGCACAGTGTGTAAAATCTGCAACTCGGGGTCACTCAATCAAAACAAAAAAGAAAATGTATGAAGGGGAGTTATATTGAGTCAACCACCTTTGCTGATGAAATTCTATCTGACACGACTCTGGCACAAATGTTCATAGACAAGGTAATAAATTCTAAATTGTATCCACATAACGCATATTGGGTAGATACTTTTAAAACTGCTGGTTTGGCACTGAAATAATTGGAAAAGGGATCCATACACATCACATTACAAAACAATAAAAAATAAAATAAACGCGTAGAAATATCCCAATCTCACATTATGATGACTTGTGATGCACATAGGCTGTATGTTTTCTCATTTAACTGATACAAATACGTGTTTGTAAATATGTATATACAGAAATATGTATATATACGTGTGTGTGCGCGTGTGTGTGTGTGTATTGCATAGAACATTGCCACATGACGCAAACAGGCCACCAAATGCTGCACGCGAGTGATAAATGATCCTTGAATCGAGTGCCACGGTGATGAGGAGGAAACAGTTGGAAATAGTTTGATGTAAGGGGGGGTGGTCTGAAAAGACAGACGCACTTTGGAGTTCACTGCTGGACGTGTACAGTCCTTCCTTTCATCCACAGAGCAGGCTGCGTGGCTTGGTGCGCTCCGCCCGCCCCGACATCCTCTCTCCTCAGCTGACTGTCGTGACTCCTTCTCCTGAACAGGTAAGCATCCGTCAAAGTTTTTGTGCCATGCCATAGTGTGCGATCTTTGTACAGTTCGGCGTGTATCCCGCCTGCCTGCACGTCGCTGCGCGCGGATAATTCACTGCCTCTTCCTTTTGCCATGCGTTTGCACAGGTGCCGTGCGACTAGTCCTGCAGGCTGAGATGATCCCCCTTTGATGTTTTATATTTCCCTCTATCCCCGCATTTTAGCATTTTAAAGAAAGTTAAGTGTCAACAGTGCATTCCACACAGTGCTGAGACATCGTGATCCCTTTGCGCATTTCGCCGCTCCGCGGCGCACAATTTTGCATGCAGGTACCCCGCGGTGTGGAGAGATATTACCTCTAATGCGAAAATCGGAGAGTTTTTTCCACGATGCACAGGACGTGCGCGCATATTTGCAGAGGCTGGTGGTAAAGGTAGAAGTGACGTGCGCCCTTTTTTTCTGTTCCACACTCCATCAGTGGTTCGATGATCAGGGGGAAG
>CAEMYA010001588.1:1441040-1491451 GCA_903131615.1 Diplodus sargus | reverse complement strand
CGACATCCTCTCTCCTCAGCTGACTGTCGTGACTCCTTCTCCTGAACAGGTAAGCATCCGTCAAAGTTTTTGTGCCATGCCATAGTGTGCGATCTTTGTACAGTTCGGCGTGTATCCCGCCTGCCCGCACGTCGCTGCGCGCGGATAATTCACTGCCTCTTCCTTTTGCCATGCGTTTGCACAGGTGCCGTGCGACTAGTCCTGCAGGCTGAGATGATCCCCCTTTGATGTTTTATATTTCCCTCTATCCCCACATTTTAGCATTTTAAAGAAAGTTAAGTGTCAACAGTGCATTCCACACAGGGCTGAGACATCGTGATCCCTTTGCGCATTTCGCCGCTCCGCGGCGCACAATTTTGCATGCAGGTACCCCGCGGTGTGGAGAGATATTACCGCTAATGCGAAAATCGGAGAGTTTTTTCCACGATGCACAGGACGTGCGCGCATATTTGCAGAGGCTGGTGGTAAAGGTAGAAGTGACGTGCGCCCTTTTTTTTCTGTTCCACACTCCATCAGTGGTTCGATGATCAGGGGGAAGCGCGGGAGACACCTGCGGCGACAGATTGGCAGAGAGATTGTGAGAGTGTGAACGGAGGCTTTCTCAAAGTGTTCCCTTCATGAAGTGCTCTGGTATTTTTCTCACGTGTTGATATGAGATATACAATGAGGGACGTGCACATATCAGTGCTGAAATAGCCTAACTAAGTCTAAAATCCACTGAATGTGATGAGGAAATGATGAAGACTGTGATAGTAAAATGTTGAAAAGCTTATCCTTACCCTGTCCACCCACTATATCTCATCTAGTGACTGTACTGTGTGTGTGTGTGTGTGTGTGTGTGTGTGTGTGTCCTAGATGTGCCTGCAGTTCTCTGATGCTTATCTCATATTTGAAGTGCTGTATCCAATAAGTCCCTTGCCTCCTCCTTCAGATGTCTTGACTCATTCAGTTTGATTGTGTTTTCATGCACACACACACACACACACGCACACACACACACACACACACACACACACACACACACACACACACTCACACCCACTCACCCTATTCCCACCCAGGATGGTACTACAGCATCATAAATATGCCATTACCCATTTTCATTCAAATGTCCCCCCCACCTCCCACCCAAATTGTATTCAATGATCACACTCTTCTGTCACTTAGTCCACTGGAATGATGATTAATATGCCACTTTGTGGCTTAATTTCTAAGCACTGACTTAATAAACCTGCCACGTTCCTGTAGCGCTGTCGATTACTCTCATGAGGGTCATCTAGAGAATACATATGGGCCCCTTCACATCCTCATCCCCACGTAATGACAGACGCAGGCCTGACTTCGGCCACCAGGCTCCCTTCATTCGGAGACAAGCCAGCACATAAACAGTTCACAGCAGTGGAGTTTTATTCTTGTTCCGCCAGAAATGCAGCACAGTCTGCATAAAATTCAGCTGATACGCCAACATAAATTTCAATCGGTCTGTTGCTGTTTACATTCTCAGTGCCTGCAAAGTGAGGATGTGCGTATGTTTCCCTATTTGGGGTCTAAGAACTTCCAGGTGCGCCTCGGGGTGTTTCTGGCAAGCCTGAGCAAAATGAGAACTCCTTAAATAAAGCTTTATTCCATTCAACAGAGATAAACAGAGTGTTACATTTGAAATGTTTTAATAATGCGATTTTACAGAAAAACTCCAGAGATTGAGTTACATGATTTAGTGCTGTATTTATTATGGAGGTTTGTATAAAGGCATCCTGTACGTGAGTGCATTCCCTCACCTTTCAGAATATTAACCTTGTTTTTTTGGGGTTATCATCTCATGTTGCCTGGATTCTCTGGGTGTTTGCTCAACAGCTGCAGTCAGAACAGGTAGGCAGTGCGGGCTGAAGGCTAATCTTCACAGGGGTGATGGAGATAACAGTGATGTATGGAGCGGATGGGGTGGTTTAACACCCAGAGCTGACTGTTGTCTAGCGGGGTCAGGTCTGTGATACTGGAGTAGTGCTTCAGCCAGCTTCTCTCATGCCTGGGATTTGGCAGTCTTAATAGCTGCAGGTGGATACATGCAGAGGCTGCCTCTGTATTCACAGCCTGCTGAAGCCTTGATGAATGCTGTGTTGCTGCTCAGGCATCTGTCAGTCGCTTCTGCTCTCCGAGTGAAATATTTCCCTGGCCACCAGCTAGACAGGCAGCCAGTGGATAATTTGACATGGTTGAAGTTCACTTTACTGTCATGTTTCACCGTAAAACTAATGGAAATTATATTAGTGGCACAAGCAGAACTATATTGTACCTTGGTGTGAAGTAATTACATGACTACGAGACAGAAACATAGAATTTATGTTCTTTCTCGTGAATAAATCACTGGGCTTGGAGATGATAGGTGATTAGAGTTGCACTGATCAATATTTTTATATTAACAATTGTGAAGGGTTAGCTGGTAATGATGAACACAGAGATAACAGAGGAGTATTACCGTTCTCTGCACATCATATAATCCTGATATTCATTACAATGATGTCAGCAGATTATATTATTAAATTGTTGCCCTTTCCGACAATGTCAAACATATATCAGTCCATATATTATGGACTTAATTTTCCACTGGCATTAAATTAATGGCTTTGCTAGCATTGCTCACAAATGTTGTCTTATTGGCAGCATGGCTTTAAGAGAGCCCGTTTGTTATTTAGAAAATAATCTAAATCTGTGTATGTCTTGGTCTCGTTGTTGGAAGCAGCAGGAAGGAGTGTACAGAGAGATATTGATCAGTGTGACCAGATCACATCTAAGAGGCCCCGCAGGCTCTAGATTAAAAGTAATTTCTCTATATTAGAAACAACCTTTTGGTCATGGATTCTCTGGTTACTTAATGACAGAATGCACACCAGAGACAGCATACATTATTTGATGTTGTCATTTAATTTGATTGTTGTCAGTGTAGGATGAATCCTGAGAGGAAGTGTGATTATTACGGTGTGATAATCGATTGTCTGCTGTCAGCGTACGTGGTCCAGTGTGTTGGAAGGTGTGATTTCAAATGAATCAACCAGTTTAATAACTAGGATTAGAAATGTCACCACCAACATCACGTTTGATCGGGTGCGTAATATTTAATGCATATGCATCTCATATCTTGCAATGTACACTTGGGTTATACTCTTGTCAGCGTTTCACTGTGACATTTTCATTATCAATCAATCTCACAATTCTTTTGCTTAATAAATCCTTTTTTTTTTTTTATTCTGTTTCATCGTTTATACACACAAACGGCCATTACACAGCCCAGTCACCATGACAAAATGTTGGCACTGATGTTCACATCTGTACGTGACATTCAAGTTCACATTCATAATAGGAGCTGGTGAAGTTGAGGCTGCATGGTGTATTTGTGACGAATAAAGCGGGAAATTTAAGCCAAATCATGAACTTTTCCTTACCCTAACCAAGTAATTATTGTGCCTAAGTCTAACCAGACCATAAGCACAGCGTGAAATTGAAAATGGAAGCTCAAAAGTTGCAACATAGTGAATTGCTGTTTGCAGAAACCTACACTGCGAACATTTATTCCAGTGATTAGGTTGCATCACAGTTACCCCGATCCCGAGGGACCATCTTCATTTGTCTTGTTTTGTCCAACCAACGGTCCAAAACCCAGAGATATCCAAAAAGCAGCACATCTTCAGATATAAAGAAGCATGGACACATTTTTCCCTATTCTACTGTTAAATCAGTCATTTGTTCCAGATTTAGATGAGATCTGACCATAAATAACCCTAACAGCCAGTTCAACGAAATTATTGTTTGTATTGTTTTGTCACAATATAAAGTTTAACTACATTTGCTGTCTAAAAATATCTTGTCATGCCTTAAAGCGCTGTTGAACTTAAACCTCATCGATCATTCTGCAATTTAGCAAAGATGTTTTGACCCATAATGATCCAAAACTTGTTTCAGATGGTTGTATAGCCTGACTAGAATTTAATCCTGCTGAGACACAATAACTCATACTGTAAGTTAAATATCCCCCAAAATTGTAGGTGTTTTTGCTATTGGCTTTTTCAACCTTACCCCCCTTACATTAGTCTCAGCCAATATTGCAGTTAGTGATTTATCAACATTCTGGTAGTACTGACGGAGATGAATGCAGTGTTTTCTGCTCTCCGGCCCTAGCAGTCAGGTGAGATTCAGGCCTAGAGGTGCAGAGTGAGGACATGTAGCGGCGCTGCAGGAGTCCAGGTAAGCAGGACAGAGTGTTGACCTTCACTCTCTGATAAGGACTGACAGAAGCTTGATGGAAGCTGTGCAGCCAGAATCATGTTGAATTATTTCTGACATGAAGCTGCAAGAAATCTTAAAGCCCAGGGAGAGGCATTTTACACCACAGTATTGGAATTAATGGAAGAACCTGACCATCAGCCGTCTCGAATGTGTATGGAAACAAACTATTGGCTTAGCCTCTTGATACAGAAGTTCTGCTTGTCAGAACTTGTCTGTTGACTCCATCGTACCGCTAACTCAACCCGTGCTGGTGCAACATGTAAACGCTTTTGTTATTTGCTTTTCTCAGCAAAATCCTTACCTTTGGGTGATCTGCCTTTGTCTAATGCTCTCTGGCAGAAGGAGCCCGGCTTATGAATAAATCAGAGCCCTCACTTTCCCCGCTTTGAAGGATAGCGAATGGAATTACCATGTACTGTACCATACTGAACTGGGAGCGACTTTCATCTTTTTTTTTTTTGCACTCCCTTTTGCTAAAAATAGCCCGAGTGCAGCAGAGTGCTGTCTATACATTGCATTGCTAAACATATACACAATATCATAAATAATTTCGGTCCGTGTTGTTTTCCAAAACAAAAGTTTTCTACAATCAATGATTCATAAAAACCCTGGCTGTGAACCTGCTGGTTATCAGGATTTTGCACATTCAACATTTTAATTGCTTATCTGTCACGTAATAAGGCCACCATCACTCAGTGGTCACCCCTGATTTAAGCCTAATCTCTTTATCCATGCAATGTATTTGTTTCTGGAAAGAAGCAGATTATTTTTCTCTCAGATATTTCCCAAGAAATATATCATCCGTAAACAGGTTGACTTTTTTTTGATTAAAGTTTGTTTGGAAGCAGATTGTAACTGTAACAGCCTTTGTGGTTGTTGAGATATTTCTGCACCTCTGTATGCGTGCCAATATTCCAGATTTAGATTTTTAGAGTAATGTCTAAGTCTGTAGCTGCAGTCCAGTGCGGGATTACCAGAGCAATATTGAAAGCAAACAAGTGCACGCTCGCGAAATAATTTCAGGAAAAGAAGTCTTATCCGAAAGCCTAAATAAGGCACTCGGTATCAGCACAAGCCACCAATGCGCCACAGTGAAGTTTGGAAATTTACAAACAGGCTTTTCAATCAGACTGTGAGGTGTGAAGGAAAGATGACTGAGGATAATACCTCAGAAAGCAGACGGGAGCCGGGCTTAGTTTCCTCTAACAAATCCTCTGTAGCCCCGGCGTCACTAACACATTAGCGCTGGTGCACGTTTTCACAAACAGACTCCGCTCCAAGTCGGGCAACACCTGCACAACACTGATAGAAAGTAATACAGGGCTGCTGTCACACAGACATGTTGCAAACTCTTAAACAGATTATATTCATGACGATGGGGTGGGGGTGGTACGATGATCAGCTCAGTTGGTTAGCCAGATAAAACACCAACTTGCATGAAGTGTTCATCTCAAGTGAGGACACACTGGTGTTAGTGCAGACTTTACAGCAGCTTTGTGCCTTCCAGCAATGTATGGATTTTACTATCTTGGACGTAGGAAGCTTCTGACTGTGATGGGAGTGTATATTTTATCCCGTGCCTTCACATCATTTTCCTGCCAATATATGCAGCTAATAGTTGCCCATGCAGAACGATGAATCTAAGAATATTTGCAGGAGCCATTTGATTTCCCAGCAGCAGCTACGGGCCATCGTTGGAAGTTTTTCTTTTCTTCTTTAACTGTCATACAAACTGAGTTATATGGCTGCCACATGAAAAGAATGTCCACCGGAGTCATCTGCAGTGATATATGTAGCCGCGCTGTCATTCACGAAGACGTCACATTGCAGTGATTCTTTTTCTTTATGGATCACGTGTTATTGCAACATAAAGCTGGGATGAGAACAATGTCAGCCAGGAGTGCCCTGTGATGGAGAGGCCTTACTAGAAATGACGGTTTGTGTTTGGCTCTTGGAAGCACAGGTGTTGCTCTGTTGCCGCTTTACACTGTGTTTCCCACAGCTATCTGGCTGTCGTGGTATTCTTCTATCATAGCATGCTCTACACTGTTTGCTGATTTACAATCCAATTTTTGAGCATTCTCTGACTCAGTGGTTCTTTGATTTCAGACCATTGACCTTTCTATTCTAGCACTGGCAGATTTGGTCACCTGTAGCTAGCTTGCTAATCAAGCTAAGGTCAGGTCTGTGTTTGACACATCTGTTTTAAAATGTAAACCTTTAAACTATGCACATCATGTGATAGATATGACATATTGATGAAACAATAGATGGTCCCTGTAGGAAAACAAGGAAATGAAGTAAGAAGTCTGTCTCTGTGTGAAGTGAAATGCCTCATCCAGTTGTTGGATCGGACAAATGATAAAAATAAGTGTGATGTCTACTGTGATGTTTACTGAAAATAAACTGCATACCCTGAAGTTTGCTGAAGTGGAGCTTTTTCAGTTGTGCTGCATGGCGTCAGTGTCTCACCACAGAGCGTTGAACAGGACTGATGAGAAAAATCTGACATGCTGGGCACTATGGAAGTGCAATCTGGGGCCCGATGATGTGTACAATTGCCCAGAAGCTAACTTTTAAGGCTATTGTGAAGAGGCCTTGGACTGCAGTGTGTTTCTGGAGAGTTTTTTTGATAATAAGAAATCCAACACCAAATGTCTTTTATGATTACTTTTATGATACATTGGCATTCCCATGTTACCTTGGGTCCAGTCTGTCAACCAATCAGAGGTTGTGCTCCTGACTTGTTGGCATCGTGTGTTGACGGTGTGGCAGCTCTGATCTCAAAAGCGCGGTGTTAAGCAGGAGTTGGAGGCGCTTGTTGGAAAATGTAGCTTTTTGCGGAAGCCGTATCTGCTTGTTTGTGTGTCTGTATGTGTAGTGGTGTGTGGCATTGGCATCTCTGCATGGCCTGCATGACAGGGATGGTGTTTAAGTTCCCAACCATGTAATTGTTACCCGTTAAAGGTGCTTTGAACGTAGCCGTTGTTTGAGCTAGCTTCCTGTCCGTTTTGCATTCAGCGATCCCCTCCCTCGCCTCTACGTCACAACATGAACATGGTGTCAGGTGAGTAAATCAACTGTCAAGCTTAATGTCAAGCTCTGCTGTCTCAGATAACACGTCTTACTGGGGTTGCTGAGTGTTAACCTCTCCAAATCCAGTAAAGAGCAGGACAAAGCCGCTAATGTTAGCCGACACTCTACTATATTACCTATCACACTTTGGCTACAGCTGTAGGCAGAGGGCTAGTTAGCCAGACATGCTAGCATTTGCATCTTACGTTAAAACAGACAACACTTTTTCCGACTGTCCTTGGCCTCTTTTCTCTGTACTGTATACAAAATGTATATACTCCAGTATACAGGTCTGGGCTGTAGCACCCTATCCAGCGTTCCTTTGCCTTGTCTTATTCACAGCAGCTAGAATATGTTAGTGGAAATTATTTTCCCTCCGGCACCTCCATCCATCACACCCCGTCTTAAGTCATATCTGATGTTGACGAACAATGTGAGCGTGTGTGATGTTTCATGAATCCATGGCCCCCTGACGCTCGACTCATACGGCATAGCTATATTTAATACACACACTTTTGTGGCCACTTTATTAGGTACAACTGTACATTTTATTGTAATTCAATTCAACAGCCCAGCCACAGATTCTACCCTTAGGCGGACAATAAAGTTCAGTTTGTTGTTAAAATTGTTGGAAATGTGTATATTCAAGTTATATTTATATATATGACTGTGGTCACACTGTAGTGAGACTTTGTTCTATTGACATTTTCATATTTTTATCCTCCCAGTAACATGAGTGTAACCAAATAAAACAAAACGCCTCTGAAAATACTGCAGTCCATCACTTGTATGACATACACATAATTGATGTAAGACATCTCTGACAGTGTTGTACTGAATGTTATAGGTATATATCGGCAGATCAACTGATTGCATTAGCTTGACCTAATAAGTGGCCACTGGGTTTATTTACAGTACATGTATTCCACGTTCAGCCTCTGTCTTGATGTGTGTAGTGATCTGATCAAGTCTGAACGCTCTTAAGTGATTGTGATGCGTTTTGACAGTTTCTCCGTGTATGACTCGGTGCGGAAAACTATCCATTAAATAAGAAAACTCCGGCTTGTGTGTCTGTGTGTGTGGTGTGTGCTGTGGGGGCTGCGTGCGTGCATATTAGTGCTATTTTTACATCTAGGGTAATTCATATAACCTTTGTAATGCAATCTAATTTGTGATTTGGTAACATCACCTCGGCACTGAATGTAATGTCAGAACCCCACTCAGTGCGGCTCTGCACGTAGAATGTAATTGAGAGACAGCCCGTGGGAGTTTGATGGGAAGATTGTGAATCTCATTTATGATATCTAGATCTATTGTACAGCAAGCTTTTACACAAATGGCAGTGAAATATACCTTTAAACTGCAGGAACGTGCTGCTTAGCTGGCAGAGAAAATCCCATGTTCAAGCTCTGTGCACATACTGTACCAGTCAGCTGCTTCTCCATCACACCTCTTTGAGCATGTATGTAACAGGACACGCGACGGTGGAGAAATGAATGAACGTGGAGAGCATAATGAGAGCTTCCTGGCTATTAAGCAGAATTTCCAACACCCCTCTCTTGTAATCTACAGAGTAGCATAAATGGTGAACCTTGGCAGCCTGCAGCATGATTAATGTACTGCACGCTAAATGGATTTGCAATGAACCAATCGTGTGATGAGCTGCTTACACTCGCAATAAACTGGTACCACGACAGTAGCGCGGCTCCTACTTTTTTTTATGTCAGTATTTGCATGGCAAATAGCCAAGGTAGGCTCATTCATGTGGATGTGTGTGACCAGAGTGAGTCATCCGTCACAAACGCCGGCCTTGGCTCTCTCATGGCTGCTTTCAGACCGTGTGGTGCGCTCCTCCGTCTCTGGAGCAGGTCAGCTGGTCAAAGGCGTATTTGTCGGCTGTTGGGTGTCTGTCCCCGCCGCCCGGCTGTGTTGATTTTGTCCCCTGTGGCTCTGTCAGTTATCTGGCCCTGTGACCTGCACCACTTCCCCCTGACTTACCGAGGTGATTGTCCCGGACCCAGCCCCGTCCCTCACAACTTCTCAGCACGTCATATTTCCAAGACAATCTCATATCCTTTTCGCAGTGTAAAATAGCTCCTGACATCTGTGATTATTCTAAACCTTTAAACTGTCTTTTTCTATTACACTTACTGGGTTGTGATAGATTAAGCTTTATCTTCACGGCCACATTGCACCTCCTTTTTCTTAGCGGCGGATTGTTTATGTTTGTGTCCGTCCGCAGAAAGCCTCGCCTGGCAGGAATTCATCAATGCGCTTTGTCCTAATATCGGGGCGGCAGAAGAAACAGGCTGCAAGGTCTAATGGATTAAGACCACGGCCATCCTTCAACCCCACCACTGATTGTGCATTGTGATTTCATTACACGAAGGAATGCTCGCGCACTTATGTCTCAGAGCAAAATTGTGTTAAACTGAAACGACCATTTCCTCTAAATAGAAAACATGTCCTGGAGATACGAAGGTGTTATTGTGTATCTACGGTGCTGATAAACCTTTACCAGCAAATATAGATCGTTTCAGGTGAATGAGCACCCGAGATGGAAAAAGTCATAATATTTCTTATAGGAACGCTGTTGCTGTACTCGACCTGTATGGCTGTGATTGGATTAGATGGGGGCTCCCGGTCAGGTGCTTGTGTCGGGGTCGGAGGCTGTGCCTGTGTGTCTGCGGTGAGTGAAGCCACTGCCCCGCGTTGCTCTGGCGGCAGAGGATGGATGGCCTCGGAGTACAAGGTCCAAGAGAAATGTGCCCACCGTGCCGCTGGGGAATAGGGAGGAGATGATTCATTTTCAGCATCACTTCACCCAGGATGATCTCATTACTTTGTGCGAGTGGACAGTCCCGGCGATGAGAACCTCGGCGGGTCCGCGGAGCCTCCGCCCTGAGAGGCGTGTCGTGTGAGGCATTACACGCTCCTCCGCCGTTTGTGTATTGATTATAGAATATAATAGAATGATGGGAGGAGCACAGATTTATTCATAGCGTCCTCTCAGAGGATTCTGTTTGGGTGCATTAAGGCTTGTGTGACTAAAAACTGTAAATAATAGCTCCTCCTTCTGAAATGTATGTTTTTATTTTATCTGCCTTATAATTTGAAGCCTCTGTTTCTGTTGAGATTGTTAATAACAAAGGTTCATAAATACTGAGCACATGCTGTTCACAGTCTCCTTCGGATGCACAGAAAAACACTCAGTCCATGACACCTGTGCATGCTCAGGAATCTTAATTAGAACTGACTCACTATTCATATTCAGCGGCCTTATTATTTATCGCTTCCTCTGTTTACACGCTCAGTTAGCACATACTGTGTATGCACAATACATTATCGCGCCCAAGGAACGCATAGCTGAGGTGAAAGAGGTGATCATCAGTCTGACCTCTCCTCCTCTTCTCTTTTTAATTGTCATGATTCATAATTATCCCGATGGGTGATAACGTATGTTCTAATTAAAGTATAAATAGAAGATTAAACAATAATCAGGGAAATCTGGAAACGTACGCGAGCTCTAAGGGCTGTGCACACAAAGAACCAAGCTTATCATACCTCCGCGTGCACTAATTAAAATGAGGTATGACTTCATATCAGAGTGGTACAGTGGAGCGCCTCGTGTTTCAACAGTGTGCAGCCGGGCGGGAGCGCAGACTCTCACACCGCCTTGTTAAAGTGAAAAACAGAAAGATTAAATACGGATGTTATGGAGCATTTTAATGATTCATACCTTCTCTGTAGCCTATACGAACATCACAGTTAGGAAGAAAAAGGTTGCTCACATTCACATGTTTAATTAGGATGTGAATGTGGGGTTTGAATTAGGGGGACCAGCGACGGAAGAAGAAACTTTAATGAAGTGAAAGTTAAAAAAAACGACTTACTGGAAAAGGTCTGTATATTTAGTACAGTATTATAACCAGAATTCATTTAAGTTACAAATGTGAAAGAAGTCATTATGCAGAATCGTTATGATATTATTAATTTCAGCACTGCATTGTGGGCTGGCTGCGGCTCACGGGGTGGAGTGGGTCGTCCACTGCTCGGTCCGTTAGCGGTTCAAACCCCTGGAAAGTGTTTTAAAGATGTATGTAATGTTTGATGACATCCACTCCTGAGGAAACTGTGTGCTCCAGCTGAGTTTGGTCTGTTTTAGAAAGTTATCGTTACAGTGTGCAGATGCTGAGAAGGGTCCAGTGTTTCTGCTGGTAACATTTCGCCACCGCAAGCAAAATAAAATCATATAACATCAATCAGCCGATCCACTGATTAAGTTACCTTTTCCAAAGCTGCGGCTCTGAACCCCGTTGTTGGGAGGCCCCTGGTTTTACGCTGCCTGGCTCGTAGCTGGAGACTAGTTGTTCAGCTCTGATGTGGAGAATGCAGAAAAATGCCTTAGTAACGTTGCACAAACTGCCTTTTATTTCTGTTCTCTGGCACAACACACAGTCGCTCAGTAACTATTCTGCTGCAAACTGAACCTATCTGCACACTGATTAAAGTTCTAAAAGCAAGAACCTTTTTGTGAATGTGGCAACGTGCCGGAAGCTCACTCAGTGGGTGACTCACTTCCCTCACATCCAACACATGCTACAAACCGCCTACCTTAGGGGAGGCTGGTGACACAAACGCAGTATTACAGTATGATTGTAATATCTGACATCAGCATTGTGTACAATAATACCTGAAAGTGGAGGGGGGGACAAGACTCATTGTCCCCACATGGCAACACCAGTGTGTAAAGCACTTTCTCGCAATAGACAAGAGACCTGTTATATAAATGCAAGTCCTTCTAAATATTATTCTTAATATTTATCTAATAACCCTAATACAGCTGTCGGTGTCTCACCAAAAAATATTGCAAAATCGTTATATGATAAAAATAAAAAAAACTCTATCCCACTTTGAGTTTCCTACCAAGTTCCTAGAATCTAGAGAGTCTGTGCAATGGATTTATGAGGTTCGATGAATGTACAAACTTTCCATTTTTGAAATTCTTTTCCACCTGCGTCTACATATGACATACTCAGTCACAATACTGAGTATAGGTCACCTGTGTTTTGGCAGCCAAACACAAAATGACTGTATTTCCGTGGCTAAAACCAAACACAAATTGACTGGAATGGTAAATATTCAGTTGGGGGTCTACATAGCTCCAGTGAAACAACAACAGCTTTTTTGCAGCCGTGGTAGAATATGTTTGTTCAATCAGACCTGCAAGAGACAACCTAAACACACAGTTTAAACACCTACTAAGTCGACAAGTCATTTCTGTATTATAGGAGCCAGGGTTGCCAAACCCTTCCCTCTGAAACAATGATCTGAAGGGGGTTACAAAAAAATAACGACAACATGTGTAGCTGGAGTTTTTCTGTACAAATGTGCTGGCTCTGCTTGACTTGGTTTGACCCAGCATGTCAGCCAAGTGCTCAGGGATTTGCATTTCCATTACAACGTGGCTATCTGCTTGAAGGTATATGTTTAACTGGTGAAATGCTTGTCTTAAAGGGATGATTCAGGTCTTTTTGAGGGGTTGCATGAGGTACTGATCCCTAGTCAGTGTATAACCTGCAGTAGATGACCGTCAGCTCTCCCTCTGTGTGGAGAAGCAGCGTGTAGCACCCACAGCAGAGTGTTGTACTGCTAATGGCACTGACAGCAAGACGCATTTTAGCCACCTTAAAGTAAGGCACATCTAAGAAAATAAAAAAGAGTATATGTATATATACATATATATTATATATATACGGCATAGGACGGGTTGGCTGCCACCCCAAAACGTCAGTGTGTGACGAGCTGGGAGTGAGAATCTAGAATAATTTTTTCCTACAAACACTACTTTTAAATTGACATATGTTTATTCATTTTTTTGCTGTGGCTGAAACACTCCTTGCTCTTAGCAGTACAATGCTCTGCTTCCATGGCTATACGCTGCTTCTACACTCAGGGGGAGAGCTGACAGTCATCTACTGCAGCCTGCAGGTAATACACCAACTAGGGATAAGTACCCCATTCAACCCCACATCAAAAGACCCGAACCATCCCTTTAAAGCTGCTTTAATTGTATGTTCTTATTCAACTAGATGTTAAATAGCTCTACATATTCCAACAGTAATCACTGATAGAGAGTGTTTGGTCAGTAACCCACGTCTCTCCTTCCCCTTCTCATGCAGTAAAAGAGAAAATAAATGTTCTGATATCCCTGCCCACTTCATCCAATCAGGACAGAGAACTGGTACCTATACTGGCCATGGCAGACCAGTGAAAGTCACAGATTCCAGCGCTTCTGGTGACGGCTTATAATACCCAACAGGCCTAGCGATGAAAAAAACACACAGAAAGAGGCAAAGAGGGAAAGGAATCAAGCAACTGTGGTGACGTAAGGAGGAGGGAGGGATGGCTAACTGCTGAATGGACAGGAAGTCAGCTGAAACAACAACAACACTCACAGCAGTAAGTAAGTAGTTGTCAAAGGAGCCGCTGCAAATAGACGCTAGCTCTGCTAATTTAGTCTTAATTAAGTTCTTCACAATAAAGATCCCTTACTATATACTTATTTAAAAGCCTTTATTATGAAGCAGCAGTCTGGGTTGTTTTTCCACCAGCAGTAACTTAACACGACTCCTGAAACAGCTGAATGTGAACAAGATGAAACAGTAAAACACAGCAGATGTCTCAGTACAAACAGGGACACAGGAGAGAAACAAAAGAGTTTCTGAAGCTACAGAAGCTCTGAGAGCTAAACACACAGAGACTTCCTCTCTGGTCTCCTGCACAAACGTGAGTCTCACAACACTGGCTTGTTAGAAGGGGGAGCGGGGGGCTCATCATGGGTTGGCTGCGGTCACGAGACGTCGCTGCAGTCCATTTGGAGGCGCGACACCATTTCACTTTCCAAAACTGCCAGTGGAAAAACCCCATGGGTAACACGATTAAGTGAAAATCCAGTCCACATCACATCACATTGGGTAAGTGGGTTTGTTTGTTGTATTTTCAGTAGAATACATTATTTCAAATGTCAAGACTGTGGCAAACATGAACAAGATGCTCATTAGCTTTAGTTTAACAATGAAATCCCAAAGTATTGATGGCAGCCTGCAGAGTGGTGACCTCTGCTGAACAGTTTCCTTTATCTACATCAAGACAGAAGATGTGTTTTGTCAGTCTGTGTTTGTATGTTTTTGGGCTGTGTTGTAGTACAGAGCCTCTATGATGTTTTCTACAGCTCAACAGTCATGTTGTTCAGCCTTAATTGTGTTGAATTCCAATGCGTTGGTTACAAATGTGTCACTGGGAACTGGACACAAATGATTCCCTGCCTGCAATGCATCACATCGTTAGGCTATTAGGACATGATTTGCTGTTGTGTGGTACTTTGGAATTGGCACCTTGTTTTCAGTGCATTTAGCAAACACAAGTCTCTTTTTTTTTTTTTTTTGACATATAGTATGTTGGTGCAAAACTAGACTTGTTCTTGACCGGTAAGTGTACATAAATATCTTGAAAAAATGCATTTGGGAAAGAAAAGAGAACTGTCTGCTGAGTGCAGGTTTGTGAGCTTATAGAAGTTATCACTTGTAGTTCTTAAGACACTCTTTTTCTATCAGATGCTAAACAATTATTGCAACATGAGCGGGGGCTCACACTGAATGCGGATGAAAAGTGACCTTGCAGCTCGAAGCAGCCAGATGGTTAAGTGGAATAAACACGCAGGGCTGGGACATTGTTAGACCTTGACCACATGGTATTTCAGCACAGGAATAATGTATGGAAAGACAGTGTTTTTTATTCAGGATGAAAACAAGGACTTGTTTACTGGGAATGACATGTTGTTCAAAACTGTGTATTCATGTACATCAGCAGTGACACAGCTACCCTTAAGATCACGCAGGGGGAGGAAGCACGCAGACATTTTTGAATAATGAATGTGCACTGACGTCAGAAAAAAGGACGTTAGTTGTTTGCCATTCAGTGATTGCTGTGCATTTTCATGAAGTGATTAGGCCAATTTGCTTGCATTGTGACCAGTGTAGCTGACTTGGAGTAACAGAAGCAGACACAAAGTCTCAGTCAGCGGTTGTTTGCAGGTTGGATCAGTTCAGCAGCTGGACATTGTTGACTTTGTCAAGGTTGCCCTTAATGCATGTATAGCTTCATAGGGATGACACGCTCTCTGCTGACATTGCCTTTGATATCTTTAAAGTGACATGATCTAGAAGGTAAGACTCAGCAGCCACTGTGCTCAATCTGTTAAGGAAAGGCCTTCATCCCTTAAAGGAACACTTTGGCATTTTCCAACCATATGTCCACATACAGGTCTTTCAATCAAGTGGTCCACTACCAATGTCCAATGGGTTTTTTCCCTGATCAAAATCTGTCCAAAGGAGCTTTGCTTGGATCCAACATCATGTATTTTGTCAGTTCATCAAAGAACATTAAAACGTTTATGTAAGCACTCTCACAGTAATAAGTCAACAATGTCTTGTCTCTGCCCAAAGGTTAAACTAATTGTTGTCATTGTTTAACATCTCAACTCATCACACTTGTTTGTTTTGTAAGCTGCACTATATCGCCAAAAGTATTCACTCACCCATCCAAATCATTGAAATCAGGTGTTCCAATCACTTCCATGGCCACAGGTGTATAAAAGCATGCACCTCGGCATGCAGACTGTTTCTACAAACATTTTTGAAAGCATGGGTCGCTCTTGGGAGCTCAGTGAATTCCAGCATGGTACTGTGATAGGATGCCACCTGTGCAACAAGTCCAGTCGTGAACTTTTTACAGAAGCAGTAATGTCGCCAGAGTTTGAGAGCTAAATCTATCCATTCAACATGCGTGAACAGGAAACCAGACGACTGCGAAAAATGCAACATGTCGTGTCATTATTTCCCTTGTTTCGAGACCAAATGAAGAGAAAGTACCGGTGTGAAAACAATCTCGTCACATCAGAGTGTCTGGTGCGAAAATGGCAATGCAAGGCGAGCTTGTTTGATTAGCGCCTCTCAATAACAAGGCAATATCAAATACTTGAACCCTAAAAAAGGATTTTTAACTGAGACTAAGTGATGTAGACTGGGGACACATTTTTGACCATAAAGAGTTGGAGTTAGGGTTAAGGAAATTGTTATTTAAGAAATGTGTGCAAAATACAATTTAATATGTGGCACTGGAGCTGTGAACTGTTACATTCTGTCACCTGTTTCCACACCGAGAGCCGCAAAAAATCATAGTGTGCAGTTGTTTTAAGGACCAATGATCCATTTGTCTCAGCACTTACTTAAACTATGGATGTTTGACCAAGCTTGAAAGTTAAAGGGACTGAAGAGCCCTGAAATAGTTAAAAATCACAAGAAATGTCCTGATTGACATTGGTCCGTGTTATCAGCCCATGGAGACGGTGAAAACTGCTCATCACTCTGACAATCACGCATTTGCTCAGCTATGTGCTTAAAGTCGTTTTTGTTTGTTGCAATGTAGACTCAGAGACCAGGGGCAACATACCTGGTTTCAGTTGATTGCATTTTCTACTCTGTTGTGCCACAATCCTCTTTATCCGACTGTCAGTGCCGACAGAGATTGTAGTGTTCAAAGTTACCCGTCATAGCAGGTTGTTTTTGTTTGTCTGCTCCATGCCTGTGCTGCACATATAAATCGGAGGTTTGTCCAGGTGTGGAGTAAAATCACTCAACACTGGGTAAATGTTCATCATACGAGAATCCCCTGATGCAGAGCTTTTTTGCATACAGCTCGCACTGACTTGCGGGTCATACTGTTTACAAATCTCTCTGTCATACCAGCTTGACCACATTAACACACCCTCACCTGAAACTAATGCTGCGATTCAATGTGGTGAGAGAGTCAAATTTTAATACAGAATGCAAGCGATGTGATTGCAGATGTCCAAAGGCCAGCTCATATTTGAATATGCACATATTGGACGGCGGAGCGAGATGGGATAAGGTGGGATAACATCAAATGAGAAAGTGGTGAACTGGCTTAGCTCTCCTGCAAACCTCGCTGCAATTTTCTGTGAGCAGCTGTCAGTTCAGCACACAGAAATTAAATGAGTCCGCCGAACCTGATGTGAAGGCGAATCAGTACATTTGATCATCTCGCCATGTTTGCGTCAAGCCTCGCCTTCAGTGCAAATGACACGCTCCCTGGACAGACAAACGCCTGCTGAAACATACGTACCATGCCATAACATTTTAAACGCGGCCGCCTTCTTTTCATTTTCCAGCGTGACTCTGTTCCTTTTCACTGTGTCTGATCACACCCTTTTGTATTAGATGTGGATGCTTTCTCCTCTGTGCTGTCGGAGATAATGTGACAAGCTCAATTCCAAGCAATCTTGAAAATGTTAAGGCGCAATCAGCCAAAACATAATTTGTTAAATTTGTTTCTGTCTGTGGTCAGTGCTCTGGCATATAATTATTTTTCCAGACATTATCAGACATTTATATATCCTGTTTACCCGACCTTTTAAGTATATCCAACCGCAGCCACAGGGGTCCAAAAACTACATTTCAATGTTAAAATTGTAGCAGAGGCTTATAACTTGTGCCTGTATTAATAATAATAACTCTGTAGTCTGAACTAAGACTGCAAACTTTCATTTCCTTCATTGTAGTGTATTACTTGACTCGTCACAATAAAATCCCTAGACATATCGCTTTACGCCGTGGAACTGGTTATCGTGGGAAGAACTTAAAGCAATAATTTGTGACTTTTTTTACTTTTAGATAACAGCTTCAGAATCATGTTGGCGGTACAGTGTGTTGTAATTGGGAGAATGGTCACTCTGTCTCAGCCATTCTGCCCCCCATCACTTGTTTCTGCACTATGTAACTTCAGTGAGAGAACTGTTCCAAAGCTGCTGTCAATTTGTATTGATGACAGTGGTGTTGCACTCAAAAACTGTAGGGAGTGCTAGATTGCACACAATGCCATTTTCCACATATTGTTGCTTTAAATTCACTTGCACCATTATGAGAACAGGCCAATCAATAGAATAGCTTGCAATATCAATATTTATGTTTAATATTAATTTTTGGCAGTTTTAAGCTAACATAATTCTTATACTCTACTTAAAATACCTATATTTTTTTTGTTTTCCTATGCCACCTTTTGTTTGCATTAATTTACTGGTTAGACTGCATTATTTATATCAGATTGTTGTGGCTTGAATGCAGATATGAGACTCCTTATATCTTTGCCTCATAGTTGCTAAAATTGCCACCTTTAATGTTATAATGTTCAATTAAATTTTGATCGGCCACTGTAGTGTCATGCACAAATGGCCGTGGTTTGAAGAGTTTGCTAGGCTGTAGCTGGACCCTTTCGTGGGCGTTCTTGTTGATGTGACTTTTTTGTTCTAGTTTAGCTGCTAAGTATACTGAATAAGTGCCACACTGGGAAGTGGCATGATGAGAATCATCTGTGCATCCTTGTGAAATTGGTAGTGTTGTAGGATTAGCGGCGTGACTGCTTGTCAGTAATCCTTTAGTTAAAGGTGAATTAGGTTCAAAATGCATGTGACCTTTAAGGCACTACTTTGTAAGCATTGACACCCAGCAATGATGTGCGTCAACTCCACATATGCTGCAAGTTTATCATTGTGGATCACCACACATTCTAGCTACTGTTTCCCCATTATAGCATATCAGGTGTGTGCTATAGTTATCATCAATTCATGCATGCTAACTGAAATGACTGAATGTTGCACAACGGTTTGTGAGTCTTTGCTACGTGACACGGCCAGTGTGCTGCACTTAATTTTCCTCACGCTGGCAGTCTTTTTCTTTGATTTATGCCAAACAGAGCAGCCGTGATAAAGGCATCATTTCCTGTCCCCAGCAGTTTCTCCCCCATGAAACAGCTATCAGATTCTGAATGTTCAGAACAGCAAAATGTGAAAGCTTTTATGAACTCGGTTGAAGGCTGAATAGAGGGTAACAAAACAGCATGGCTCAGATTAAAACTTCCATGCTGCTCTCGCCTATTGGCTGAGGCGATGTAATGCCAAACTGCAGTCCAGCTGGACGGACCGTCTCTGACCCTTTACGTTGTGATCTGGGCTTAGGCAGCACCCAGAAGTCTCCCCTCCTGAGCTCTGGGCAGAAACAGACGGTGAGTGTGAGCCGTGATAGCGGGAGCAACTTTGAGTGGTAGCCTATCACAGGCAGACTGGCTGCGGGAGCTGGATGGGATTTGAAGACCTGGCCCTCCATTAATCATATTCAAATCAGCATCCCACTGAATGCCTCCCCCAAGCTCACCTCACTTCTCAACCAGGCTTATCTTAATATGGACAGATGAAGCTTCAGTTTTGTTTGTCATTTTATAGTCATTGTGATCATGCTCCCATCGGTCATTACTGATGATATACAAAATACTTGATGATTTAAAGATGTGCAGTCGTTTTGATTACCAACAATTGATCAATTGTAGCCATCAACAGTCAACTCTGCTTTACATAATGTATGATTTACAAATGAGCAGTTCTAATAGTCCTTTTGTTATGAATACTGTGCATCAATTTGACTGTTAAACCATATAAATTGATAAAGATTCCGATAGATGAGACAACTCTGACTAAGTCTTTGTTGTCACATTTTTCTCACACGCCATTCAGGATTCACAGCTGTTTCAACCTTGCTCGGTTCAGCGTGTATTAAAAGTGACGAGTGTTTTTTGATAGATCTATCTCAAATATACAGCCGGTCAAAGAACTCTTAATTCTACTGAGAGCTTACCGAGATCTATGCATGTTTAGAAAGATAAGAATTTCATTATGCTCTCAAGGACTATAAATGTCGAATGGGAATTTGTCTCAGATGGTTTGTCTCCATCTGCATCTCAATGATATTCAGCACAACACAGAGCTTTGAAAAAAAAAAGTATTTGTCTCCTATTTGAACCATTGTTTTGAATGAAAAAATAATCAAAACAACACTGGGGTGTACATTCAAGCCTGACCTTCAGTGCTTTGTTGAATATACGGACAGGTTGCCATTACACGGCCACCCTGTTTGCCTGTTTGTAATATACTGTGTTGTCTTAATGGAGCATGGTGAAGTCCAAACTCATTAGCAGCTGTAATCCTGTGCTGTTTACTGATAAATCTCTTTGTTGTTACTGCAGAGAATCATTTGCACTTGTTTCTGATGCTGTACAAAATGATGTATTACATGTCCATTCATGCCGCGTGAATGTGAATACAGACAAACTGATACTATCTTAATGCTT
Source organism: Diplodus sargus (assembly GCA_903131615.1). Lineage (NCBI taxonomy): Eukaryota > Metazoa > Chordata > Actinopteri > Spariformes > Sparidae > Diplodus > Diplodus sargus. The sequence continues at coordinate 1,470,835 of CAEMYA010001588.1, read as the reverse complement.
GACACTCATCTCGTAATTTAATTAATTATATTTGCACGCAAACAATAATATAATTAGTGTTTTCGCTCAGAGTATGAATATCATTTGATTAAGCTGTTTACGCTTGTTGCCGAAAAGGCTAATTGCTATAATATCCCCATATTCATTCAAAACTTCATGCTGTAATTATTGACCGAACAGATGAATCTCGCTCTCGCCCTACAGGATAAGAGAGGCGTCTGTAAACGTCTCCTCTGCCACTCTGTTAGTGTGATATTTCTGCTGTCGTCTCGAGTCGCAAAAAAAAAACAGATGATAAAATCCATCCATCTATAAATTCTGGCGTTACACGGACAAAGTTGATGAGCTAGAAAACTTGTAACAACTGAGACTTGGAGTATATTCCACACTCGCCCAGCAAAACATGACAATTTCACAACTGCTACACCCTCAGCTGCACCAGGCGGCCTCCCATGTGAAATTGCACCAAAAGGGAACAAAATGTACTTTTCAGAAGGATGAAATCCTGTGATGTAAAGAAAACTGCACACAGCACACTTATTTTTCTCAGACTGCTCTGCGATGCTTCAGAGCGAGCAGAAGCAAAAGATGTTAATGACTCCAACTTCTCTTGGACACTGCTATTGTTTACTGCTCTTGTTGCTGCTTTTGCAGTACGTTTTGATGTATTGTTCCTGTGGGTGGGGAACTGAATAAATCTGACTCGAGAATTTGATTCAGATTAACCGAGGGACACTGTTGGGTCTCTCTCTCTCTCTCTTTGTTGCAGCTGTAATTGAAGAAGTTGAGTTTTAGCATGAAAATGCTGTATCTAACTTTATTAGCTGAATAAAACACATGTCAATAGCCAGCTTTTTAAGCCAATAGGAAGCAGTAACAAGTTGGAAAGATGTACATATTCACTCATTTATTGAGTCACTGCTCTCAAAACATGTCTCAACCTGTTGTCTGGAGGCCAAGGCTTGTTTTGTTGTATTTTTAGTAGTTTTTATGTACATTTAGTCACTTTAGTTAGTCATTTCTTATAGTAATTATCTCTCCCTCTTGGTGGACAACCATTAACAGTAAATTGTTAGTTAGCTTAAATGAATTAAGATAAAACAAGCACAAGCCACATTGTACCTAATGCTGAGCGGAAATCAACAAACAGTATTCTGATGTCGCTGTTGTTATTTTCAAGGTGCGTGAAGGCTGAGTGGAGGGCAGTGGAGATGGAGATGGCATCCTCTGTGGAACTGTTGGTTACATTACATCACTGATCTCTAGGCTCTGACATTGAGAACGTGCTGTTTCAGGGGTTGTTGAGGACTGAGGAGTTGTCTCATCATTTATTCAGCTGGATAATGAAAACATGACCCACTGCCTTACCAAATAGCCACGGAGACTGTTGAGCTGCTACCTCTGATTCCTGTAATAATTTAAAGAAATATTGGGCACCTTTGTACTGAAATCCAGTCCTGGGGAAAATAAATAATGAAGCCGAGTTCGCTGCCAGACCAGCGGCGTTACTTCAGGACCTCCATTAGGTGATGGCTCTAACACTGCGGGGTGGATAACCTTTTGAAAAGGCTACAGGGTACATAACCTTTGGAAACATTTAAACATTCATGTGGCGGCCATTAACTGTGATGCATGTTAAATCCTCTTGAGCTGTGAGAGGTTTCCTGCTAGTATTCACAGCCACCGGACAGGCTTTAATAATTAATTTTCATAATAGCCCTAGAAATCCCTGAATACATATTCAGATTTTTTTGCAAAATCTCAGAAGATAACTTTAATGGACTCCTTAAATTTCCAACCTTGCATAATGAATTCGACTTTAATTAGACAAAGCACACAGAACAGCAAACACACAATATCTTGATTGTTGCCTTAATTAGTTTGTGTGGTTAGTTTTGAACGATGTTAGGGTGTTACAGTCGTTCTGTCGGCTGTCATTTACAAGGCGATGACCCTTCGGTGTACAAATGCCTGAACTAACCTCTCAGGTGAGTTGTCATCCTACCTGTCATGAGACTGTCTGAGGAGTTGAAGGTGTCGAGGGTTACAAGATATCAAGTTTAAACAAGCTGGCTCACAGCAAAGGTCACAGACACCTCAGTGCCACTAAATCCAATTACAGGACTGGACTAGCAATGGAATTTAAAACAAGCTGCCCCTGCCTTTTGAAACTAGTGCTTGCAAGTGAACAATATTGCTTGGAAAGAATAGGATAATCATCATGGGATACTGTACCTGCATTGAATTGCTTAAAAGAGTTATTGTTTTCTCTCAATTGCCTTCGCTCTATCTCTACATAATATCTAAAGTTATATCATGAATTTTTACATGCGGCTCGTGGTGAAGAACAAGTCTTCAGCTTCTAAAAGAATATCAATTTGTGTCTTTGGTATAAAAGACTTTAAAAATGATCTGAGGTGTTGGCTTGGCAACGCCTCATGTTGTATAAAACTGTGTGACAGACTTGGCACACACGACTGGCATGACAGACTCCAGCTCCCGGAGATCCTGATCAGGATAACAGGGTATTGAGGTCCTGCAATGACACTGCCACACAGCACTTTGCACTATATTGAAGCGTAGGAGCAGAGCACAATTAGCAACAAAGGCTAATTCATGTTAATTTGAGCAAACAGTTGGGGTGCCTTTTTCCATCATCAGACCATTTTCGTTTGCTGAAAAATACAGCCTAATGATTTAATGATGACACTGTGAATGCAATTGGCAGAAGCAAACAGCTAAGGCCTGTAAAGTTGTACTTGTGAGTAGTCCTCATGTTCAACATGAAGATGGCATCTAAGATGGCAGACAAGTGCCATCTTAGATGGTGGGTGGGGTTAGCTAGTCTCTCCAAACAACATTTAATGTAACTGCCCCCAAGTTCAAGATCCAAAAATATTGTATTTTTAGAGGATGAGAAAAAATAGGGATTTGGAATTCTTAAGGTCCATACACACTACAGTGTTTAGCATGTAACATGAGATCAGTTCAGAACAATAACACAATATTAGATTATTTTATTCCGTGGTTAATCGGTAAATTGTCAAGTTTGAACAGATGACGTACATAAATCCGTTGAAAGATAAAATAAAATCCAGAATGAACTTTCATGTAGTTTTTTTCTAGTTTCTGTTAAAATGTTTATTGTTTAACACTTTCAAAGTAATTTAGACACCCCAGTGTTCTGTATTAATGTGTTTACATGGTAGCAGAATTGCATTTTTTCTGTCTGTTTCTATGGTGGCTGTGACATCAACAGTCTTCATTAGAGAGTGGATGGGCAGCTGAGCAGATGGATAGATGATGTAAAGATAGTATAACAATAGAGTTTCATTTGGGCCCGCTGACCATATCGGCTGATGGTATTGCTCCACTGGCATTGCATCACATGAGCCTGGTTAAAAACAATGGTAGTGTTGTTGATAAATGTCACAGCTTGCGTTCCTTCACATTTAATAACCAGCAGATTCTCGTTGCCATTCTCTCCATCCCCAGCAGACTGCGAAGAGAGAGACCATTTAGCACCAAAGTGCTCAGAGTAATACCATAGTGAGGCAGCGGTGTGAATCAGCCTTGTTTCATTTCTTCCTTGACGCCGTGCGACATGTGTTTGATTGACATTCCCTTTTACCAGAAAATGCTTTGGTTCTTGTTCTGCATCGAGGCAGTTCCATTCCAATAAATCCTGCCACCAAACTAATTGGGCTTGGTGTGAAACCTCAAATTGCTCAACGGGCTCTGACAGGAAAGGGAAAACAGAGATCGGTACAGTCACATGCGCTTTAATAACAGCGTGTGTGGAGGTTAGCGCCACAAACTGTCACAGGTACTGGAAGAAGAAAAAACACTCCTTCACTTTTCTGTTTTTGACAGTCAGGACAGCAACTGACAGGTGGCAGCCGTGTAGTTTCTGTAGTTAGACTGAATCCAATGCGCATTTATTATTTTGAGAATCAAATTGTTTTACTTGGGTTAGATGTAATAAACAATGTTACTGTGGAGTGAAACTGGAATTTATTACATCTTTACAGGGTTATATGGGACAGGATTTGTGACGGTATGCCATCAATTTACACTTGAAACGATATTTTAGAATGATTATATGTGGTATTTTTGCACTTATTTGATATAATACCTGTTTGATCTCTTCCATCCCTGACATCAATTCACATAGGTTAATACAAAAGACCCGTCCAGCCTATCCGCCGTGTCTTTGCACCAAAGGCCTTCATACTGTGGATCATATCTCCTTTTCTCCACTGTGCAATTGATCTCAGACTGTGAAAAGGAAACCAGCCAGCTTTACATAATTGGATTGCAAAAGATTGCTTCTCTCTTTGAGGCTCACATCAATCTCTGTACCTATTAGAGGGAATGAAGTAAATCTTATTGTCATTTCAATTGTCTTTTATTGAAGGTATGCATCAGAGGTGTGCATCCTATATGTCATGCTCCCTGGTATTACAGCGTCTCCCTAAAAAGAGCAACCAAATTCAACAGAATATCAAAGTGACTGATTGTTTCAAGGTGCCTGCAGCACCGGGGCAGCATACTGTTAGTGATTGATTACTGTTAGTCACATCCTCAGACACAGTATATTACTTAAAAGCCTAGTTTGGTGTACACCTAGAGATGAATTTGTGTATATTTTGTGGAATAAAGTGCTCTAACCGTAGCATAAACTGAGAGAGCACTGACAGGTGGAGGCCGTGTGCACATACTGTATGTGACTGTTCAGATTACACAAACAAAGAAACGACAGAAACAATGCCTTCTCCGCTCTAAGCCTCTTTCCCCTCTGCAATAATTTTACTCCATTTTCCGTCGACTGTCGTGCAAGCTGTGATCATTCCCAGTTTCTGTGCGGTTGATAAAGCCCCGCTCAGTTCATTACGGTTTGTCACAGGCTGCAAACGCCATGTTCAGTGGACAAAAGCTTTGCATACTAATTTCAGCCTCGCCACATTTTTCGAGCAGCAGCCAGGTGTGGTCATGTCCTGAGAAAGTGTTTTACCAAGCCATCCCCTCGTCACTCCTCCACTTACTGCTGCTTCCCATTATCAAATGCTAAATGTTTGTCCTCACGCAGAGGTGAAGCGCGGCGTTTAATTGGCTGCTATGATCGACCAGGACAGCTTGTATTAAAGCACATGAGCGGGAGGTGGGAGAGCGCTTCTGATCTGCTCCTGTCAGGATCAAACTGAAGAGGTTTTTTTGTATGAAAATGAGATCCGTTCATTAAGTTTCAAGGAAAATTCCAGTTTATTACATCTTGGGTCTTATTGTGCTGGCGTTGGCCAGTTTTTTTCTATTAGTTATGGCAAAGTACTCACCCAAGTAATTGCAGAGATCTCTCAGCCCAGTGTCCAAGGCAAGGCAAATTTAAGTGCAGGTAAAGGTGGTGAACATCTGGCTTTCACGCATGAGACTACTCATGTCCTTATACAGAGCTGCAATTAACGTTTTGCTTTTAATATTAACCAGGTATTTTTTCTGATTAAAGTATTTAAGCATAACCATGTCATAACTGCATCTGTCGATTAAAATGCACAGTATGTCATTTCTGCCACTAGTGGTCTCACAATCAAACAAAACACAAAAGAGTAAGTAGTGGATCATGGAAGTTGTTGCCTTCATTGTGAAACAACAAATTAACTATTGTTGATGAAAGTATATCTATGTGACTCGGGTAGAAGTTTTCACAGACAAGCTGTTGTTAAAGTTGTACTCGTCTCTTTCATTGACTCCCTCCCTCTCTGACTCTCTACCAGAAGTTATAGCAACAGGCGAGAAAAACAAAATGCATCATTACTTGAGTAAAATGACAGATTCCTCTAGGTTTGAACACTGTTGGAAACCTGTGATAACGTAAGTAGACAACAGAAGAAAGATATAGTCGTTTATAGACATTATAATGCAGAGATGTTACATGGTATATCTTTTCATTTTAACCATGCTATAGTTGCCATGAGCGTATGTAGGTATGGATATAAGAAAAAGAAAGTGCTATCACTGAAAATAATCTGTTCTTTTCTGCAGTATAGTCCAGCATTCATGTCCTTGTCTGTCGAGACAGAGGGTTCAGATCAGGTTAGGACATTTCTCCAAGGAGTTCTGACAGGGCAAGACACACAGTGAGAAATCAGACAAGCTGTAAACAAGAGAAAAATGTAACCTGATTGTCCTAACCACTTTGGAAACAGCTGGAGTGTTGGCTTGCTATAGCTAGCTACCCAGCTGTCAGCTGATGTCTCGTCAAGAAACACAAACAGCATCAGAATCACAAGCTTGCTGACTTTTCTGCTTTTCACTGGAATACGCTGTTAAAATAAAAGTGTGTTCTCTACTTGAATGAAGCCTCAGAGATGGACAATCCAGTGCCGATTATTTATTAAACCTTCAGCTACTTCAGTCTTCTTCATGTTGCTGCTGTCTGAGATCAATGTGTCTAAAACTAGGAAAATTAGACTCAATTTGTATGAAACCCAACATTTCTGTTATTTTAGCAGTAAAAATGAACACATTGATTCGCGGTTAATAATGCAATCTTTGACATTGTTTTACAAGATGTTCATGTGATACTTGACTTGACATACAGCAACATAAGACCCATGACCCAGAAAACAGTCTTTCTTATTATTGTTGTTGTCAAATCCACCCCAGTGTGTGAGAGATGCTTGATCTGTTATAATAGACAGCGAACAGCGGGGGGTTAGGCTATGTACACATTACATGTCGGAATGTGTTACTGAACTGTGTTTTTGCTGATTTAATTTAAGTTACTGTTGACAGTTTGACTTTTACATGGCAGTAAATCTCAAAGGTCTTCCTTTAGGTGAGGTTCACTTAGATGAAAGACACAATCAGGTCAATTTTAGTAAATGACCAAACTGAAAAAGTTTTCTATTTTCATTCTTTACAAAGTTTAAATTCTTTATTGTGAAATTTGTTTTGCAACTCCTTGTTGCAGAAAAGTATTACTTTACAAGTTACAAAAAAACAAATGGCTGAGACTGAGAAACAGTGTCAGCCATTGTTTTTTGTGTACAGTCCCTGGTTCTCCTGTGACTTGGCGGTTAGGAAAAATAAACAACACAATTGCAAAGCTGGAACAAAACAGACTTTCCCGCTGTGTAAGTGGGATCACACCAAAGCTGTCAAACACTTATGATAGAGGCCCATGACTGTGAGCAGAGAGACGTAATACTCTGAGAGAGCCTGGCTTATACTAAACACTACTACGTTCTAAAACATATCCGCTCAAAATAGATTTAGCAGTTTCACTCAATCAACTTTGCTCTGGTTCAGGTTATGCTTGCTCGAGTCAGTCTGTCTGCTTGCAAGTTGCATTCTTGTTCCCACAGCTGGAGTTCCTGCTGCGTTGTTGGAACACGGTATGCGATCAAGCTTTGGCTTGTGAGCTCAGCAGCCCTCTGCCTCTAAGAGCATTTGTTTCTGAAATGCAAAATAGTCTTTGAGGTATTTTGGAGAAGTTTGAGGTGCACTTTGCATTACCTTTTAAGATTTCCAGATTTCTGGGTATTTTTTGTGACTCTTACACTTTGGGTTGCTAGAAATCTTGGAGCGTGGCTTTAGGCAGAACACTGAAGTTGGGCTTGCATTAGCTGACTTGCAACAGCTGCTAATTCATCAGCTCATAATATCTTATTATATTAACGCAGGTGTACAACCCATTCTCACACTTCTCACTATTAGGGTATGGTCACACGGTGTGAGCAAATCTGCACCTTCGCTTCAACTTTGGTAACTTTGATTAGCAGTTGATGGTCATCAATGCATTTGTGCAGGTGTTACCCTTATCCATATGCTACTGATGAAAGTCTTGTTTGCTTCCCAACCCTGTTCTTACGTGAAATATTAGAAGTTCATGTAAATGTTAATAATTTGTGCCATTTCCTCAAACTAGATACAATAAATACAGCTCTAAGTGGCACAGCAATATGTTAGGGTAATGTAGTCTCTTTTAATGGATTTTTAATTATAGTTGTAAGTCAGTTGTGACAATTGATACCAGTCTTTGTTCAGGTCAGCAATCTATTGTTGGAGCAAATTAAAATACTGAAAATTGCACACATGCATTTAATAATTTAATTCACCATGATGATTATATTGGCTCTTGGCTCATTTTTTCTGATTCAATTTTAAAATAATACCATTTGGGTTTTTTGGCATTGGCTCTGGGTCAAAATAAAATGTAACCATGTCATCAATCACCAATCAAAGTTACAAATCAGTGCTGTTGCAAAGACAAATGGGTCATTCCCAGAGTAGCAACCACCATCAATACAGGACAACATTCCAGTTTATTTCAGCCCAGTTACCAGGATAAAATGTTAGCAGTCAACGTTTCTGTCTTTCAAATTTGTATGTGCCATAGGCACAGGGTAAGGGTGAGATGAGAGGCGGATGAAGTGATGCACCCATCATGCCTAGCACCTACTGTACAAGCCTGTGGGTGCAGTGTTATGATTTGGGGTTGATTCAGTTGGTCAGGTCTAGGTTCAGCACCAGTCCCTTCACTGTATATTTTATCTGAATGAGAAAGAGTTTATTTTTTTTATTTTTTTTTTCAACCAGATCGGTCTCCTGGCTTCCACTGACTCTTTACTCTGTCACAATAGATATAGACTTGGCCTGTTGGCATGCAGCTGGCTCATTCAGTGTTGCTTTGAAGCCACTTGATACCTTGGAGAGACGTACAGCCTGTATGACCTCACATCACTCAGCGTGTCCACCTGGCTGTAAAAGCTGAAATCCTGGAACTAACATGTTTCAATGTTCCTGTCAGAGGAGTCTGAACCACCACCCCCAGCCATCCGTTTGGCTTGAGTCCAACCCTGCTCCTCTGCTCAGGGCTGTAGAGCAAAAGGAGAAACTCTCACAATTTAAAATAGCGTATGTGTACTTCACTGTACAGAATAGTGTGACCAAGCATAGTTCACTTGTGTGACTGTGTTTACTTTTTAGCTACACTGTTAGCATGAATCTATAATTGGACTCAAGCCAAATGGTAATATTGGTCTGTTGGTTATTCCAGACTGAAATGTCACAAAACATTTGGATCTATTGTAATTAAATTATTTTATTTTTTTATTTTTTGGGAGGAGGGGGGCAGGGGTTTATTGGCAGCTTGAGTGATGAGAGGAAATGGGATGAGACAGGGGGGACAGCATGCAGCTAAAGGATGCAAGTCTGACTCAAACCCTGCACCACTGCAGCAAGGACAGGGCCTCTGTATATGGGTCACGCTCTACCAACTGAGCTACTGTTGCACCTCGCCATTACATGACCCTTTCTTTTAGTACCATCAGCAGGTGGTTTCACTTGTCCTTTGAAATGTTCCTAACATATGGTTACATATGGTCATGGTTACTACTCAATACAACCTAATGGCACTGGTAACCCCCTGACATTTTCTATAATGCAACAAGGCTGGTTTTGAGTGAGATGATTCACGCTAAACTATGATGTAAACATGGTAAAAAGTTAAGCCTGTTCCATTAACATCAGCATGTTAACATTTTTTGTAGTGTAGTCTTGCCGCTTACTTCCCCTCCCTATAAGTAGCCACAGGTGACCAAATGCAACACACCATTACCTTGATTTAACTTGTGGATTTCTCCAGGTTTGAAAATTGTTGGAAACATACATTTTCTACCTCTTTATCAATGCAATCAGTGCTTTCTGCTTAATTTACAACTTCACTGTTCTTCCTCTGCTAGTCTTGCATTCACAGCCATTCTCCACCACTCGCTCTCTCTCACTCAACCACACCTCTCCACTGCGCTCTCTTTATTCTTTCCCACGCAGCCCACTTCACAGGGCGTACATGTTTTGATTTTGCCATTTCATCACTACTACAAATGCAACTGCAGATAGTAACCCAGTATCGCTGTGCTCATTCATATTTTACGGCACTGAAAAACAGTTATAAAAAAGTCTAAAAAAGTCTGCGGTTAACAAGGCAGTAGAGAGTCGCTGCAATAGAGATGATACACTGTCTCGCCTAGGCACACTGGTGGGAACACACAGGTTTTGAGACCGGCACATTGCAGGTAGTTCTCGTTGCCAATCTTTGGTCTGCACTGGCCTTAACATAATGCCTGGTTTTGTAGAATTGACCATTATCTATTGCCCTTTTCACACAGAGACTCCCCATCGTCACTGCAGCGAAGGCTTGCCTTAATGCCACCTTTGTTTTATTCACACTGAACCAAGCAGCGGTGGCTTAAAGATGCTGCAGTTGGTCAATTCATATTGCACGCCGGTGCTGCAGAACCAAAGGAAGCGTGACAGTCCTGTTAATCAACAAGTTTTGGCCAACTGTTTATAATCAAATGGATGCAGTTAGAAAGTGTTGTGATGAGACCCTGACCCACCATACATCCTGGAAAATAACAAAGTTACATTTTGTGCTCTAAATAACATAATTACACAATCTCCATCAGTGAACAGTTAACATTTCACTCGCTGGGATGGCGAACTTTTAATACAAGTTTCCAGAGATGGTAACTATTACATCACAATAGCGGAAGGAGACAAAGACATGGTGAGTTAAAGTTATTTGCTCTGAATCGTGTCACATAATCTATTTAACTGTGGGAGCCACCCGGCTCTGCTGCCGGGGAGAGATGCTGTTTTTTGGGGAGAAATTTGACAAAGAGTCAGTAGGACAGACAGGATGACAGACACTTCTCCATATATAACTGTGGTATTTTTGTTGCCAAAAACACTACCAGTCTCCACATTACTGTCGTTTGGTCCTGTAGCGTTGCTTCTTAGGTAGAAGTGTTAGACCTTTCTCTTTTTTTTTGATGAGTGAAGGGTCTGTTTAGCTGTGAGACTGTGAAAATCCATCGGATCTTCACACCCCTAATCCGTGCCTCCAGCTTTTCCATTCACACAGATGCCGTCTTGCCTCTGCTGTGGCTCTGATACTACCTCCGGAGGCGGATCAGAGTCGCAGTGAAACTGTCCCCTCTCTCAGCATCTGTAACTTTCACACAGATGGTGAGGCGGAGTATCACTGCATGATTCCTGCACTGAAAGGGCAGTGAGAATGGGCCTAATGTTGATGAGCAAAGAGATTTATTTTTGGCCTTGCAGACATTTAAATATGTAGAGAATATCTTAAACCTGTTATCACACCACTTAGGTCCTGTACTGCACTTAAGCCGCATGATACCTGAGCAAGTTCCACTCATTGCAGACTGCTGTTGGATACAGCTAAAAGCTCTGATTACAGCTAAGTAAGTGGATTTTGTTTTTCGCCTATCCACCATTTATCAACGTCATTGTCTGGCAAAAGCATCGAAGATCCTAGGATACGGCTACACTTCATGTCATCTTTAAAGATGTTGTTTCTTTATATTACTTTCGCAGTGTGTAGCCATCTTCATTGGAAGCCTAACCTGAAAATTAGCAGATTTTTTGATTATTTGTGTATTTGCACCATTAACTAATATCGCTGTTAATGACACATGTGGAGAAAATCTGGCGTTCATCATCATTAATTGAGGTAAGAGGAAGGACTTCAGTGAATGATGAATGAGTTGAAGCCCCTCAACACAGAGCCACCTGCAGTCAGAAGTGCTCCAAGTTGTTAATGATCACCAGTAGCAATTTTGCCATCAATTAAAGTGACAAGAGGATGTTAAAGGTGTCCCCGCAGGAAGTCTCTCGTCTACGGTGGTGAAGCACCGACAGGGAAGTGAAAATGAGCCTTTTGGACTGCAGACTGCAGCAACACAGTTCCCCTGTATGTGCCAGATAGTGCTGCGCAATTAAGAGGCGAGCTTGTCTAATGGAGCTGCAACATGAAGAATATGTGGAGGCCACCGGTGTGAAAGGCTCAACTCAGTGCGAGCTTTGATGGCTCTTGGCTTCAAATAGACTTAGAGTAAACCTCGTCTTAAATGATGGCGAGCAGATCAAAGTCACAGGACTTTAGCGCGGATAAAGAGCACAGCCGTTCAGGGGAGTTCAGGAGAGTAAGAATGGGCTTTCAGGGAATGTGGCTCTAAGACATAGAAACATCCATTTTCACACCGACTCGTAATCTCCATACACAACAGCAGCAGAGGCCCAGGAGCTGCACTGTTACTTAGCCGTGGTCTCATGTATAATGGATGATGAAATGTGTTGCTTGACTTCAGCGACCTTTGCTCTTATGATTACTGCATGAAATCACAGTGTGTTTCCCAGCCGTGTGCTACCGTGTTTGCCGTAAAAAACAATTCCTCCCGTTTCCGTTTTAGGGTTTTTCCATGTTTTCTTAGAGAGCTTGCTCAGGGTCAGGAACCGTTAATGCTGTAGGTTTGTAATGTGCCTCGGGACATTGTATGTCATATTAGCTTAAATAGACTTGACTTGGAGTGACCTCTCCACATTCAGAAGCTGTATTTTCATTGTCCAGGGTTAGCAACAGTAAGCACACAGTGATTTTGGTGCGCACACTTTGACATCATGAAGTCAGTCAGTTGATCGATCGCTCGGACTAAAACATTTTACCGACTAATGTGATAAAACTTTAGATGGACAATTATCTTCCCCAGGGGATGATACTGACTAAATCCGCAACTAACTTTTCCTCTAGTGTATGGGTAGACCGATTATCAGCCTGGCTGATTTTCACAAAACACAGTTTGATTGGTTACATGTTACAAGAATGCCCTATCAACACCACGATTTTATTTTTACTGCAAATATATATCGGTTATATGCCTGCTTGATTACTGATACTCAGGAGTTGAATAAAAAAGTTCAAAAAGTTGAATATGTCAAATATGTCATATATATATATATTATATTCATAACACAAATATTACAAACCTGGGACAGAATTTACTTCATGGATTTTATCTTGTCACACAAGTTGTTTGAAGGTAATGGACATTAGTTACCTGAGCAATTAAAGGAATCTGTTAAATTTAATATGGGTGTGCTGGACGCTGCTGGAAATAAAAGTTCCTGTTTTAATAAATACATTGTATGGAATAAGATCTGTGTGTAGACTTGTTTGCAATACCAATTCCAGCATTTTAGGCAGTATTTTAGACATTTTAAATACTAGTGTCAGTTTTAGAAAAGCCCAAGAATGAATGACTTTGTTCAAGCTTGTAACATTTGTATGGCTCCTATGGCTCCTGTGCATACTCTCCCAGTGTTCAAACACTTCACAGGGCTCCAGTGGCTCTAATCCTGTATTGTAGAGATTCCAAAGAGTTTAAAATTCAATTTTACTACCAGATCCAAATTCAGAATTTCTCAATGTTCTAGCAGGAACAATTTTTACCTTCACTCCTCATGAGATGTAGTTATTTGACATCTTGCTGTGTGATGGCAAATACAGCTTGTTACAACTCGTGTACTGCATGTGTTTTGTTGTATTCTTGAATGAAAATGACAGAAACAACAAAGTGTAGCATGAAAAATGCACAGTTTCATGTTCATGGCAGTTTTGTGCTACTGTAGCACAAGTCGTGTTTTCAGGTCGTGGGATTGTGTCATGAGCGCTTTGGTATTGTGTGTTACTCAAATTGTACTTGTCATGTGCACCGTTTAGAATGTGTGCTCTCACCTTAGCATTGCAAGACTTAGGTTTGTTACATCCCCTTCCTCTGCAGGCACCCCTGCTGTGTGTTGCTGTTAAAAAGGATGCGGCACTGTTTACTTGGATAAGCATTAATGCGGGTGTGTGGGGCAGAGCTAATGTTGGCTTTTGCATTGTTTTAAGGGTAACACAAATTTCAGGGCTGTCCTCAGAAATGTCTCTTAAGTCTGCAACATTGTTTGCATCTATGGTATTTTCAACATAGTTTCACTTTTATTGTTACAGCTTGAAATAGGTGTCCCTGGTTAAAATGACAGGCAGTTAGCTTGTTAGTGCCTGAATAAGAATCCAGGTGGCTCCCTTATCAAATATAGACATATATGGAGAATATCCTAAACCTGTTATCACACCACTTAGGTCCTGTACTGCACTTCAGCCCCATGAGACCTGAGCATGTTCCAATCACTACAGACTGCTGTTGGATACAGTCAAAAAGCCTGGTTACAGCTATATAAGTAGATTTTGTGTTTTGACTATTCACCATTTATCAACGTCCTTGTCTGGCAAAAGCATCGAAGATCCTCTGATACAGCTACACTTCTTGTCATCTTTAAAAATGTTGTTTCTTTAAATTACTTTTTGCAGTGCATAAGGTGCCTAACCTGAAAATGAGCAGATTTTTACAATGCATTTTTACATTTATCATGATTCCACTATTTTCTGCAACATTGTTTGCACCTATGGTATTTTCCACATGAACTCACCTTCATTGTTACAGCTTGACATAGGTGTCCCTGGTTAAAATGACAGGCAGTTAGCTTGTTAGTGTCTGACTAAGGATCCAGGTGGCTTGCTTACCAAATATAGACCAATCACACATAAGTGCAAGGACACGGTCATGCAACCTTCAGCACATCTCCATGCTCAGGGTGTACGCGAGCACCTGTGCTAGAAACATACAACGCACCATCCAGGTTTCTCTGACTCTTTTAAAAAAAAATCTGTATGCACAAGCTCCAGCTTTTCGTCAATTGGCAAATGCCACTGTAGCCAATAATGAAAATAGATGTGCGTATACATCTCTCATTCCAGATGTCAAGAACAGTATTATTATCCTCTGAGCATTCTTTCCTCAGCCGTATAGTATAAATGGAGCTGGAGCCCTGGCAGTAATGGGTGTCTTGTCTCCTGGGTTGATATTCTCAGGCTGAGACTCAGTGGGAGCCAAATTAATTGAAACCACTGAGGCTGAGGGATGTGAGTTTTGGGGTGCATGGGAGGGCAAGGGTAAAGGAGACTGTAGGGGATGTTGCTTTTATTGTCAGTATTGGGAAAGTTACAATTGAAATCTAATAGATTTAAGATGAGTTGAGCCTGTTTAAAATGTAATAAGTCATGTAACTATTGTAATAACTTTGTAAAAGTAATGAAACATAGTACATGTCATCAGTTTTTCTATCACTTTTCTTACAAATATTTCAAACTGAGCTAAAATTCTAACGGACGTCATAAGAGAAGGGCAACAATTCAAGAGAATGTACTATTCTCAATATTGGTCGGTGCATGCAAGAGCATTCATGTGAGCAGTACCTTGGTGAAACGTTAAATGGAGGAGCCTTGCTGCGCCTGAACAGGGACTTGAACCCTGGACCCTCAGATTAAAAGTCTGATGCTCTACCGTCTGAGCTATCCAGGCTCTGGCAAGTGTAATCAGGTGTTTTTACCAAGACCAACACTGCTCCGCGGTCAACTGTTGAAATTTCCATTACGCTTCATGTTGTTCTATCGAGTACATGTTGCAAGTGGGGCCAGGATCCCAATTTGCGGCTGCTCCGAAAGGAAAACGGAGTTTGCTTTTGCCAAAAAAAAAAACGTGGGGTTCCAAGCCTGGACAAGTCGTGCGAGTTCTGCTCGTCCATTGTCTTTTTGAAGTCACACATGTGACGAACGAACCAGGGACCTTTCGATCTCTGTCTGATGCTCTCGCAGCTGAGCTATTTCAGCAAGCGCAGCAGTAAAAACCTGAGGTTTTCAGCGTTCTATTACATGATGAAAGTGCTCTGAAAAGAAAGTCTTAACATGTTGCATTTGGTAGTGTATCTTAAAGCCTTTCTGTTTGTCTAGTGATGGTCAAAGTCCAGTATTCCCCGAGACAATTTTGCGCAGATTAAGGACTTGCAGAAATCATGTTTCAGCCTAAATTCTAATGGGTGTCAAAAGGGCAACCATTCAAGAGAATGCACTATTCTCAATGTTGGTCGATGAACCGTCAGCAGTTGGGCCGAAGGTTCAATGCGCAAGCAGTACCTTGGTGAAACGCTAAATGGAGGAGCCACTGGAAGGATCCTTGCTGCGCCTGAACAGGGACTTGAACCCTGGACCCTCAGATTAAAAGTCTGATGCTCTACCATCTGAGCTATCCAGGCTCTTGCATACAAAATTAAGTGTTTTTAACAAGACCAACACAGTTCCACAGTCAACTGATGAAATTTCCATTACGCTTCATGTTGTTCCATCCAGTACATGTTGCAAGTGGAGCCAGGACACCGCGTTGCGGCTGCTCCAAAAGGAGAACGGAATTTGCTTTTGCCGCAAAAAACGGTGAGGTTCCAACCCAGGACAAGAGGTGCGAGTTCTGCTTGTCCATTGTCTTTTTGAAGTCACACGTGTGGGTTTTTTGGCTTCCATACTTCGGATGCTTTGAAAACAATGACCATGGCCTGTTCCTGTGTACCTTTTAAAATTCAACAGTCAGCAGGCACGCGCATACAACGACAAGCAATTTGTAAAGCGTGGACCAGAATGTGCAACATCCAACCAACCTACACCACTGATCCATTGCTGGGTGAGAGGCCTTAAGGTTGGCTTTGAAAGCTTTGTGAAACACTAAATGGAGGAGTCATTGCAAGGATCCTTGTTGCACCTGAACAGGGACTTGAACCCTGGACCCTAAGATCAAAAATCTAATGCTCTACCATCTGAGCTATCCAGGCTCTTGAAGGCATATCAAGGTGTTTTTACCATTGGGCTTCATGTCTTACTGTAGAGTACACGTTACATGTGGCTGCTCCAACAAGAGAATAGAGATTGCTTTTGTGTAAAAAGGGGATGTTCAAACCCTGGAATGGAGCTCGGATAGCAAAATCGTTTTTGAAGTTACATGGGTTGTGTTACTTTCATACATGAGACTCATATTCATCTTTAATGTAGTCAACTATAGGTCATGGTAATTATTACAGCAGCAAATGAGGAAGTCAGATGAATTATGATAAAGTATACAAAAGAAGCAGGAGTATAAAGTTAAATATAAAAACTATAGTTAAAGTAGTTAAAGGGAGAAGGACAGGGTGTGTAGTTGGGCAAAGTAAGACTTTCACCCAGGAGACAGCTGTTCCTGTCCTGTGTGAAAGCAAAAGTCAACGGTGAGTTATTTTACTTCCTAATGTTGTTAAATTATTATATGCATGCACACATGTATTATGTATTAAGAACATAAGTAAAATACCTTTTTATCCTAAACAGCAATCTTTTCCTAACCCTTACCGAGTACTTTTGTGGCCAAAACTGAAACCCACTGCATCAATATGAAGAAGATCTGGTACATCTGTCGTTGGTATGCTGCAGCTTGCATGTTGTTTTAGGAGTCATAGGCAATCAATCTATTTGTTTAGGTATGAGTTGTTGCTGTTATTCATTGTGACTTATCATTAACTCAACTTTTGGCCTTTCGATATGTGGACATCATTTGAACCAATGTTGAACAGGCTTTTCAGCGTACAGTTATGTTGGCGTCAGTCTCTGACTTCATGAGTACATTACTGTCCACTTTCCAGCACAGAAAAACGTTCTTGCCTGACAATTTGGCCACCTGTTGATGTTGTCAGCTTGTCACAGGCATGTGCAGTTAAAAGAGAACCAAGCAAAAATTACGCTTGAACTTTAAGCACATACTGCGCAATACCAGTCTAGACATCAAAATATATAAAAGATGCAAAGTTTTTCTACAAATGCTCTTTTTACTGAAAAAATATACTCTTGATGTACCCTGTTGTAATCACCAGCATGGTGATTCGTAATTGTATTTAACTGTAAACTGTAAATTTAACTGTATTTTTAATTTGTATTTTGTTTTCTGTAACAGATTACAATCACATTTATACTGTAAATTACTACATGTATATGTTATTCCCCAACACAGCCTGTTATCATATCTTTGGCCATCATTTGGGTTACGATATTATCATGCTAATGCGGTTAGACTATTACACTTTATAATCAACAGCTTAGCCAGATTATCTGAAAACTTTATTTGGAGGTGAACTGAAAATGAGAGCACCCAAAATATTAGCATGTTTGGATAATATGAGGTGTTAAAATCTGTGTTATAATTTGACTGATCTTAATTCTTGCCATGTCAGACTTCTTAACTGTGCTCCCAGATCCCAGTTCATAGCTTGGTGAGTACAGTGTTATTACTGATATTACAGATCAATGATTAATATCTTTTTAAGGGATATCACTTTTTTGATTTCAGAGTGTCATTTTCGGATGGCAAGATTTGCGATTTTAATTATAACTTGCATAATTAGAGTTAAGGGTTTAAGCTGCCGCCTGCTGATTCACCCTCTATAATAATAGTTGTCATAACTCAGTCATTACTGTCTGTGAGTTGATTAAACAAAATAAAAGGATATCATGCCATTGCTTGGGTAATATCCTGTTTTCTTGCAGTGTCTGTACATTTGGTCAAGGTACAAGGGTACACCGTGGTTTGGTGGGAATCAGCACACCACTCTGTATTATGAGACCATATAGGCTGTTTTTCCTCTTCAGAAACAGAAACAGAAACAGTGTAAGTAATTGCATCACATCAATATCTGACAGGTACCTAGCAGTTTGCTTGGCAGTTGTCAAGTGAAAATGGCTGACAGCTGGCAAGCAGAATTGTCAGAATGTACCGGTTAAACGTTTAACAACATAATATCATCATTTTGAGCTTAACTTCATCAACCAACTTGTTCTGTCAGTCTGTGAAGAAAACGTGAAGGTCAAGGAGCCACAATACCGAACTGTTAGCTGTATCAGGTTTAAAACACTCGAAGAAGTGTCTTTCCAGCAGTTTCATTATAACCATAATTGAGAAAAAAACATTTTGTACAATAGTTGTTTTTGAGATATATGGTGCCATGATTCTATTTGAATATTTCAGAGTAGTCAAATTATACCACTCATGTACAGTGATATCAGAGGAAATTATGAGCTGAAATCATAAAGGAGAAAGCACTAGGCCTTTTTTGTGACCAGCAAGTGCATTATTTTATCTGACTCTATAATCGAGAAACAAGATTTATTTTTGTATAATATCTTGTTGAGTACTATATCCACAAATAAAGGTCTGTAGCTTGATTTATAGATAAAACAAAAAAAAACATGGCAATTCAAAGGTGTTATATGTAAGAATTCTATTTCAAGCAAGTAGGGGGCATCATATCAACAGTGTAATCTTTAAAGGGATAGTTCGGGTTTTTTGATATGAATCTGTATGGCATCCCTGTCAGCAGTGTAGTACATCCACACTGACTTACCCCCGACAGTGTCCTGTGCGCCGAGTTCTTGCCCGGCTTTGATGGTGACGAAAGTAGTCCGGCAAGTTGTCTGGGGTCACGAAAATAAAGCCTTTTTTATTTTCAAAACAAATGTGTTCCAAAGAGTGATTAATTTGCATCACAAAACCGTTGTCCACGAAAAAGTCAGACCTCATAATCGCTTGGTGCTATTTTCTCTGGATTCGTATCACTGCGCGCTGCCGCTGATGTCAGCCTGTTTCACTGTGTTTACTGCTCAGAAAGTTAACTACATGTCTGCCTACGACACCGACGATCATGAAGACTTTAGCACAGAGCCAAGGTGGTATCTTTACGAACCCGAATACACTGATGCCGAAATTCGCCAGATGGAGTAAGAACGGGCGGAGAGAGACAGGAGGGACAGAGAAGTGGTACAGGTTGAAGCTGGAGCCACAGCTGGAGCCGTGAGAGACCGGTTGACAGACAGGTGGTGCACTTGTTTTAAGTGTCAAATAATGCCCACAGGGGTGGAGTGCTACTGCTGCCATGAATGGGATCTCATCATGCCACAGCTTATAAACTTATCGCTAGCTAGCTCTCACGTTAGCTCTCTCGCGTCGCTGTGTTCGTTGGTCCGAGCACGTAAAACATTGCCAAACAACTGAAAAAAGTGTTGGATTTGTGCGCGGCTGTCAGCTGTGGGCAGCGCGCAGTGATACAAATCGAGAGAAAATAGCACCAAGCAGTTATGAGGTCTGATTTTTTCGTGGACAACGGTTTTGTGATGCAAATTAATCACTCTTTTGAACACATTTATTTTGAGAAGAAAAAAGGCTTTATTTTCGCGACCCCAGACAACTTGCCGGACTACTTTCGTCAGCACCAAAGCCGGGCAAGAACTCGGCACACAGGACACTGTCGGGGGTAAGTCAGTGTTGATGCACTACACTGCTGACAGGGATGCCATACAGATTCATATCAAAAAACCCGAACTATCCCTTTAACTGCTTCTCTTTGCGGCTTACTGTTGGTAATGTTAGCTAGTAAGCTCAGTTAACTGTGCAGGTAGCAGTCGTAATAGCTGACGGACTTGGAGCTCGTATCATTGGGGGAGTGTTGGTGTCACTTATTATTTGGTTACCACCTCTTGAGATACGAACCAGCGAGGGGCTTGCTGGTTAATGTGCTATTTTAAGTAGATGTCTCTGCAAGGCAACACATAGTTATCTTTGACATGATGTCAGTACTGTTATATCTTCACAATCTGTTGATAATTAAAGGTGCAGTTGGTCACGAGCCAGCAAGACAAGATACTACAGAAAAAATAACAATTTAAAACCTACCTACTTCAGGCCTTTTTTTAAATCTTAAAAAAGAAGTGTACAAAGAAAGAATAGGACCGAGCCCGAGAGAAAACAAGGGTAAATATCGGAGCGTCATTTCAGAGGTGGAGCTAGCTGCAGGATTTGTAAGGACTCAAGGGTGACGCAGAGTTGGCTGCTTTTCTGCTGGACAGGTAAGGACCCCTGCTTGATAAATGATTCATTCTATGCTTTGACCACAAGGCTATGGTGGCAGCGGTTACAGTAATGCTCATAAAGCGCATATGGCTGTACGATGTTGCAGTGGAGCTACATAGCTCGCTAAAGCTGCTAAATCTAGCTTGGTTACACCCCGCCTTTCCGAAACCCCGCTGTTCCGAACATAGACTTCAATTCATCGTAATGGCGGGGTTTCCCTTTTTTTCAAAGACCCCGCTATTCCGAAAAGACTATTGGGGAAACCCCTCCATTCCGAAACCCCCCCACTCCGAACTAACCCTAACCTTAACCCACTTCAGAATTGTGTGAATGCAGCTGGAAGTGGGAATTTCAGCATCACGGATAGCGGTGTTTAATTTCGGAACAGCGGTGTTTTAAGGGGGAGGGTCGGAACAGCGGTGTTTCGGAGTGGGGGCGTTTCGGAATGGAGGGGTTTCGCAATGGAGGGGTGTCGGAATGGAAGGCTGTCCCCATCTAGCTTGTTAGCCTGTATGCTGACTCTGGCGTTTAGCTCTATCTTTACGGCTGCTGGTTAGCAAAAGTGTCTTTCAAGTGACCGAGCAGTTATAATGTTAGTTTGCGTTCAGTACACTCTGAGGTGGTTGAATTGGTTTCGAGAAATAACTTTACGCCTGCTTCAGAAAGGCATCATATAAACACAAGATGCAACAGTTTCTCCTTACTGCTGTATGTGTGTGCTTTGTGTTTCCTGGGTTAGCATGGCTCAGTGGCTGTATGCTTAGTGCTACTTAGTTAGCAGCTACACCTCAGCCTGTCTCTGTCGCCGCTGCTTGCTCTGTGGTTCGAGGGCTGTGAGCTTTGTGCTACTCTAGTGTCCTTCAATTTTGTCCTCGGGACCCCCTGCCCTGCATGTTTCCGTGCCCCAACACCTAATTCAAATGAAGGGGTCATTATAAGGCTTCAGGAGCTTGATGACAAGCTGGTCTTGAGTCAGGTGTTCAGGAGCAGAGAACACTGGTGCTGCTGCTCACTCATTTTTGGGCTCAGGGGCTATGTGCCTAGTGCTACTATGTTAGCAACAGTAGTTACTGAGCTACAGACTCAAGGGCTGTGTACTGTGAATGAGGCATATTGTTTTCGTCACTAACCATATCCAACTCCGACAAACATGGATGTTTTTACTACTCACTGCTGTCAGGTTAGCATGTCACTATTGAGACATTTTGGCTGCACTTTCTCTCCCATTCTCCTGTGACTAGGTCGCTAATTGCTTTCGCAGTACATCCCGCTGGCCTCTTGAAAGACTCCTGTCATGCGCAATGAGTGCATGGGCAGAGTGCATGCAGGAAAAATGGAGAGGTAGCATGTCCAATCTAATCATACAGGTCAGATGAGAAGATTGGGTGGGCTTATAACGGGCCTGGAACAGCTCTGCATCCAGAATAACTTACCAACCCCAGCATTAAATGACACTACAAGTACTTATTTACCACATATTGTTCAGCCTTGACTGACAGAACTTAATGACCAGAATCATCATGAAAGGAAACATCTCAAGTGCGACATGTTAATGATAGGCTTGATGATCTCATGATGTTTTTTCCCTCTAGCAGAGACATGCTGACAGTGCTGTCTGGAGTTTTAACATTTCTATAGCTTTGGTTTCAACTAATGCTCAGCTGGGACTTTATCCTATGTGTTTGAAACTTTGCATTGTGTGCAGGGGTTGTTTTGCTCTCCAGGAGGTGATTCTTGATTTTTGCAGTGCATGACCCTCTGGCGGTAGAAATCCCAAGGTATTTGCATCCTGAAATTGAAATGTCTCAGCTTTCAAAACAGGTGCAGTTGTGTCCTCTATGGTTATTTGGGCACCCGCTTTGTGTGCAGACTGATGTTGTTAGATTTTCAATATGCAGTTCTGTCAAACCCCCTTTTGGACAGAGGAGCTGGCAGCTGAGATTCCAACACTGTCATGGGACATAGAAACGGCACTCATTTCAACTGCATAAACTGTTTTGTGAACAGCCTCAGCAATCAAAACTTCTCATGAGCTTTGACAACAGGCCTTCAGCATGCAAACAAGCCCTCCAGTATTAATGGAGATTAATCTGAGGGCTCTGATGTACGGGGAGTGATGAAGAAGCAGCACAGACAATTGCTCCCTAGTGCTCACAAGCAGAAGTCTGCTTCGCGATTCAGCACCGCAGTAATGAAAACAGAGAATAATGTACTCCATTACCTAATTTCATTACCTAATTTCCCACAGAGATCAATATCAGAGTTTGATCTATCTTAAATTCTCATCATGGATATGACAAAATAGGTTAACTAAGCTTTTCGTCCCAATGTTAAATACATTTCGAGTGGATAGGATGTTTTTTAAAGAGGGGAAAACATCAAGTCGAGTTTACGTATCACGAGCGGTGTGACTTAGCATGTGAAAACAGTTTTAATGTCCTCTGGAGGAGCGGCAGAGGACTTCCTAATGTAGGAGTAAATAACCATGGTAATGTCATTAGGGTTATCTGGGCTTTGTGCTTGGAGATTACGAAGACTGCATTATAACTTTGCAGTGTGCAGCGTGAAAAACAAAGCGCAGCAGTCAGTGAGGGTCTAACGACAGAGGCTATCCAGTCGCATTGTGGGAAGTGTAGGATTGAGTGTTTTTGGGTCATACTAGAGGCTAAAAATCTCGATATATGGGCCTCTGCTGCGTCGATTTCGACCATTTTTTAAAAGTCTTTCCCTCTAAAGTCCCCTTACTTTATGCAGCTGCTCTAAATCAATTGAATGTCCCTCTGAGCCATGTTGAAATATAGTTTCTTTGACATATCGCTCTTTGAGATGTTTTCCAGAATGCCACCCCCTCCCACTTGCATGCGGTATATTTTTCTGCCTCTGTTTCATCATAACTAGCGCCTGTTCAAGACATGCTGCTCAAAAATGTAACATCTGATGCATTATTATTCATCAAACTGATCAGCATCACATTAGAATTAAAGATCCACACTTCAACACCCAAGAAAAGTTACAGAACACCCAAAGTGGTACAAACTCAGCATTGGGGCTGATTTCATTGCACTAATGGAAGTGATAGTCAATTATTCAATCTTTAATAGACAATTTAATGTTGTTACAGTGAACTGCATACAGTTAGCAAAGTTATTAATTTCAAAATAGGCATATTAGTCACTTGCATTGGCGTAGCCTCTGTGGTTATAAGGAAAGCACTGATTTCATTTGCGGAGGTATTTGGCAGGTAATGTTATTAGTGTTTTAAGCAGTGTTGGGGAAGCTACTTTGCAAGCGTAGCTTATAAAACCACATGTAGCTCAGCCTGGCAATAGTTTGAACAAACTACATTTCTACCCTTGGAGAAATGTAGTTTATAAAACTACTGCTAAAAAAGTAGCTTTAGCAACTACTACTCATTATGCTCATTTAACTCAGCGTTAAATAAATCAACATATGGTGTATGAAACAAAATGTACTAGCCTACAAAAAAAATCACATGCCAGCAGAAATATGTCTCTCCGCTCGAGTTTTATTTTTTAAAGAACAAAAGCTGACATTTTTGGTCAACATCACAGGAACTTCAGAGGCACTAACACTTTAAGTTTTTATCAGACAGACGGTTCCGTTTGGCACTATAAACACCTTTACCAACACTAAAAACCCGCTCACATGCTGCATTGGCTGGGACACCAGTGTTGAACTTCACAAAACTTTTTGGGTAGAGATTTGAAAACATTTTGTGGGGACTCATCGGGTAACTTCACAAAGGCTTCCACTTCATCTACTTTGTCATCAAAGAAAAATTAAATAAAATGTTTATTATATAGGTCTTTTTTTAATAAAAGAAATATTTCATGTTATCGGCCAGAATTGTAGTTTGTAAATTGAGTAGTTAAATTACAAAAAATTACCCCAAAAGTAGTTGAAATACTTGACGCAGCACAAAATATGAATGTAGTTCAACTATATGTAGTTGATCTACATAGCTTAACTACAATTTGCTGTAGCTTGCTGGTAGTTAAAGTCTCCCCAACACTGGTTATATGATAGTGTTATATATATATTATATATATATATATATGATATATAATTTGAGGTCCAGTGGCGCTGCCCCTGTAGGTTATCCAACTGTAATACCAGTACTGGTGTTTCCAGAATTAGTCTTCTTTAAGTCTGTATGATCACATCGGTACCAATGAGATACCAAGCAACACTGTAGACCTTGAGGTCTCGTTAGTTAGCATTCTACTGTTGACAGCAAATCAAAATCTCACCTCCAGTTTTCACTGAAGAAAAGAAAACATGTGTTGACTGCTTCTCCTCTCTCATCCTGACATTATTTACCCTTTATCATTTGTTTCTTGCATTTCCATTTTGTTTACATCTGCTTCTCCATGAGATCGCCTGAGAGGGATCTTGTGTGAGCCCAGCATCAGTCATGAAGTCATGCATCCACTGTTGCACAGAGCATTGTTCGCTGTTTATTCAAACAGTGGCGTGTTGTGACTCAACATCCATCAATGACTTTTTTTGTTTGTTTTGAAAAGAAACACACTGAAAATGTCACATTATTTGGCAGATCATCGAGTAACACACACCTTTTTTTATATATATAAATGTCTGAATTTATGTTGAAGATTGTTTTAAGAAGGTTCATATCGTTGTTAATCTACTCAGTCACCAGATACGGCTTGTGTCTTCACACTGGGGTTGTGAGTGTGTGTGTTTGTGTTGTTTGTTTCTGTGGGTGGACAGGGTGACTTAAGCAGATGGACTGCCATCAATTGATGTTGACCGTCACTTAGACCCTCAAATCCATGTCCTTTGTTGTGTTAAGAGGCTTTGAAGGCCCCTACATCCTTACAAATTAAATTTAGACTTGAGCTTTGGGCACAGGTTGAGGGTAGTGATCTTACCTTCTGACAGTCTATCTCTCTCTCTTTCTCTCTCTCTCTCTCTCTCTCTCTCTTTCTCAACAAGTTAATTGCAAGCCGGCATTTGATCCTCCTACTGCTGGACAAACACGAAATGCGCATGAAAGAGCCATTGTTAAAGACGCCACAGCATCAGACATGAATTTAATCTATATGATAGCCAGTTTCCACCCTGCAGGCTCCGACTGAGAGTGACATTTAAAATCTCCTGAGAGCCGAGAGCAAAAACCTCTCTTCATTAGCCGTCTTCCAAGAAGCTGGGACCGGAACCTCTGAAGAGCTTCAACTGTGGAAGCAACAAAATGGCATGAATTTTTTATATAGTAACTCTATTGTGCGGCTTCTTCTTATGTTCTGCCACATTTCCTATTGAAGTCTGTAGCTGTGAGCCTCCCAGCCCGAGCAAACTGCTTGTAGGCTCACTTTCAGGATGTCAGGGGGGATAATCAGACAGCCATGAACCTGATATCTTCTCCAGCGATGCTTAGTCAAAGCCTCGTCAAAAAAAAAAGCAGTCGCTGTCTTTACCACACCTTTGCTAAAATGAGTCATTTGCGGTGTGACCTACTGGAGGAAAGATGATAAAATCCCTCGCTCTCGTCTGAAATACCACCACCATCTTCCACATTATTCAGGTGACTGACAGCTACAATTGCCAAGCCAGCAAGACGACCGGGCAGTTTTCGACAGAAGCCTGAGTAGCTGTGATGATACTGTATGGTGTGATGAAACGGGTGTTACAGCATCAGCAATTTATGATCGAGACCAATTTTTTTCTGCAGCAAAATTTGTTTTGGTGTTTTTCATGTTGCACACAGAGCTGTTATTGCATCGCACTGAAAACTGTAATTTCGAGTGGACCGTTTTTCTATCCTTCGCTTTTTTTTTATTTTTTATTCATGGATATAATAT
Organism: Diplodus sargus; assembly: GCA_903131615.1. Taxonomy (NCBI): domain Eukaryota; kingdom Metazoa; phylum Chordata; class Actinopteri; order Spariformes; family Sparidae; genus Diplodus; species Diplodus sargus. Next base: position 1,444,332 of record CAEMYA010001588.1, on the reverse strand, counting down.
GCCCAGGCACTTACCAAAACAATCTTTTCATTTTGATTGGAGTGTGCTCAACTGAGGAAACAAAGATGGGTTGATTGGTTTTGGTGACATTGTTATTCCATTTTCTTCTTTTGATTGCTCGACTTTTAAACAGCAAAGTGCTGTAATTCACCCCTTACAAAGTAGTCTTCAAAGAAGTGTTTACAAAGACATCCTTGGATTTATAATTTCCACACCATTCAGTCAGAGACACATTGTTGAATTTTTGACGACAATTAAGTGACTGTCAGTTTCTTGTTCGTGTGCACAATCATAGCTGTCTCAGGGACTGTGTGATAGCACAAGGTCCTCACAAACATTTGTTTTTATTCTATTATTTATCTTTTTATCAACACACTTTATGCAAACTTCCTGTCTGCCTGGTGCCAGGTTGAATTACAAGGAAAAACCTATGCGATTGTTCCATCCTGGGTAACATTCATAGGTCCTAGATGAGTTCACAAATCCACAGCAAGCATATGAAAAGGTTAAAGGTTATTCTTATTGAGGGTTTTCACATAATATTTGGGATTGAACTGACTAAAATGTGTGAAACAGATGATATTGATTCACAAGGACACTGCATCAGACTGAGAGAAGCACTGAGCACGACCGACTCTCAGGAGATGAATGTGCAGGACCTCTTCCAAGAGCTACGATTACTCAGAGATATTATTCCAGAGGGAGCAAATACAGCACTTCAAAGTCCCTGTTTTTCCTCAAATGCATCAGACAAACATTTCCCAACTGTGAGATTGAATTTGCGTACATAAACGTCTCAGGGCAGGCTGTGGGGGCTGACTTTTCTATCCACTGAAAACAATGAATTAGACACATCTTACTGCTTTGTTTGCTGCAGTTTGAAGATGTATGTGATTTGTGTCATTCGTTTCAGAAAATAGTTGTTTTAACTGAATTTTTTGAGGGTTCCATATACGACATTTTGTGCCACTGGATGTCACACTAGAGCACCAGCATCTCAGACCAAAACAGAAAACAGCCACTAATCAGAAACAGCTGTTTCAAGGCCAGCAGACTCCATGACGAAAACTGTCATTTTACCCCGCTGATGGTTACCTCATTGAAAACAGAAACAGATTAAAACCCTTCAAAACTGTCTTGGTAAGTCTATCCACTGTTTCAACAATCATAAACTGTGGTTCGATTGAAATAAACCTTAAAGATATAATATGCAACATTCCTGCACCAATATAGATGAAGGCTTGACCTTTGTTGAGATGTGTTCTTACAATGTCCCAAACATTTCCATGTTCAAATCTAGAGAAATCTGTTATTTTTCCCAAGATAAGGCTGTGTTTCATTTGATTGCCTGTCACTTAAACTTTATGGAGACATTCAGAGAGTGAAGAAGTCTGCAGACATGACCAGAAATATTGTGAATAAAACTTTAACACATGACCTCATACGTGAACCGAGTCTCATAGATATTTCCAAGAGGCAACTAGTAACTCTCATGATCCCATGTTACATGACTGTTTTGTCACCCCAGTGTAAGAAATAACATTGAGTGAGTTTCATTCACAGAATTTGAAGTGTAAACATTATATATTATATTATATAGGCTCTACACCAGCAGTCCTCAATGGGGGCCTGCAGGCCTCCTATTTGTGGCCCCCGATCTGTTATTCCTGTACATGTGTTTTGGTTGGGTCATCAGCACGTGTACACCGGGACTTGTCTCCATGCCAACGATACACAAACAGCTTGGTCACTCACTGCTGCGAGCGCAATTTTTAACTTTCACCTTTGTTTTTGGAGCAGTTCGCATATTGACATTTTGTCGCTAGATTACACAACAATGTCGTGTTCCAAGTTCACTGCTAAAAGAAAAGTAGTTGGCAATTCAAGAAGAATGGACTGAAAAATTTGCATTCATTTTCCCTCCAACCAGCACAAGACCTGTGTGCTTAATATGCCAGGAGACTATAGCTGTGATGAAGATTTCCAATATGAAACAGCATTATGAGACGAAGCATAGGAATTTTGAAGAGACATTTCCTCAAAATTCAGAGATAAGAACAACAAAAATAAATGCACTAAAATTGTCATATCAAGCTGCAAGCAGGATTCTTCTCACATCTATGAACAACAACAAAAAGCAACAGAGTGCTCATTTGGAGTAGTGTGGATTTTTGATTAGCACAATAAGCCATTCTCAGATGCAGAAATAATAAAAGAATGCATGACTGAAATGATGGACACAATGTTTGTAGGCAAACAAAAGGAGGAAATATTCAACTATGTATTTTAATTTATGTCAACATGGAAATGACATTTTAATTTAGTTCGTATTTTTGTTGTTGTTTTAAATGAAAGGGACATTTTGTTTCGAATATTGCAGTATTATTGCATGTGGCCTGACCGACCTCAATACATGGACCTTTGAGTCATTGAAAAAAATCTTTGTGGCCCTTTAAGATTTGTATTTGAGTACCCCTGCTCTACACGTTTCTTGCGCTGTTCATGACATTACATACATTGGTATTGATCTGCCAAGAGAAATAGCATAATTATTAGCTTGCTAACTATCCTGCTAAAGCTAGCTATCTAAACCATGAAGTAAATTATGCTTTAGGTAGCTGAAGTTGGATGGCTTCAATTGAATTGGAATGCTTTCAGCTCAAAGCTTCATACTGCACACTGCCCTCTTGCCTTTACAATGCTGCAAGGTGTGGCCACACTTAGGCCTGGTCCACACCCACACAGATATTGTAAACAGGGTTTAGAAAAATCTTTTTTCTTTTCAGAAATAATCTCCCTCCATACAACATACTGGAAAACGCATATCCCAAGGCCATTCACGTACATATGTGCTGTTGTAAACAAGTAGCAGATTGTATACTTCAGCCTGTTGCCTAGCTACAGAAAATTCTGTGAACAAGACAGGGAAAAATGACTGCATTCACATAATCTTATTGGCTAATTTGTCAGCAAACGTGGTAAGCAGCTGTTTCTGTCTCTTTTGCATTATTGTATTGTCAGTGTCAGTTTGTGTCTTTCCAAATAAAACGTCAAACAAATTTAACATCCATTTCAAGGGATACTGACACAAGTGTGTCTGCATCATTGTTTCCAAATCTTGCTTCCACTCGTCCAGACATAAACATGGAAAACAACGTCTCTTAATCACCCTGGACGGAGTTTTCCAAAAACAAAAAGCTCTGCAGCGTGTGACTAAAAATACCCAGAATGTCACGGTACCCAGCTACCAGTGTTGGGCAAGCTACTTGAAAAGTGTAGTGAGCTATATATA
>CAEMYA010001588.1:1389024-1441007 GCA_903131615.1 Diplodus sargus | reverse complement strand
TATATATATATATATATATATATTAGCATATTAACACAATTAAACAGTGTATACTCAGCAAATAGTATATTATAGCTATAGTTTCTGTTAAGGTTCTCTAGTCTGTATTCTAGTTTCTGCTTTTTTATTTATATTTTATATTTGAGTTAGTCTATTTAGTTATTGTATATAATTCAGCCTTTAATTGTATTTGTTTCTTTTACCTACTAAATTGTTTTTGTATTTGATTTATGTCAAGTGGCTGGAACACTTTAATTTCCCTTTGGGATTAAAAGGTATTCTATCCATCTACCAGTAACCCATATAACTGGTAGTTTCAAAAGTGGTAGTTTTTATTAGGTACACTTTGTAATAGTAACTATATCTACATACATTTTAAGCTAATGATTTTGAGTAACCACCATACTTTGGTTTTGTAGAAATTGCATTTTTGTTGTACCCTCTGCTGGTTGCCCACTACTTGGTCAATAAAAGAGCTAAGCTACTGAAAAGCTATTTGATTCAGAAAACAGCGACGCTACCACCACGCTACTGAGAAATGTAGTTAAACTAGTAACGGCACTACTTGTACACAAGTGACAAGTAGCTAATGACAGCTACAGAGCATCAGGTGAAGTCTCTGCACAGAGCCCAAAGGATACTGAAAGACAACACCCACCACAGCCACAGTATGTTCACCCTGCTGCCATCTGGCAAATTATCCAGAATTATCCACTGCCATACCAGAGCAGCTTTATTTCCCTGACTGTGAGACTTTGTCCTTCACCCTCATTTGAATGAAATACCTTGTCTTTGTCTTTTTTACAGCCCCCGTGTTGTCAAATGACAACAAATGAACGTTTACATTTACCTTTTGAGGAACCTTTGGTGACATTTTTGCATGTATAGCAAGGAGGAAACATGACTAGGGATGGGTCATCTCATGATCATTCCAGCAAGAGTTGGAGGCTTTATCTAGCTTTATTTCTAAATCTTTACATTGTTTCATTCACTGTTATAATAGGTTGTGATGAGCTGAGGTTTTGCAGTGAAAACAGTTGTCCTTGATGTGTGTTGCTGAAAAGGGGAAGATAACAGAACCTTGTTTCAACTTGCTTTATAGTGTCTCCGCTGTGAAAACAGGAAACACAAGCAGCCTGTGCTCCCCACATGGTTTCATTGTAGCCCTGCTGAGTAGTTACATTTTTGAGGAGGCACACACCAGCCACAGTGTAGCTTACTGCATGGCAATGAAGCCTACGCAGCTAGCCATCATATCTGTTTTGCAAGTCCAAGATTCACTCTTCTTCCAGCTCTGTTTTGGTCTCACCCAGCCTCTGGGGAAATATTGGTCATTTTAGCTGCTTAATGCTCCACTGTGTTTACGTATTAGTAGCTAACCTTTTCTTCAGGTTACTTGGTAGAAAAACATTAAAGTTGGAAACCGTAAAAACAAAACAGTGACCTGAAAGACGTCTCATAAAGCTGAGGGGGGCTGCATTGAGGTCGTAATTCTGTCTGGTCTCATCAACGTGACTTATTGTGTTGTGACTTTCACTTTACAGCGGATTTGATTAACTGTTAGTATAAATATATTAATTGGAGAAACTTTATAATATAAGTTTTTAATGATATGTTGCATCATAATTAGACTTTGTTTAGAACTAGATTGCTTTCATGATCAAGGACTGGCTAAATATGTTTTCACATAAAACGTCAAATGTTTTGGAGCGACTAAATCAACAATACAAAAAAGACCCAACATATAATGAAGTTAAGATAATCCCAAAATTCTGTATGCGACAAGCTCACAACTTGTCTCTGTAGCCTACAAAACAGGAAAATACTGTCCAAGGTACATAACAGAAAATGTACTTGACTTGAAAATCTGATTGATTACACCCGACATAACTGAAAACATTATGAGACTACTATATGAATTTACCAGCTCCGCATTGCCACCCTAAACTGGAGATTTATTTTTACAATACATGATAAAATCCAAATATGAATAAACAAGCTCCTCGGGGAGGTGGGTGTTTATGCAGCTTATGCAAGCAGGGTTCATATGTCACTATTCTGCAGGCCAGAGGGCAAATTATGAGCATAACAATGTTGGTGTCTCTTACAAGCGGCTCCAGGTGGAAACAAACTGACACTGTTTCTCGTGGGTGGTTTATTCCTTAAAGCAATCTTCGCTTTGAGTAGAACATTTTCATAAAAAAAAAAAAAAAGTATGATTGCAGCATCATACTTAATATGATTGACAACTTACTGGCATGATGGCAAGTAACACATATTTTGCATCCAGGGGCATCGTTTCAGCAAAAGCAGGGGTAAGGCAATGCAACATGAAAGGTATACTAAATGACTGAAAACTGTTTTGACAGACATGCACAATGCCTCATGTTAGTAATGACATTAAAAGGGCAGTGAACATACAACACTGGTACATATTTTAGCACCCTGGGCTCAGATCAGGGGTGAAGGTATCATTAATATTTTTTTTAAACCTTGCAGAATAAAAAGACAGATTACAGAATCAGAATCAGCCTTATTGGCCAAGTATGTGTACACAGACAAGGACATTGACTCTGGCTAAATTTGCTCTCTGTGTGCAGGGAATAGTTTTTAAAAATTCAATCTAAAAAAGAAAATAAATAATTTAAAGATTAAGACTGATATGTACAAGAAAAAGAATAATGCAAGGAATGTAAGGGGTGCAAAGTTTTTAGCAGTATTTGCATTAAAACAGTGGCAGGATTTATTGCACAGTGGTTTTATTTGATACTCTGACTGTTAAGTGTTCATCAGAGTGACAGCCTGGGTGAAGAAACGCTCTCTGTGTCAGGTTGTTTTGGTGTACAGTGCTCTGTAACGCCTATCAGAGTAGAGCAGCTTGAACAGTTTGTCACCGGGGTGTGCGGGGTCTGCAGAGACGTCACCAGGACCGGTACAAGTCCCATATCGAGGACCTTGTTGTCTGTTGCAGTCTACTCCTGACCTGTTTGGTTAAAGTGAAGGGGGGTTTCGTCCTGAACTTTTCATCCCCACGTTCTTGAGCGGGATGCTCCTCCAGATGGTTCTGGCCATGCAGACTCATCACCAGTTCCATATGAGATCGATGGAGTTTCACAGAAGGGTCCACTGAGCTGCAGAGGGAGAAGAGCAGTGGGGAGAGGACACAACCCTGGGGGGTACCAATGCTGATGAGTACATGTCAATTTCTAGTAGCAAACCAGTAGATGGTCAAAACACAGCAAAACAAACAATACTTTTTTCACATTTGAAGAAGTTTGCTTTTCTGCATTTCCGTTAAATTCTCAGGGATTGGAGAAGAAAATCAGGTTGCTGTGATTGACTACAATGGATACCAAAAACAAACCCAGGTTCATTTGATTGAATATTTAGGATTAGGCTTAATTGATCAAAGGTGACCACTGGGCCTTGGTGGAGGTATGTGCCCTCCTGAGTGCCATTCTAGGTTTAGCTTTATAATATTGTAGCATACCACAGACACAAACACTTAAAACATGCAACATTATAAGGGTGCTTATCTTTATTTACCCAGAGTTGCCATACCTTGCATACACAATTGATGCCTTTGACTGTCAGATCAGATCGTTTAACATACCTTCAGTAAGCAGCAGTGGCGTGTACAGACTTTTTGAAGGTCAGGGGCGAAAATACAGCGTTCTTGCCACTGAAGAGGGCACTTTAGCGTGCGTTTTGGCTCCCAAGGGGACACTTTAGCATGCGTTTTTGCCACTCAAGAGGGCAGTTTATCATGTTTTAACCAGCCAAGGGGGCAGTTTAGTGTGTTTTGCCAAGCAAGAGGGTCACTTTAGCATGCGGTTTGGCTCCCAAGAGGGCACTTTCGCGCGCATTTTTCAACAATTGGGCCAATTGACCCCCCCTGTGCACACCACTGGTAAACAGAAATAAGCAATGACTACACTGTTCATACACATGTGTCTTTCATGGGTTGCTCTTGAATGGGCTAGCCGCACCTCGCAAACAAACACTTGTACTGGAGGCAATCAGTAGGAGAGGAAAGACCTGATTCAACACAGATGAATATTTGGAGGCCTGAAATTTGAAACCATGAATTATTCATTTGTGGCACTTTAATGAATGTGAAAAGAGTTTGCCCATCATTCATAATCTGCACAGCTGCTGTAATGTGACTCTCTTGCTGTGGGCACTTAGTGGGGTTTCCAGCAGGCCATGTGATACCTGCGCACGTAGAGAAGGGGTTGGAAATAAGTGTTCCGTGCATGCAGAGATAGAGAAAATCCTGGAACTTTTGCAAGATATCTGATGCTATTTCAGGAATATTTCCCAAAAATGACACCGAGGGCAATAAAAAGCATCTAGTTACTGAGATTTTCATCTCACGCCTCAAAATATGAGTAATATATCAAAGCCATTAGAGAAACGTTATCGAGATTGTCTGGGAGCTAAGGAACAGGCAATCTTGTATATATAATTTTTTGAAGGTGATGTACATCTTCATCTTCACTGCTGGACATAAGGAAGAACATAGATGAATAGTGACAAAGTAATGCACCATGATTCATATCCTGAATTTGTGGTAACTCCCAATGATATTGCTTTCAAGGATGGTGATCCCCTGCTTCAGACACAAAACCTAAAATATTTAGTATATTTCCCCTTGAGACACTAGAAAGTGTCTGAATTGTCCTTGATTTATGACTTACTTATTTATTAATTTATTTATGTGTTGTTACTTGTACCCTGAGTGTGGCGTCGAGGCAGTCAGTCTCTCTATTTCTTTTCGAGACAGCCATGGTAGCTTGTTGTACATGTTAACTACTCAGGTCTTCTGCTTATTCCAAACAAACCCTGTTGTTGTTGTCAGAGTCATAAAATGCATTCATTTCTTAGAGAGCCTATATTCCTGGCAGTCCGAACAGACAGTTAGTGTTTACAAGAGCGAATGCAAAGTCTTTTTCTGACTTGACAGTAAGTTGAATCTCCATAGTGCTGTGTTCAAGGACAGCATTTTGTGATTGGTTGGTAGATTTCCTTGATGATTTAATTGCATTCTGACTTCCACTGAAAAGCTGTTGGTATGTGAAGGTAAATGTATGCAGAGTTACAGCACTATGTTTCCAAAATCAAGGTTAAACTGAGACTTAATTATGTTTGTCTTGATCCATTTTGCACTATCCACAGTCGGTGCTTTCAGTTATGTTCCAGTCATAGGCATAAGACCGAATGCTTAAGAACTGTAGTCTGGTGTCAGCTGATAAGTGACAGTGGTGCTTTTTAAGTGCAAGATTTCAACCATATATTTTTTAATTAAATTAATGCAAAAGTTTAGCTTTACTGAGCACTGTGATGATATTGTTCATGGTATCCTGAAAAGTGTGATACAAAAAGTTCTGTGGGTTGTGGTTTCGTCTTGCCTACTAATCTCTCTTTAGTCCCAAAAGCCGATAGAGATACACAGGACTTTTATACCCGGCAGATCGCAGCCACGACGCAGCAACAAGCCGAATTTAGCACAGAGCAGAAAGGAAGTCACGCACCAATACAACATATTATCCGGTCACTTTTCAAAATCAAACAAAGGTGTTTTTTGGGAGAGAAATGCTAATAAATGCATCATGTTTCCAAACTCAAAAATAATCGTTTAAATAATTGTGATTTCAATATCGACCAAAATAATCGTGATTAAGATTTTTTTCCATTATCGAGCAGCTCTAAAACTATGGACGCATAGTTTTTATGCTCAGGCTTTTTATGACTCAGTCGTAAGCACACCGTTAAAGGGATCTTCCGGCGTAAATTTAATCCATGGTCTAACACACCGTGACACCTCCTCTAGAGGTCAAGTTTGCAGACTAGCTAATTAACATAGTTTAAGCAACCTCAGAAATGACCGCACGATAACAATATACTGCAGTATACGCCTCCAACAAGAAACCCCCAAGAAAAAGTCTTAAAGGGACATTCCAACTAGGGATACAGCTAAGAATTTTGCCGAACACCTTCGCATGCATTTTAATTTCAATTTTAGAATCAGGTCACGCATGGAAACATTATCCGACAGATATCATCCAAACCAAGATAAGGAGAATACCACTGTGAGCAATTATACTAGAGTTTCTGTCGCTGCTTTTGTGAAGGAAAGTGTTTCATATATTTTCTTCTTCTCAGTATGCCTGTTCAGTGGAGACATGAAGCTAAATCTGAAAATGTGGCAGGAAAGTTTGAAGTGACCATATGACTCACAGCTGAACATTTGACAGATGTTGGAGATGGCCACAGGTTTTCAATGATTTTTCTCTTGGAGACAGGCAGAGAGGAGGAAAAGAAAATTGTTACAGCAGAGATGAAGAGTGATGAAAGGTGTGGGTGGGATATATCTTTTCCCCCACATTGTAGTACCTAACTAGACTCTCCTGCCCATCACAAAATAAATGAGTTGACCTTAAGCGTTTCAGTTAGCCTGCAGTCTGTGTTGACATGTGGGAAGGTAAGTTCATAACCTCCTTTTTGCTGGACAAATTACAGAACATACAGTATATATAGTTATTCATATAATATACTGTAAGGTTTTACAAAATGGCAGGCAAGAACCCAATAGCACGACACAGAAAACAGTTCAGGTGCTAAAACAGGGCTTGATAAGAAGCGAAGGTCAAACCAGGCGATCAGTCAGCGTAGCGAACAACTCCAAAAGGAGCAGGCAAAAGGGAAGGTCCAAAGTCCAAAAGGGCAGGTCAACACTCAAGCAGGCAGGATCAGGATCAGGATCAGGATCAGGATCAAGATCAGAGTCAGAATGACAGAACACTGGAGCGCTAGGTGAAAACACTAGATGATCTGGCAGAGAATTGAGGGAAAAGGACCGGTACATATACTGAGGGGCTGATTAGCTGATGAGGAGCAGGTGAGTATGGGGGTGGGGCAGGCCAGGTGAATGAAATCAGCAGGTAATGCAGAGCAGGAGGGAGTGGCAGAGTCTGAAATGACATGAAAGTTACTGTGGCAAAACAGGAAACAGACAAATGAAACACTAAAGCTTGGCGGAAGTTGTGACATATACATTCATACAAATATACATAAACATGTGATGCATCTATTGAATCGCCATCAGGGAAATTGTAAACAGCAGCAAAAAGTTTGACGTCAGGGAGTCAGTGTCCGTCCACTTTGATTGAATGTAAGCATCGAGCATCAATGTCATCCACGTTTCCTCATCCCACTCTAGTCCTGTGCTCTGTTGGCCTGTTGGTCTGAAATGTGGGCATAACAGACTCCGATATGATGTTGTTGGGCGGCCAGTCCCATTTGTCCATTTTCCTTTTCCCGCGACCAGAAATGAGCCAGGAGCTGCCTTAAACTCTCTTCCTCCCTCGGATCGTCAGGTTGGATGATGGAAAGACGCTGAGGCACTTGATGGTCTCAAAGTCCGCTGCCCTGAGTCAGAAACACCCGCTGTCTTCTCCAGTGCTGTTTAATGTGTTTGTGCTGTAGGCAACAGCACTATACAGCACAGTTTCAGTTTCAGCAATGAAGCCAAGAAAGTTACGGTCACAATTTGGAGGAGCTCCCAGCTGCTGCATCTCCATGCGCCCCCCGTTGCCATAGCAATTCTTGACACTTGAATTCATCAAGCATGTTTAATTAAGTCATCATTGGCCTTGTGTCATTGTATTGATACAGAATCAAAGGGTACTGGACCATGTAATAGGTTAAATTGTACGTGAGTTATAACCTTTTATCCACTTCTGATCAGAAAAAAGGTCCAATCAACATGCATCTCACATCTTCAGTCCTATGACAAAGAACATTTTCCCAGTGCCCTGAAAATCTAATCATTGACTCATGTGAAGGAAATACAGTTATTGAACAGTTGAAAATAGGGTCTTCATTGACAGGGTAAAAGGTTTTTGGATAGGGAAGGGATATATCCAGAGTAGAGTAATCACCTCGTAACATTGTTTTGGCTAAAATGATGACAACAATCATATTTGGCAGTCTCAGAGGAAGTCATTTAGAGTTGTATACCTGTCCATCTGACCGTTTGGTCTCCACCAGGTCCTGTGTGATCTTTGCTTGCTAAATGTTTAAATTTTATCACCAGCATATTGCTAGCCTCATCTTTTTGGTGTTGTGGCAGATAGCAAAAACAGCATTACACAAAGCTTGTTTGCTGAAAACAGCGAAAAGAGGTGGAAAGAAACCAAACAGCAGGGTTGAGTATGTTTGGTCATTTTGATCTTTTTAGTTATCTGTTTAATTGTTAAAATACTGACCACCTTTAATGATTAATCAAGTCAATGTAGTCTCTAAATATGACTGGTTTGCTGGAAAGATTCAATTCAATAATGCACGCGTCAACGTTTTAAATTGTGCTTGTGCAGAACAGCTCAGATTTGTATGAACATTCGTCTTGAATTTCAAAACATTTCATTTCTTGAAAAGCTTCCACTCTTCCAAACAAATTCTCAAAGGAAGCTGTTTATAACAAGATTCTATGTTTTCCTCAAGTACAGCTCTTGCATAACACCTGAGAGCTGTTACCACCCTCCCTCCAAAAAAAAAGTAAAAATGTTTGCCATTTGCTTTTCTCTAGGAAAAGACACCTTTTCCTTTGATGTCTGGAGTGCAAACTAGTGAATACAGAGTGTTTTGTTATTACAGCCAGTGCAAGCAGGGCTCTATCTACCTGCAGAATCAATCAGTCTTTTTTTGATAGCTCTGCTGGAGTCTGTCTTGCTGGAAACCAAATTACACTGAGTAAATGGCCTCTATGGTGCCAGTGCAGACATTCAGGTCATTATGATTAGTTTTGGTGTCTGGAAGTACATGTTTGTGATATCAGACTTTTTTCTCCTAATAAATGTAATCTCCTGTGGAAGCACACTTTTTATATTCAGAAAAGTAGGACTAATGCTCCTACAGTACATGTCCTATATAAAGCTGAGGTAAATCATTTGGATGGACTGCCTCATCCAAGGAGGAGGTGCAGCTGCTCACCACAGTAGCCTTGATTTGCATGAAGGCTGCACCTTTGTAGTCCTCGCATTTTTGGGGGGAGGAGGCAGCACCTGAATCAGTTGGAAATCCAAAATGGAGTCCAGTGAAAAGTTATCAGATGAGGAGCTAGAAATTGATGAAGAGCCTATAGTGCCCCTGCTTACTGAATATAGCTGTTTTTCAAGTTTAAAGTAGCCATACTAGCCTGTAATGTCCTAGCCTTCTGAATTTGACTGCCATTGACTCGCTACAGGACATGTTGTTCCCAAAACAATTTGCAGTGTTTCCCACACATTATTATATTATTATTTGTTCCGCAGTCCACCACAATATCAACATTGGCCAACACATTGATTTTCTTTTTTTGGAGCTGTGTGTCCCGTTTTCACTCACTGAAGACAGCTCACCCATCAGTGAATGATGTTATATACTCCGTACTCATACTGACTCTGAAACAAAATCACTCATTTTACTGTCTTGAATTTGGTATTTGGCGGTTTGGTCGAATACAATTTTGAGAGTCGAGTTAGCTTAGTTAGTTAGCTGATTCAATTGGCGGAGGGCTTGAGTATGCATGCTCTTTGGCACCCCGGCTGGACAAGCCACCACCACAATTAAAGCCTGATTCTGTGGGAAACAATGAATATGATTATTGCTCATGCAAGTGGCAAGCCTACTGGTCCTTTGCTGTACAGTCTCAGCATGGTTACATTTCGGCATCAAAACTACTTGGTTAGATTACAGAGAAGATTATGTTTGGGTCAAAATAAGTAACTTTACTTATGTATATAAATTAGTGCAGAATTAAACTTATACCTTATGTGACTTAAAGTGATTGACTGTTGACTTTGCTTTCACATGCGACATGACGGCATTCTCCTTGGTCTAAGTCCTGTGTTTGTTAAACCCATCAAACGACCCCCAACCTCCTCTTCCTTATCTGAACATTTATGCTATGTCACCTGACTTCCTCTATTGCTGCCAGAATAATTACTATGGCCACTTGAGGTCAGCGCCTAACAATAAATGTAAATTAGGGTCATAGGACGCTAAATTAGGGTCATAGGACGCTGCTTCCACAGGAGACCTATACGGATGTTTCTTCTGATCTGAGCAGGCTGAGAATAAACCCCAACAATGTTTACCAATGTTGAGGAGTAGAGTTGCTGAATAAGTTCACATTTATCATAAGCATTTTAGTAGTACAGCTTAGGTACAAGTTAATATGTCCTTCCTACTTTTGGTGCGTTGCATTTGGTGCTTCAATATCAGCTGTTTTGTTCCATTCTTGAGATGGCTTCATGTTTTAGTGTTTTAGAAGCGAAGTGTAATGCCTGCATGATATCGTTGACTTACCCAGGTTGTGTTCATTTTGTCATTTGACCAGGCTACGTAGTTAAATCCTTTTCTCATTTGTCTGTTTTAAATGTGTGTGTATTGTTCATGTGTCTGACTTTGTTGTGCTTAAGATTATGAATCTGCAACCGTTTTTATTTTTTTTTATTTTGAAAATAGACGGGATGCACTATGCAGTTCTGTTGTCTGACTTCCTGTCTGGCTCGATATGCTTTGGATGTGGCTGAAGTTCGCTTCTGTCAAAAATAGACTTGGCGTGTATTCTCTGCGGAGCGGAGCGAAGAACTGCCTCTGGGCCGCTGCTGAAATGCGCTGTGGTGCAGCTGCTGGAAACACAAGCATTATCAAGAATGGCCTCAATCAGCTCTGGCTGTCATATCGGCCCAGTGGAAATCTGGATGTTACAGTAGCTTCCCCCCACTACTCTGTTCACCAATTAAGTTGAAAAGGGATTTTGTTTTCACCCCTGACTGTCATTACTGTTACTGCCACAGTCAAACTAAGGTAAAATCCAAAGATAGACCGATGCAGTAGACCTAGTTTGACGCTACCTAACAGAAAGAGATAAAATTCAAACTAATGATTGTCAAGCATGCACCTATACAGTAGAATGCCTACAGGGCAAATTTAGCAACATTCACCACGGTTATATCTTAGATCAGCAAGGTTACAGTTCAGCCATGAGATCCATCAATGAGGAGTAAAAAAAGATATTGATATGTTTCCATGAGCAGTAATGTGAGAGGACACAATATCTGTGTTTCAGGTCAATGTCTGTAAAAAGCAGCATTCCACTGTGGCCATTTCTGCTCTATTGTGTGTCATTCTGCCTATTAGGCCATATTGTTGAGTCATACATGTGTTGTCAGAGCTAACACAAGAGTAACTGATAGAAACAACCACAACACTATAGAGGACTATGTATACAGAATACTATATTCATAGGCTTTGTGCAGCTTGTATAATTAGTATTGCAGGATTATAGCATAGGCATTATTCAGTAAAATTCAGTCTGATCAAGGTACTGTAAACATGACACACTGAAGGTTTTCCGTCACAGCGATGTGTTCAAACAGACTCGGTTCTCGTCTGTTTGATCTCTTAATGCTGATTGAGTGAGCCCATGCACAAATACTGCATTTGGTTGAAGGATTTTGTTGGTTTAACAGCGCTGTCGCCAGTAGAAAATCTGAATTTAACGGAATTTAATCATAAACCTATCATACACCGACCTACAGCCTTGTTTACTGAAAGATTATTTCTGCACATTTAAATATTTGCAACCAAACCTCTGCCTGCATTTTCATCAGCGAGAGCAATTTATGTTTATGTCCACAATTCTATATGCTAAAGGAGCAGCCAAAATCTTGGTGTGTTCTGTTGTGTCCTTCCTGCTACAGAATATCTTTGACTGTTTCAATCCTCCTGTTTTTTAGATTGTTATTCTTACTCTTGATACTTCGCCGCCTTTTCTATCTCTCTCTGATTCCCTCTTTCTCTTGTCCCTCTCTCCTACAGCTGGCCAAAGGGCTGACTGTGTCTTGGCTGCAGGGGAAAGAGTGAGCAGACTCCACTTACTCTGTGAGTACTCAATCAGTGGAAAACATGCTTGTCTGTTGGGCCTCATGATTTATTGCATGCTATAAATGACTGCGACCATAGCTGTTTTTCCAGGTAGAGGAGCTGTGGTAGCATATAGTAATCGCCTCATTCCTGGAATGTGTGTGGATATATAAACGTGTATATTCTGTTGTTGTTGTTGAGGAAGGCGATTCTGTGCAGTGAATATCAGACTTAAATCTATTAATCTAAAATGTGTCATTAGACAGATAATGTCAAGTATGTGGAAGCCCAATTGTTCAAAATTGAATTATAGAAAAAGACATTATGAAAAAAAAACCCCATAAAAATAGATTGTGTATAATGGATTTTTGTGTATAATAACATCTAATCATGTTGATGCTTTATAATAAACCAAGTTCTCAACCCTGGCTAGCTAGTCAGCCAGCTAGATAGGTATTTTAATTTCTGTTCAGTGTACCTATTATTATTTACAGCAGCAAACTAATTGATTCAGTATTACTTTGCATTATTTGTATATACATAGCTATAGGAGCTAACAGGCTAAATTAAGTTGCAGTTGAACTTGAATGGGGGAACATGTTACTAGCCCAAAAGGGGAGAGGGTGAAGACAACGACCTGGTCAGGAAATGTGACAAGTTAGGGTGTCACGATTTTGATTTTAGATCGAAATTGACCGAAATTAAGTCACAATCTCGACCTTCGAATTAAAAAATGGAATCGTCAATGCTGCCACGGCCTCATGTCACGTCCGGTCGGCTTGTCAAGCGGAAAAAAACACACACGTGTTGAAGTGCTGCGAGTCAGCCTCCTCTAACTTAGCTACTAGCTAAGCCAGTAGCTATTAGCTCCAGCCAGCCCAACGATAGCATGGTGTTACACCATTCCTATTCGGCTCCCGGACCGTGATCGGGAAGCAAAGGGGAGATGATTTCCTCCAGGGCCGAAGTTTGTGTTTACTTTCGAGGTGAATCCCCTTTCACACGTTAAGTTGGTTGGTAAATAATACCAGGGAGCTTTGCTGTGTCTCGAGGAGCCGTCGCCTTTATTCACAGCCAAACTGCAGACGATATTGTACACTTTATTGCTGTCGCTACTACTGCTACTCCTTTCGCTTCTCCTTCCTCTCTCATACATTCACTAGTATCCGCACGAACGCATGCTCCCTCACTCTCGCTCGCCCACTCTCATCTTACACACACACACACCTCATGCACCGCCCTGTTCCTGAAAGGGGCTACGCCACTCTGACAACAATGGCAACTGCAGATGCAGGAGACCCATCAACAGAACTTGAACCCCCTCCTTTTTCACTGAAGTCGCAGGTGTGGGAGTATTTTGGATTTCCAGTGAGTTATGTTGACAAAGTTGTTGCCAAAAAAGCCACAGTTTGCAAGCTCTGCAGAAACTAGATGGCTGTTTAAGTTTCCAATTGACTGAAGATATAAGTTATTGTTACATTATGTTGTTAATGAATGTTTTAAATTTGACAGTGTAGTTTGGTACATTGCGAACGAAGGTCAGATATTATATTGCATAAAAGTCTAGTCAAAAAATGGCATAGCAACCTGTGCTTTAAAAAAAAAATACATGTAAAAATTGAGAATCGAAAATGTAATTGAATCGAGGATTTGGAGAATTGTGACACCCCTAGTGACAAGGGTCATTTTAGAATAATAATTCTCTGTTTTGAAATAAAACAAGGTCCTTTAATCTGTGTTATTATGAAACAAAAGTGATTGAATAACATGTGTTAAGTATGAGTTTCACTAATTTCACAAATTACTGTTTCATTTAGATCTCACACCATGTACACCATGTGTTTATGTAATTAATTAAATATTGAACTTTGGGACTCAATGCAGGTCTGTGGTCAGTCAAGTAAAAGAATTATAAAGACAGCATCACAATATTTAGAAAAGATGAGGAAGCAAACGTAGGAACACACGGGAGGATTTGAGCAACAAAAATGCGAGCCTTAATACTTATGCTGAAATAACCAAAAATCCAAGAAAAACCAAGAAGAGCAAACACCAAAAAAGCAGTATCAACACAAAAGGCCAAACAAGGTACAAACCAAAAGCAAAATACAAAAAAAGCAAAGTTAAAGCCAGAGCTAAGTGGAGACATAAAGCCACGAACAAAATCCAGAACACGTACCGTGGGGACAAAAGGGAGGGAGACGCTGGAGGACACTGAGGAAACAGGCTCAGGTGAAACACGGCAAACCCATAGGAGAAAACGGAACAATCCGTCAAGACAAGAGGCAGCACAAAGACTCTACACCAACATACACACTAATGAGGGGATGAAGTGCAGGTGGAGTGAGGCAGGGAAAGGACAGGTGAGGGAAAGGAACGGAAAAACACTGGAAGGTGAGAAAACAGAGCAGGTGTAGACAGCAAGAAAACTGGAGGGGAAATGACACAACAGGAGGAAATAAAAAAGCAAGACCTGACACGTGAGGGCAAAATACAAAATAACACAGAAAACCATAAACACAAAACAAGGATCATGACAGACAGAAACTCAACTAATCTGTCAAGACAATACAGTTTCAAAGGTAAGTTAGATAGAGCTGATTGGTTAAAAAGTCATTAATGGGGACAAGTGTTTATTTTCTTCAAGGTAGGCATTGAAGATGATAAAAAAAGAACCTATTCTGTTCTAGTCAAGACTGTATCCACTTTTAGGACCTAATGTGCAAAAACGCTGTAATGTTCAGATTGAAGCTGTAACTTAACACTTCATTAACTTGATCGGGCTACACTGCTGACCCAGGTCTGAAATAGTATGCATTTTGATGAAAGACAAGGAAAGATCACTTATTCAGACCTAGTCCCTCCTAAAAACTCTATTAGGAATCTTTGGTGGTCCCTGGTACACCAAAGCCTTGAATTTGCTCATCAACCTCCAACGTTCACCTCCAGTCATATAAATACAAAAATGAACTACCATATGCATGGACAGTATAGAGTTGGAATTTTCAAAGACAGAGAGAAGCAAGTAATGAATTAACTGCCCCGTTTGAAGAGCGTCGGAAAGATGCCTCCATCCCCCTCTGATAAAGAGAAATGGACAGTTAACAGTCACATATATACGCATGCAAAGGATACAGTTGTAAACTCAAGTAAAGCAAAAGCTGACAAAGGACAGTACAGGTTCGTTATCCCTCCTTACCTTAAGCATACTTAAGCATTCACCTCACATCTGAGTTCTACCTAGCAATTTCCATGCCCAAACTTCATGTACGGTTGTGTTTGCAGAGTCTGTATTGAACTGACAAGATGTTAGCTTTCAATACACTCCTCCTCCTCCTCTTAGTCAATGTGTAATATGCAGGTGCACCTTGAGTGACAGTTTTCAACACTGCTCTGGCTCCCATGTGGCTGAGTGGATTTAAACTGGACTGTAACCAGAGATCAGGAGGCTTTTCTGGACATCTACAGCCTGGCACCTTCTCTGATGAAACAAAGCTGTAAACCCAAGCCCACACAGAAAGAGATATTCTTTAGTATGATAGTTAGTCAGTTGGACAATTACTAAAATGTGTGTGGCTGGATGTTTTCAGGCTGTTTTCGTGTTCTGAGCCATGGTGATGCGGTGTCAGGCTGATGTCTTTATGGGGCCCCTCTGCGATGCTGTATGCTGCGTTTAGCATGATATGCCAAAAAAAAGGAAGGGAAAAAAGCCTTAATTACCTCTCACAAGGCTGCTTAAGTTAATTTCTGTAGTCACGTGCTTAACCAATTACTGTGTGTGTAATGAAGTGGAACATGGCTCAACAGAGTTCACAGGATACCCTCCACCTCCTTTTTCTTCTTAGCCTAGTTTGGCTGCTCCAGAGTGGGAAGCTCATCATCACTAAACATTAAACCAGGCAATACTTCACTCCGGATACATACATTTATCCATGTCAATATCCATTCCTCATTTAATCATTTCTCCACAGCTATCTCAATATCACGGGCTGGTGAGGGAGGCGGCGGAAAACACATTATCTATGCCGGGGTGTTACAGTATTAGGGATTATCCCTGACAGATAGTTTCCCTTCCAGGCACCATTAGCTTGGCCTCATCCCATTTGGTATTTCCAACACCTGCGACCACCATCCGCTGGGCACAAGAATTATTACCATTGTATTTTTTCTAGGGTATATAAATTAATCATGGGGATCACAAGCAACTACTTTAAATTTCTGGACTGTGACCAAGAAACACATCCTCCCCAAGGATGCCAAGGACCTATGCATCATTAAAACAGAGTTGTGCTATTTGACAGAGGAACAGTGCCAGCTCCCTCACTTATATACCTTACGGGATTGTGGCTTCTGCATTTCCACACTGTGCATAACAGCTACTGTCTATGGCTAAATGCAATCAGGGTCCTTGAGCCTGACTTTGAATGCTAAACGAACGAGGGAGGGCACGGGTTTTGCGAGCAGACGGAATGAAGTTGATCAGCTTGAAAGTGAAAGTGGACAGCTGACTGCAGTGAACATAAATTAACATCGATCACTGGGCAGAGCACGAACGCTAATGACTGAAGGATACAGGGGTCTTGTTAGACAACCTCCGCAATGGACTCTAATGGCTCCCATATCCCTACAATCCACTAAATACCAATGGCTGCAGTTCCTCACTGGCCACCCTTGCTTTGGCAAATGATCTGTATTTGATTCACATGCATGACTGAACGCTTGTGTATTAATGCGGATGTTACAGTATCACTTTTACTTCAAATTGCGCAATTAGGTCCACCTCATGTTGTGGCAAGGAGCAAATGCTTCTCATTATAGGCCTCCAAATCGTTTCAAGTCAAATTCAGGCTCAAATCGTGCATGACATAATGTTTAAATCAGTTTGGTCAATATATGAAGAACCTCATATGTTTTCTGTTTATAAGGTAGCTAGTTTTACCTGTCAGTCAAAATCATGAGATCATTTTCAAGATGCAGGTTTTGGAGTATTTTCATCTGAGTCCAATTTGGCTTGCTCTAAATTCCTCCGCTCACACGGCGCTCGGCAAGCGCATCTGAATTTTAAATCATATTGATTTGGAATTACTTACAGGCGCCGGCCTATAACATTATTGATCTCAGATAGGCGTTCTGACAAAATGTCTGGAAAACATTTCACATCGATTTAAAGTTCCTCAGATCTCAAAACAAAAGCATTGCATCTAACTGTACAGTAATTGCTGTCCGCGGCTTTGTGTCATTCATTTAACGCCTGTTCATGCAGCCCTATAATCGCCATATAATTGCCTTTTGACTCTAAAGGAGACTGAAAACAGCAGCCGTCTGAGCAGTTTATTGAAAGGAAGAGGAGAACATTTCATAGAGCCCCAAGTCTTCTTTTGTTAGATGGATGGATGGATGGATAAAGTTTCCACATTGGTTTTCTCTCCAGAACAGGCGAATATATCAACCCAGTGAGTCTCATAAGAAAAGACATCAACCAAATCTCCCTTTATTGATCCATCCCTCCATATTTGATTGAGACTCATGACAAGATTGTGGGCAGGATGACAAACAAAAAGGCTGAAGGTTAGAAAAGTGGAAACCAAATCGATAATGATGACTGACAAGATGAAGCCTGGATGATCAGCACTGTGGCCTCTCAGAATAAATAATGGAGAGCTGAATAAATCTGCTTCCCTCCCTACAAAGCTAATGCCTTTTCTCCTTTCTTACTTTCAGTCATGATTAGTTAATCGACCTCTTTTGTTACATCAAAAGATTTACTAGAGGAACTGAGACAGAAAAGGACAAAGAAATGGTGTTGTTAAAATGTTATGCTTTAAAACATGGTGTTTTTTTCATAAGAGCTCACAAAAGTTTTCACGTACAAGAACCCGTGGCGTTTTAACATTCGTAAGCGTCTGTAGAAAGATGGGGCAAAGGTAGTGCGTGAGGCGAAAGAAAATTTAGGTTGCTTATTAACACTGTTTACAGGTGCAGCAGCAGCAGAACAGGTTGCAGACAGTTAAGGCACTCCTTCCATAGTCAAATCTGATAACATGGACATGATACACTTATTTTTACTTTTCAAAGATATGATTATCGCTCATGTCCTGGAATAAACGCCTATGGCTTTGCTTAGAAATCATAGAAAAAGATTCTTCTTATAACTCCAAAGCTTTTAAGTTTTCTTCAGTTTCAAAGAATTCCAATCATACTTGTTAGCACATCCATGGGTACAGTGCAAACTGGAACTACTAAAAGCTATAAAGGTAGATTTCCATGTTTTTTCTTGATTATAAAGCAGATGAAGTCAAATTTTATACTGTGAAAGTATCAGAACGCTCCATCCACAGAGAAATGCTCACTGTAAAAAAGACAAACAAAAAAAAAAACAGGCAGAGCTGATACGGAAACACAGCGGGTGGTGCCTGCTCAGGCCTGTGAGAGCTGACCAATCAGAGCTGACTGGCCTTTTCAGGAAGGGGGCCTTAAAGAGACAAGCACTGAAATGGAGCACTCAGGCAGAGGGGGAATAGAGATGCTTCAACATTGGACACTATGCTGAAAATAATGTGTTTTTGTTAACATTAAAGCATGTAAGCATTTTCTAGTAGACACCCAAAATAATAAAAGAATACATAATATAGTATATAGAAAATGATAATATAATATGGGAACTGCCATCAATTCTGGCCATTGGCAAAAATGCAAATATAGGCTAAATACACAGAGCCCACAGTTAGCTTTCTGAATTGATTGCAACATTATACTTTGTGTTCACATCCCTAAAAGTGTCAGGGGAACAAACTGCAACAAGTCTTAGAGCATGGTTGTTCTACATAAGAGTAAAGCAAATAATAGTAAAGTTACAAAATCCATCAGTATGAACTGTTTTGTTTCTTTATCAATCTTTTTTTCACATTACTCAGAATGTCCCACCAATATGGTTCTTATCCCTGGAACACTGTGAAATTAGTGGTATTGTTGGGTTGGGGGATTACTTTGGGATGGGTGTCAGCTAGGGCTGCACGATTATGGCCAAAATGATAATCACGATTATTTTTATCAATATTGAAATCACGATTATTAATCACGATTATTCATTATGTTAGGTAAAACATATCTTTTTATTGCTCTCTCTTTTTTAAACAAACCTTATGTGAACAAGGCTTCAAATTGAAACTTAAAATAATAATAAATCATAAATAATAAAATAAAATCCCACTCAACATTAGACGTCTGATGGACGTGCAGATCATGTCTATATTGCGAAAATGACCTTGAAAAGACGTCGTTTGGACGTCTAATGTTTAGTGGGATGTATCCAAGACAAAGGGCAAAAAATAAATATGCCATTGCAGAGTGCAATCATAAAGTGCAAACAAATGAAAAAAATGAAGCCTATGGAACAGGAACATACTACAGTGTGAAAAGTTAGCCCTCTTTTCCCCCAACTCGCCTGACATTCCCTGCAGCGTTTAAACGGACTACTCTCTATTTCACGCACACACACACCTACACGCATACACACACACGGAGCTTCGGGCGTTTGCAATTACATGTGGTGCCGGCAACCGCGGCGTAATTCATTCATATCGCTATTTTACACATCGTTCAGTTACTCACCAAACTTCTGCCAACATCATAGCGAACGACGCGGTACCCGTCAATTCGGCTCCACAACTCATTCCATCTCGTTTGTCCATACGTTGTACACGCAAACACTAACATTACAGTGATAACTTTGGGGAAAAACAAAACACAAAACTTAAACCAATAATTAACTTTATGCTTAAAAATGAACACCAGCCGACACGGACGTCCATTAGTCCCTCTTCTTTGAGCTTAGGAGAACTGCGGAGTCGGTTGATAATTCTGCGAGCGAGTCCTGTTTTTAACATAAACATAGCTGTTTGATCCATCGATAATACAAAAGTATTGATTCCAGACACTTTGAACAGTGAGCTCAGAAATAGCGTCCAAACACGCGCACAAAAACAGCATTCAACTGTTTCATGTTACTTGTAATGTTATTCGACAAGATTGGCCGAAAGATAAAGGCTCAGACTCTTAGTTGTAAATCAATGGCAATAGTTCCTGGCACGGTGATCCATAGAAGATGTGCAGCCTGCTGTCTGCATGTTTTGAAGTGGAATCGTTTGCCCACAGAAGGATTCTCTCTGCTGCTTCGGTTCAGTTTATCTGTCTACATCCATTAGCATTCTCTGTGATACATACTGTACGCTTAATAATCACAGAGTTTAGTCGAGTAAACATGTTGAACCAACAGTTAAGAAAGCTTAGCTTTATCTTTGGCAGGATGCTGCTGCTGTGAGAATCTTTTCCTTTTACTTTACTTTTTCTTCCTTGTGTTGCTCCTGGGATTGAAGCTGCAGTATGTATACACTAAATATCAGCTCCCCAGTATCAGCTGCTAGCTGGCCCTTCGGCATGGCATCTTGGCACTGCTTATTTGGTTGAATGAATTATTAATGGCTCACCGATTTTCCACAAGTTTCAGCCTGTTGGGTTTTTTTTTGTTCTCTTTTTGTCTTGATACGTACAGTACTGCATCTTCTCATCTCCACATCTCCACAGTGCTCATTTGCCCTCCTTTTCTTCCAGAGCAAAACGTAGGAGCGTGCGCCCAAGAAATACTCTCCACTCTCTGGCAACTGGATGGGAAGAAGGAGAATCTTTGACCTTGGAAAATGAAGATGTTGTTGCCATGGGAACTGTTAATCCTTCTGTCACTCAAAGGGTGCCTGGCTGGTGAGATGCCAAGACAAGCCGCCTTTCATGACACACCTGATATGCATACATCTCTCACAGGGAGGCTTTCTCATGCAAGTTTAGGTTATGGCTTTTATTTGAAAGGGCATGATCACAGTCTCAGAAGGGATCATAAATTTAGAAGCTTTTGTATCTGGGCAAAATCCATGACCAGTTTGTAAAAAAAAAAATGTGCAAAGCATGGCCAAATCTGTAGATCTTATTTGGTTTTAAAGGGCTTAGCGGAGATTCGCAGGGCAAACAGAGCCAGACATTTGAATTTATTGGTGTCGTTTTTTGTTGTTTAGCGAGATGAAGTTGTCACGGGGTAGAGTGAAACTGCCTCGTGTCACTCTAAAGATTGACTATTATGTTGAAATTCTCCAGCGCTAACTGCAACCAGAGTTCACATTTTCTTTTCAGATCACCTCCTCTGATAAACGTGACTCCCTGTAAGATTTACATTTGCAGAGAAGGAGAGAATTCACTCTCTCTGGTCTTTTTATGTCTCCCTGCTTTATTATGCAATTTCCTTGCTTTATGTCCAACTGCTGCCACTTACATGAAATGTGGTGAGCACTATAAAAATCCACACTAACTCTTTTCTTAACACTAATTTATTCTGTACTTCGTTCTCTGCAACATAGATCCCCACAGTGTACTCCTCTCCACCGGGAGAAAAAGCAGAGGAACATTTGCTCAGTTCTCTAATACCTGTATGAGCTACAGCTAAGGAGTTAAAGTCTCTCTAAGAGCTCTCCTGGCAACCTCTAAAGCTTCGACAACCGAGCGATGTCTGCAGTCACACTTCATGCATATACTGTATACCGAACGTAAGCCAACCATTTACAAGCCATCAAACAAATATATTTAAATGTATACAGCATATGGAGTGGGATCTATTATAGTGGTATATGCTTCCATTTCCATTGATTTAGCATCTCATCTCCAGTCAGCAGTTTCCCTGGGGTTTATCTATGCAGCCTGCAAGCACAAGAGAAAGAGAATGAGGGGTTAAGCAAACAGCAGCACGTGCCGCACCGTACATACATGTGCCTGCCATCATGCTCACTTTTATACGCACATCCCATGGAAACTAATCAGGTATAATTTGTATGTGCGGTCATGTGTGCCACTGGTCAGAAAAGTTGGTGTGTTTACAGGGCAAGCCTGTTCTTAAGCATACACACACACACCACCAGATCATTCCCCAGGTGCAATAGTCCAGCTATTAAAGGTTCATTAATTTGTTTAATTTAAAGGACGTCACAGCCAGGGTAAAAATGAAGCACCTCCCCTCAGAGGCTGGGGAAACAAGGCCCTTACCTGAGGCAAAGACTCTCACTCTCATTAGGATGATGATGGTGATGATGTGGGAGGGAGAGCTCTTTGTCCTACTCAAGGTTAGGGACACGTAAATGAAACATATCCTCCTCTCATGTGCACGAAAAGAAAAATGAGCAGCGTGCAGCTCGGCGTATGACACACAGTGTCAGAGCAAAGGCAGGCTGGACACCAGTGTTCCAGTAGCTATTGAAGAAATGTTAGATTTCACGGGAGTAATTAGTGCAACATCAGTTAATTACTCCTGTGTATTGATTGTTTGGCTGGAGCTAACCAAAATAACAAGCTCGACTGAGCAGACACACATGCCCAAACCGCTCGCACATAGACAACAGCTTTGCAGGCTTTCTAATAATTAGATTAAAACCAGAGTAGGCAATACTCTGATATTACAGCTCTCGTGTAAACACCTTAACCGAGTTATCCAACTTGCATTCAGATCGTAATGACATAAAGCATAATTCAATTAGCCAGCCAGGTCACTTGGCGATCCTTCTAATCACTTTTGACATGTAATATAGCTTGGACCCCTGTCTGTCTTGGTTTG
This sequence comes from Diplodus sargus, assembly GCA_903131615.1. Classification (NCBI taxonomy): domain Eukaryota; kingdom Metazoa; phylum Chordata; class Actinopteri; order Spariformes; family Sparidae; genus Diplodus; species Diplodus sargus. The sequence goes on along the minus strand of CAEMYA010001588.1, from coordinate 1,418,446 downwards.
GATGAAGATCAGAGAATGAACTAGATGCTAGGCGTGAGATTAAATGAACTGTGGCAGATTTAGTTCTCAGCGAAACACCATTGTACTTTACTTCCATTAACACTGCAAGTAATAGAATTTAAGTTCACTAAACCCCTCCTCCAAAACAATCATTGTTTAGCAACCAATAACAGGTGGAGCAATTTCGGATTTTCTTGCTGAACTGAACAGGGGGCTACTATAAGCATGACGGTGTTATTAAAAGTACCCCTAGGTCAAACTTGAGTAACAAGTATCAAGTAAATTATACATATATTTACATGTAGTATATATATATAAATACTGTGTAGCAGGAATATGCCGATAACATATCTGATAATCAGATCATTTTTTCAGCATTTTTTTGGTTATTGGTCTTTTAATCTGATTGCTGCAGCATCTGCAAAGAAACTAAAGTTATCAAGTACATGTAGTGGAGGAAAATATTTTCCTCCAAAATGTAGTGTAAGAGATTCTTACACTCTTTAAGAGTAGAGTGTAAGAACGATGTAGCTGAAAAAACAAAACAAAACATAGGCTAGAAGTATCTTGAATTTGCGCTAAAGTACAGCACTTGAATATGCTAAGTTACATTCTATCACTGAAGATACACTGTATAAAGTTTTAAGATAGTGTTGATATTTTATTAATCTCTCCAAAACTAGAAAACACCGGAGCAAAAGTGTAACTTGTTTTATCTCCTCTAACATAAACTGCAACCGTTAGCTTGCCCAGCTAACTAGCATAGGCTACTAATCAGCATTACTCCAAAGGCAAAGTAAAAGTAAATTCGCTTTTGATTAATAAAAATCTTAGCTTAGTTAACTAGCTAACTACAGTCGCTAAAATTGGCTAGCGAAAGTCAGGATGTAAAATTGCCGATGGACAGCTACGAATGAGAAGCTGACTTGACTACTTCTGTCTGAAATAACGGAAATACCTGCTAAAGAAAAGATAATAGGCACTAACTTGTTTACATTTATACCATTAGCCGCCCGGTTAGTGTTAGAGTGAGTGACAGGGATTGTGGAGAGGAATGCCGCCCAGTGACAGGTTTACAGGTTTTTCAGGTTTTATTCATAATGGCTAAATTATTTGTGTTTTACATTTCAACAGCAACTTTTTTAATAAAAAAGAGAAGTTGGTGGTCTGATTATTTTAAAAGTATGTATCATTTGACCGAACTTTTACCTTTATCTTGGCATTTTAACTAATAACATTACATGTATGTGGGAAGTCGGCAAATCAGAGACTTTAACATAGAAACAGGAAGAGGACACGAGCTGGAGTTAAAAAATCCAAGTCTACACTGGTAAACAAGGCAATCGTGCACAGGTCAGTCTGACACACGCAAACAGGCCTGGCAGGGAGGAGGCAAAAATCCAAGAACCAAATAACAAAGCTCAGTCAAAAAACCACAGATACTAACACCAGGGAAGTTGCTGAAAAGGAATGAACACACTAAGAGGAACAAAAACGATCCGGCAGAGGAACACGGGAGTCGGTGTGGGGTTGGCTGATAGCAAGACCAGGGGCAGGTGAGGGGGTGGGAGACACTGAAATGATGGGAGATGTTCTTCTTTTCAAAATCAAACAGGAAATGCAACACGCACATACAGTAAACGGTCGGCTCAAGTTACAGCGTGCACGTTAGCCGAGCATTCTGACACTGAATGAAGGAAAGGATGAGACACAGCTTCGTGACTCATGTGTTGAAGGCTGCATAGAATATGCCAGTTAGTGAGTACGCTACAGGGTTATCTTTAGTTAATTGCTTTCTCATCGCAGTACATTATCTGCCTTGTGACATGTGCACAAGAGGGTTTATTAGAAGCAGCATCCACTCAAAGAGCCATGTTGACAGCTAATTATATGGGTGTGGAGTTTATATACAGCTTTCTGAGCACTGAGTGATTTATTTTTGCATTTATTTAGTGTCACTTGCTCAGCACCACTGTACAGCTAATGTGTTTTTCAATACAGAGAACACGCGCCACGGTCCCGTCTTCACCCAGGAGCCGAGTGACAGTATTTTCCCACTGAGCACCGATGATAAACAGGTGTTTATTAATTGCAAGGCAAAAGGAAACCCACCTCCGCATTATAGGTAAGTGTTTTTTTTCTTCTACCTACTACAAGGTGAGGCCGCACAGTGCAGCATCAGTGAATGTGTGGTACAAAGTGCTCTGCTGGGCTGTAAACGATGCCAGGCTGTGTAAGTGGACCGGCCACATTTGCATTTCAGTGCAGGCACTCATTAGAAGTAGGAGGGTAATTGCAGTCTTAACAATGTGTGTCCTTGTGGGATGTGTTCTGGGCTTTTTCCAAATATTCAGAGGAAATATGAAAATGAAATTTCCCCCGCAGTATTGGAAACCGGGTGTAGCTATGAAGTGACCCCTCACAAATAACAGTAAGTGTTGATGTTAATAATAAAGATTTTGATTTTTTTCAATTCATCTCCAGGTGGAAAGTGGATGGGAAAGAAATAAACACAAGGTCAGATCCAAACTACAGCCTTGTAGAGGGGAACCTGTTGATCAATAATCCTCATGTCATTAACCACGGGGGAGTGTATCAGTGCATCGCCACCAACACATTTGGGACTGTTGTCAGCAGGGATGCTAAAGTCCAATTTGCATGTGAGTACAGTGCCATTTTTCTGCTTTCTCTGCTTTTATATGCAAAATAATATAATATTATACAATAACATGTCATCTTGTTTTTTATGCATTCCTGTGCCCCGGTGAAGCACTTTGAATTGCCTAATGTCTGAATGGTGCAATATAAATGAACTTTCCCTGCCTTGCCTTACCTTGCCCGTGCACAACTAAAAAGACAAATGGACCTGTCCCCGGTGCACCCCGCCGCACACCCAATGTCAGCTGGGAACGGCTCCAGCCCACCTCGACCCTGCTCAGGATAACGGTTAAAGATAATGGATGAATGGATACATAGACGGTGATTCAGAATATGGCTTTAATTAATCACTGTTTTTGTCATCAGTTGTTAATTTGTCTAAAAAATAGTGAAAAAATGCTGAAGTCCCCAGAGCCCAGATGTCTAATGCCGTCAGACTAATTTAACAATTAAAATTCTGTTTATTCAGTGTATTGCAGTCGAGAGGCAGCAAGAGGACTCATAGAAGAACTGCACAGGACCCATAGAGTTTTATACAATTTCTGCAGAAGAAATGACCTAAATTACTAATTGATTATCAATACTGTTACCAATTAATGTTGTGTCTGTTGATTAAGTAATCAGACTAGAATTGAACTTAGTAGAGCGCATGCCTCCATCAATACACAACAGTCCCCTTTAATTTAGTAAAACCTAATCCAATATCCTATATGCCACAGTATAGCAGCTGAAAAACAGACCTTGAGCAGCAAATCTTTGTCAAACATTTCATGAAGAAATGCCTCAGAGACTGTGTCAGTTCCTGCAGTATCATGAACTTTCATGACTTAGTACCGTGTTAACATTCAGATGCTAGTACATGCCGACAGTACCCTCTTAATTTACAAAAACATTAGCATTAGCTCGCTGAGATGCTAAAAAGAATCCTCTAGCTTGGCTCCTGACTCATAGTCTTGTTTATGCGCTTACTGGAGAAATGTGTTTTAAATATACAGCAGTCTCGCACCAGAAAACTGCACCAAGGTTCAATCCTCGGCTGCTTCGTTTTTGGTATCTCGATGACTTGCAGGGTGCTCCAGGGGGAGGAGAGGCAAGGTAGAGGCAATGCTGTTTACACCCCGATATGTTGGTACCAAGGATGACTGTCTTGCACAGCTTCCTGTCACGATATTGGAAAAAACTGACATTGCGATTTGTTTTAACCCTGCGATATATATCGCGATATGAAAAAATACAGGAATTTTCATCAGATGACCTGAATAGCACTTTATGTTATGCTGCACTGCTGCTATCTTGTGGACAATTAAACTGCACTGATCTTACCTCGTTTTGTCGTACTGAGCTGTGTGGTACCGACATAAATGGTCAAACAAATTAGTTGTGTTACCTCTCATTGTGGCAACAGATGCAAGACACTGTCGACACAGAACACGTCTTTGGACAATATCATCCTTCTTGTAGCCGAAATAATTTCAGATAACTGACGTTGCTTTTCTTTTTGGCACCAGGTCTTCGTTTTTCACGATTTTCTCTTGCTGTTGCTCCTTTTTCAATCTTGTCACCAGCGACTCACTCCTGTGCAGGGGCGTGGTCTGCTTCCGCACACTGGATAAGAACTAGTATGATTGGTGGATTGCTGTGTGTATGTGTGTGTGTCAGGTACCCTTGAAATTAGATGATTTCATTTGCGATGTGACTATTGCGCACACGTACATCGCGATGACGATGCTCAAACGATATATCGTGCAGCTCTAATATAGACCCAGTGTTGTGCCTGAATGCGTTCAGTGAACGATCGTTCATGAACTCGTTCATATTTTGGGCGAACATGAACTGAATGTACTGTATTTCTGCCTGATGAACGTTATTGTGAATGCGTTCATGCTGCTGTTTGTGAACGCTGCTCTCTCACAGTTTAAAGCCTTGAAGGGCAACATGCCACCATATATCAGCTCTTTATTGAACTGGCCACAGATAACACACGATAGTGATTGTAGAATGCTCCTTCAGGTAAACACTAGATTTGGGAAACTGCTGAAAAAAGGTTCAGTGCTCCACACACTTGGAACATTTAACAACATACATTTAGACTGTTTAGGTCAGTGCTGTTTTGTATGGTTGTCTACCGTTTGTCCTTCATGCACTTCCTGTTCTATTTGTGTTTTGGCATGTTGTTTGCTTGCAGCTCTGATCATTTTCGGCACTTTTTTTCTGTAATATTTGTATTCTGTCAAATTGCTTGTTATCATTTTTATGAACCCACTGTGTTTTTCTGCACTGTGATTATGTTCGTTTGTTTCTGTTTGTTAGCATATTTATGCCCCTATTCTGTTTAATTTGTGCTCTCGACATCATTCAAAATGAGGGCTTTCCCTCCATGATTTTTTCGAGATTTAAACAAAGGTTGAATTGAAACCATTTTCTGCATGTATTAACAGTCACATTCAAGTGAATAAATACAATAAAAATTGAAAAAAGAAAAAAGCATTTGAGCTGCAGGCAGTTTTTGTTGTGCATTGTGGTGATTAGTTCAACTAATTAAACATGAATTGTATTTCTTCATTCTGCATTCTTTTTATTTACTGCAAAGAATAAGATACATTTTCGTATTGACAAATATTTTTGATTGAATATTGGATCGTGTCAGAAATGTGTTACCTTTTCATGCCAGTGTGTAGCGCCAGTGGAGTACATGAAGGACGGAGGACTGTTTGTCTTGATTTGGGGGATTTTTAATCAGTCGAGTTCTGATTCGACCTCTTCTGATATTTGCTCAGTGCCACCTGGGATGTGGTTGGTATTTCTAAGACTTTGGGACTGATATGTCTTCCCACTGTTTATTCTCTCGCACAGCACAGGAACATTTAATTAAAGGTGAAAGTAATCTTTCAATCCGGAGCGGTGAGGAGCACTCCGGTGCACCCTCCACCCCATCTCTGGTGCGTGCTGTAATATGAACAGGGGATGCTCGGGTTGGACTTGTAAGCAATGTGAACAGACAGGGAAATATTCTGCCAAATTAAATGCCCCCTCCCTGGATGTCACCTGTCGGTAGAGTTATAACAACTGTCAAACCCTGAAAAGTTTTTCTTTTTTTTTCTTTTCGTATTCAACAGTTCTGCAGAACTTCAGCAGGAAGTCGAGGAACACCGTGTCCGTGAGAGAGGGTCAAGCCGTGGTTCTGCTCTGCGGCCCTCCACCCCATTACGGAGGTACGGCGCTCTGTCCTAACTCTTCTGCATTGTCTGCTGTAGTCTCACACTCCTGCTTGCCTCAGCAATCTTTATTGTTCCTCACTCCGCTGCTTATTATCTCCCTGTAACACCGCTGTGTCTCTTTTGTTTTTAGACCTTCCCACCTCCTCTGTTTGCTGCTCTTCTTTTCCAACTGACACACTGTTTTCCCCTCACTTCTCCTTATCTGTCAGCCAGGGAACTTTTTATGGCCAGCCACCGCTCCACCTGCCCAGGCCCATGCCGTCACATCTGTAGTTCATAGCCTCACGCTTCCTAACCTTGAGCTCACTTTTCTCGCCCATATGATCTGTGACCGTGCTGCCGTCTATAAAGTCTCCAGAGCTCCACTTCCCCAACTGTCATTTTTTTTTTCTTGATGTGGGCAGGTTATCTTTGGGTAATAAAGGCTGCCGGTGGCTGCTGCGGCCGGGGGAGCGTTTATCCCGTGGCGCAGCTGCGAGTCGGCTCATGTGTCTGTGTGCTGCTGATTAGCAGACCCTCAAAGTGGTCTGCACTCCTGCAGCCATTCGATGCCCACCAGCGCAATTTCACGCCAGCGTACCAGCCTTTCTCTGCTCTCTGTTGCCAGCTGAATCCCGCGGCCACGTGGGATTCCACACTTTAGCAATTTGCCCTCCAGCCTTCCTTCCCTCCCTCCCCCTTGTAAAGCCTCCATCTCTTTATTTTTTTTCCTCTTAAACAGAGCATAGTCACACATTTGATGGGATTTGCACGACACGATAATGCCAGCTTGAGGTGTTTAAAATTGAAAAATGGCGCAGAAAGGGCTTTTCTTATCGCCACAGGGTCGAAATAATCTCAAAGTGTTTTTTACAGTAATGCTTGTTGATGCACCACTTGAGGAGGACAGTGCAGTGGCGCACCTTATTAAAAGATGAATCATCTGAAGCGTCTTTGAGCAATCAGTAGGTAAGTGGTCCAAAAGGAACCGTGCTGTGAGTCAAACTCTGTCAGAGGACACGAGATTATGTGCCTGCAAGTCCTCTGTTGCTGTGAGACTGCAGCGCTTAAACAGACCCAGTCTCTGATCGTCCCTAATCATGAAAGGTCTGTCAGTTTCTGCCCTGACTTTCCCTGTAATGATTTTAATTCACTGTTTTCCCTCAAGGAAGCGAGTGGGACTTTTTACCGTCTGCCCAGTCAAAAGGGCTGACTGCAGAATGTCATGTGTCTGATACAGGAGGGCTGCACTAATAGCCAAGTTCACCCAGCAGTCCCTGCAGACATCTCTCCTCCTCTCTTCCTCTCTCGTCATGCTGAAAGCTTGAACACTGACACTCTTGTGATTCCTTTCCTCTATTTATTTAGACGTGAGTCCTCCCCGCTAATCTTGGTGACAAGGAGATCAACTAAAAATAGAAGTTTCCTGTCAAAAACTACCCAGACTGTGATAGAGTAAGCTAATAGGGAACTAATAAGCATGTGTGATCTTGCATTCTAACATCTGTCGCGAATTGCTTGATTTTACTGTGATACTGCGTAAGCGCTAAAAGAGTAAGGCAAGGTTTTCTTATTGTTTTGCTACAGTTAACAAATCACACGAGAAGAATAAAATTCGAACTGTCGAACTGGGCATTCAGATGGAAAACTGCCCTGTAATAAATAAGCATAAGGGCCCGATTGGACGAAATATGAGTTTAAAGGCTTGTAAGATTCCAAAACACTGCACAGCTGTTTACAATTCGAGACCGAGGAGTGCTTGAAGTCGGCCGGTACCGACCTTTACAACGCACCAGCACTTTTACATTTTATTCATTGGCTTACTGTGACTTTTGTCGGTGCACCCAGTCCCACCAGCCCTGCTCACAGTCTTTATTTCTCAGAGTAACCCCTCCCAGCAGATCACCAGATCATACGGCCCCTTTCAGCTTCATTATTGCAGAAGAAGCAACGTTCCTCTTATCCAGCATACACAAAAGGATGTGTGTTATAAAGTAATGTGGTCGTTATAAAGATCAGCTCAATGTGCGATTTGACAAGAGCAAAGCAGCAGAACTGACGGGCGCAGAGAGTTGTGCCTCTGAACAGCCAGGCAGACTACCCCTCCACCTAAGACACCAACATGTGAATTAGGAGCGTACCGACACTTTTTTCTCAATTGTGTAACGATCGTGAGCTAAACAGCCAAATGAGCCCGTTCATATTGCAAAGTAATCTACTACGGATGAGCTCTTGCACGCATTTGATCGTCGGACGATGTTGCATTGCATTGCTGCAAGAGCTGATTCAGGTTCTGCTCCCACAAAGGATGACCCTGCTTTTTTTAGCCAGAGCTCCAAGTGTCGACACCCCCGCTGAGCAACAGCAGCAGAGGTCCAGCTCAAAGGAATGAGTGGGCTGCTTCCTGTCACACAGTGCTGTCTGTCTGAACTCCACCTTATTCCATCTCTCAACACTCGGCGACTAACATACGCCATCTGTGACACCCAGTCTCAAGGCAGTTGATTCCTCCCGAACACAGAAGTTTGGAGTCACTCATATGAACTTTCATTCTGTAAAAAAATGAAATAATTTTCAAAACAGCTGGGCACTGTAAGTTTCTTTTTAACAGTGGAGCAGGAGGAGGTGATGACTGAAAAGGAACGGCAGTGGCCCTGTTGAGTTGAATAAAGGAACATGTCATTCAGTGCAACATGTGATTGAGGTATTGTGCACTTGCATTCAAAGACCCGGTTGAGTCTGTTTCCCAAAGTTTGCACCCCTCACTTTTGTTATTGCAAACGCAGAGGATGTAGGGAAGCTTTATGTTAAAAAGTCTTAACCAATGATATTCTCAATTATGGTGCGTTCAGTTTGCTCTGGAAGTCAGAGCTTGGAATGATTTCCTATTTGAGCTGAGCGTGTTCCAGTGCAACAAGTCGGACAACAATACCAGCTGACAACGAGGCATTACGCCATACTTACATACACACCCAGCAATACTCTGTGTATTTAGAAGCAAATAAGGCAGTGCTGATATTCTACAGCTTTCACAGCTGTTGATATGAGCAGCCATCTTGGATTTTGAGTTCCGGGCTGGTGAGGTGCGTCTGACTTTCCAAGTCGCAAATCTGACTGCAACGTTGTTGCAGTTGAAACTTCTGACTGGGATCTCAAAAGTTCCAACTTCCTACTTCAAAGAGAACTTGTTTTTTTTCCTCAGCTGATGATCGAAGCAGTTAAGGGGTGAGAGTTGCACTGTGTGCATGCTGCTAATTAAGGGAGCTGGCAAGGTTCACTAACCACTGAACAGTGGTTACTTTTTGAAAATCTTTCAGTACAGAATCAGTTTTTACTGCACCGCCGACCGAATGATGAACGAGCGCTGCTTGAACAGACACGGATGGGAAAGTATCAACAAGCCAGCAGCCTTAACTTTGATGTGCGTCATCACATCGAACCTGACAAGGGACGAAAATAAGCGCGTCCACCTCGGTGTTGTGTTTTTATCACAGCTGATTAAAAGTGGAGCAAGTAAACACTGCACTGCAAGGTCAGCAGATGCAAGAGTGAACGCAGATTGTACCCATTCACATTGAGGACAAAAGCCAGATGTTAGTGGGTGTTAATGGGCATTTATTGTCCAGTGTGAAGTGGTAGCTGAGTCCTACACCATAGCTTACCAAAGTCACACCCCTCTTCTTTGCAATGCAATCCCAAATTGCCTGTGATTAAAACCTCACTCACACATTCTGTCTAACTAAAGAAACTTAGTAGAATCTTTCTCTTTGCTGAGGCTTTTAAAAGGCACGTTCAGCTATACAGACAATGCTTTCTACAATCAGTTCATCAAAATGTTATGGGATTCGTTGATTAAAAGACAAAGATAAAATATCACCGTCCTCATCCTTTAAAGTTATCTTATGGCTATAGTTTAGCACAAAAATACAATATCATAATTAATAATATTCTATGTAGTACAGGCCTTACAGTCCTGCTCATTTTTGGACTCTCACTGAACAGTGTTTTTTGTGTTTTATTGTGTTTTATTTTTTTTGTTCTTCCAGAAATCAAATATTCATGGGTTTTCAACGGTCAGCAGAGCTTCCTGCAGCAGGACGCCCGCCGCTTCATCTCCCAGAGGACGGGCAACTTGTACATAGCAAAAGTTGAAGCCTCAGACGTCGGCAACTACACATGTGCAGTGAGAAACATGATGACCAATGCCACAGTGTTCAGCTCTCCAACCCCCGTGGTGGTGCGGAGGGACGGTAAGCATCCTCAGTTCGCCTCTGCTGCCTCCTGGTTATCTCAGGCACTGAACTGACACAGGCTGTTGGAGGGAGGGCGGCCCGGGGAGATAAATCGTTTGTCTTGAGCGTGACACTGTTTTTGCTTTTGCTTAGGAGGTTTTTTGCACCATCCCACAGCCTCTGAACTGTACAGGGTTATGTATGCGAGAAACCCTCTCTATCTGCATGAAGGCACATATTTACATAACCAGAAATGTTGTCTGCGCCGACAGAATGCCACGCAGGCACACGCACACACAGCGATGAGCTTGCCACACACACTGAACCCCATCAGGACCGTTTATGTGTACCACTTCAGATTTGAGCTGAGGCAGATATGTAATCCAAACTCATCCATCCGCTAAGCCAAACGCTGTTGTATACGGCGTCAACATGCAGGCTCGCTCCGTGCCAGAGTCATCCTCGCCACAGCTTTCACATCCAATATGAGTAACATGAAACTGCATGTCCATGCTTTGTGTTTTGACTGATGTGATTTGCTTTTATCCTTCATGCAGTGGTGATGGGTGAATACGAGCCAAAGATTGAGGTTCGGTTTCCTGACACCCTTCACGTCTCTAAAGGATCGTCAGTGAAGCTGGAATGCTTCGCCTTAGGAAAGTAAGTGTCAGAAATATTAGCACGGCGCAGCTCTACCCCTCACACTGCTTTGTCAAATGTGTGGAGTTGCCAGACATCCTCTCATACAACACACAGACCGACAGACATGGCAGAAGTCCTGCTGGTCAGTGTGAGCAGGGAGCATGTGGCCAGCCTGACCTTTTGTGTGTGACCTCTGCAGCCCCGTGCCTTCTATCTCATGGAGGAGAGCCGATGGAAATCCACTCCCTGGCAAGATTAAAATCAATCACTCCAGTGGTGTTCTGGAAATTCCATATTTTCGCCCAGAGGATGCCGGCATGTACGAGTGTGTAGCCGAAAACAGCAGAGGACGAAATGTTGCCAGAGGGCAACTTCTATTTCACAGTAAGAACCATGTAGATTTCTGCTTCCTGTTTTATGGAGATGATTGCTAAGTGTTTCACCCTACTTAGTACTATTTCATCAGACATTACAGGGGAATAAGGTCAATTATTTCACCAATAGAAATCCCCATGAAACTTCTCGAACTGATTACGAACACTAAGACAATTAAAAAATAACTAATAACGAATACAAGTTCTTTAAAATGTTAAGCTTAAATATGCAAATGAGCTATTATCTAATTAACAATTTGCAAAGGTGCATAGAACCGACATCCGAACACTGGACAGAGCAAGGTGTAGAGTTTGTTAAATTGTGTTTACATATTAGAGTCGAAAGTGTTTTTCAGAGGGATTTGTATCACTCTGCTACTAAAGGGGAAATGTATTGCTCAGGATATGACAAAAAAAACATTTTAAAAAGAAAAGGCCTTAGTGTGTCTAAATTCCATCCATTTTAGTCAAAAATGGTAATCAGAGTTCAAAGCCGAACTAATACATATCACCATGAAACTTCCCCAGTTGATTACTCACATAAAGACAATTATTTTTGTTGATACATTTTTCTGATATTTAATGTTAAACTATGCCAAAATGTTATCTAATTGAATATGCGCTACTTTACATATATGTGCATTTTAACATTTTATGTCCACTGAGATATGTTATGGAAGCAAAATAGCCCAAAATCTCAAAAGTGATCAGTACATGAAAACATTTTGTTTTCACCTGTAGTGTCTTCTATAGCAGCACTTTATTTATTATTGGTTAATAGTTGCATTTTTTTGGTAAATGATTGCTTTGATATTTGTTCTATCGAAGGCAATCTAATTATTTTCTCAGGATGAAATAGCTGTACAATGCCAGACTGATGTGGACTTAATGAGTGCTCATTATCTGTGCTTTTTAGCGATCACAACATTGAAATCTCCCCTGGTTTACTGGAATTTTTCTTTTAACCAGTTGCTTGAAGTAGAAAATGATTTTGCTCATGTGTCAGGATGATTCCTCACCCCTCTGAAGAATCTGAAGGCACCAGCTGTCAGTGAGTCATTTGTACTCACAGGACAGCGTCGTCTACATCAGCTCGCTTCTATATAGAGAGTTGAGTGAAAGTCTTCATTGTTCTGTCTGCTGTATGTGTTGAAAAGCAGCTGGAAAAGATAGGTAGTGGACTATAAATTGGGCTACGTTCAATTTTTGGTTTTCTGTAGAACTTCGATAGCTGCTCTTTTGATTCATCCACTTTGACATTCACAGTGTCATTTATTTATAACACAAATGCTTTTCAAGGTGCTTTATATAACATATTTACACAAATTCAAAAGATAAATACTCTTTAAAAGAAATGAAAAACAAACAAACATTTAAGATCGGAAATAAATGAATATAAGTACAAGGTTGAAAATTATTGGTGCTGAAGGTTCAGTCAAAGGCAGTGGAGAGCAAGTCAAAGTGAACCAGCTCTGTGATACAAACTCACTAAATGCTGCTTCTCCAAGTTTAATCTGGACATGGTTAACAGCCTGACTGAGAGGCTGAGAGGCTTTGTTTGGTAAAAGATGTTAACAGCTTGGAGGTTTCAGACAAGCAGCAGTCACTTAAATTCTATTTTGTGACACAGTGTAAACCAGTGCAGAGAACTGTGAAGCGTGACATGTGTTCAGTTTCCGTTGTCTTTGTTTGCTTTTGAATAGGAGGTCCTGCAGGGACACACAAACTCAGATTCTTAAAACTTTAGTATGCAGACTTTATAATTTAATTGACGTGGCAATCAAAGTTTCTATCCGATGCCGTTATTTAAAAAAAAGATACATTTTTTTGCTGATTTATGAGTATACCTTTTAGCTTTTACCAGCTCAACAGCTACCTTAAAACTCTAAACTAAAGTCACTCCAACAACAGAAAGTGTAAGTGATGTTACATAAATAGGCGTAAGTAATACTACATACATGTCCATAAATGAGTTTATATTCGGAAATGTAAAAGTTTATAAAATAAAAAAGGCACAATACTGTGATGTAATAGCATTATGATCTCACTCCCAACTCAACTCCCACCTCAGTTTTGGACGTGAGTGGTTCTGCAGTAGATTTAGCAATTATAAATATGCAATGTCTAATAAGACTTTCAAAATAAAGCTAACCAATAAATAGTTAAATTAATTATTATGACTTCTGGAGTGTTATTGCCCTGGTTTGGTTTGGTTAGGTTTCGGAAAAGACCATACTTTGGGGTATACTGTCACGTCAACTTGTGGCACTTATGTAACCTTATGCTAATATTATAATGATGTGTCTTCAATAATTACCCCGTTATGCAGTGTCATTCCAAGAAACATGTGGGTCACTGACCAGGCTCCTGCCTCGTTTGGAATGAGAAGGGGATATTAATGAACAGTATACACAGTACAATACACACTGCTGCTATCAAATGTCCATAACTACCCAGTGTACAAATATAACAGTACACTTCTCTGCTATATTTCTGTCATGAACTATAAAACTCTGTATGAGTCAGTATATCCTTAAAACTGTCTGTGACACATTACCAATCACTTAAGCTATTTTTTAAAGTCAATCCTCTCAGGTATTCTGAATAAATGAGGGAAAATGCTTCCACTGAATGGCCGTTCTGCACAAAACAGTTTTCTTTAAAGCATTACTTGTACTTAGAGAGTCAATGTATCATTGCCACTTGTCTAGTTTCGTAATAGTGCTTAATCCCAGTAAAGGTTTTTCTTGAGAAATAAACAATTTGACTGGTGTACAACACATATTCCCTGAAGGAAGGCTAATGGACACCAGCTTCCGTCAACCTTCAACCAGGAAAGAGCAGAATGCACTCCCCTCACCTTCTGTCTAAATGAACAGCACAGGACCCTGATCCCTGTGAGCGGCACTGGGCCATATTGCTGGGCATTCGTCCAGATGTGTTCTTTAAGGTTCTTTTACTGGTTTTTAAATGTCTTAACGGCCTTGCGCCCTCCTACTTATCTGACCTGCTTTTACCATATCAACCCTCGCGGACCCTGAGGGCCTCCGGCACTGGCCTTTTATCCATACCAAAACCAAGAACCAAAACCCACGGTGAAGCGGCATTTAGCCACTATGGCCCCCGCTTGTGGAACAGCCTGCCGGAGAACCTCAGGTCTGCAGAGACTGTTGATATTTTTAAGGGAAGGTTGAAGACACACCTTTTTAATCAGGCTTTTAACTAATATCTTAAATTCTTATTCCATTCTTATGTGGTTCTATTGTATTTTATTTTGTTGCTCCAAATTTTTACTTTTTTATTTTATTTTATTTTATTTTATTATCATATGTATTTTATTCTTTTAGCTGTTCACTCCATTTACCTATCTTTTGTCATGGTTTTTACCTTATCTTATGTCTTCCTTTTTATTATTATTTTTTAAGGTTTTAACTCCAGAGTTTCCTCAGGGGGGTCCTCCACACTGGGAGCTGTGTCTGGGTTGCTGCTGGGGCCCTGTCCCTGGGTCCCTTCGGTCCGGCCAGATGTTGTCTGTCGGGGTCGGGGGGGCCTGGGCACTGGTGCCCCCGTGACACAGACTGTGACTTCTCCCGGTGTGGACGGCCCCAAAGGTGGCGTTTCCTCAATGCTCAGTGCCTTGCCATGTCTCCTTATTGCCAGTAGTAAGAGTGTGCAGGTGTGTGTGTGTGTGTGTGTGTGTGTGTGTGTGTGTGTGTGTGTGTGTGTGTGTGTGTGTGTGTGTGTATGTGGGTATATATGCTTGTGTGGGTGTATATAGTATGGAAGGTGGGAGGGAGGGGCTTTCTTTTATATTGTTTTATTTTTCTTATGTAAAGCACTTTGTGCTACATATCAATGTATGAAAAGTGCTCTATAAATAAAGTTGATTGATTGATTGAAACACAGATGTGTTAATTTGCAAGAAAATAGATGCGAGTGCACTTTTGATAGCCGATTTCCTCTGGCTTTTTGGGATATAATTTTGGCAATATAACTGGACCCAGACATTTTCTCATTATGGGATTTTCAAAGACAAAACATTGAGATGAGCACTAACCGTCAGCCTAAGTGCTTGAACTGGACTTGTTTAATATTCTTAAAGACATTCCATCTCTCACCCAAGATGCTTCTTCAGTTCAAACTAACTAAAGCGGAGTTGCAGGCTTTTAAACTCTGTGTGGGAGTGTCCTTACAAAGCGGTTAAAGACAAGTGCTAGCTCTGAGTGGTTAGGGCCAATTGTGGGTTGATGACCCAGGAGCTTGCTGGGTGGATGATAGGTAGCGTAGAAGGCCACCTCCTCTGTTCAAAGATGGCCGATCGAGTTTAACATAAATGGATTCTTTTAGTCCTCTTTCAAACCATCTGTTCATTCTGGCCAAGACGTTTACATTGTTGTCCTCAAGGGAATGTTTTTTTCTCTTTCCGATGTAAGTGGACAGCAGAGACATGAGCTGAGGAGTCGGCCCTCCTGTGTTGTGCCATTTGTTTATAGAGGGGTTGTTTTGTCTGCCCAGTGTCTCCCCTCCAGTTAGTTAGAACTGAAGGAGGCTCTTGGATGAGAAGTGAAACGTCTCCAAGAAACTAAAACAAGTCCAGTTGCCTATGGTACAGCACTTAGATTTACCATGACCATGTTTCTGTTTAGCTGAAGGAAGTTCAGACACATCCAGTCACTGATGTGTTTAATTTGGATATTATCTACAAAATGTTATTGTTTTGCATAATTCTTCAGAAATCAGCCTGTTTACCTCTGTTCCCCACTTGACTATACTTTTGTTGAGTCCCATAATTTAAGGCCCAGAGTCGGTACCTCAGGTTACAGAACAGTCCACTTTCTGGTGAACTAGTCCAGTGGCAGTTTGCACACATCAGGGTGTAAGAGTAGTTTTCTTGTCGTTCGAAGCACTCTCTATTTGTCAGCAGTAAAGTGCTCATCCCCCCTTAATGTCAATGCCTTCAAGGTCTTATCATGAAAAGAGCAGAATGAGTTACTTGTGGGTGATTGTGCATTCAGGTGTTGAATGTGAAATGCACCTTTCAAAAGGGTAAGCAACTAAAATACATAGGCAGCTTATTAGTTTTTTTAATAGTTTTCTGTGACAAATTATGTCTCATAATAATAATAATAATAATAATAATAATAATAATGATAAAGATAATAATAAAAGCTATTTAAATATATCCTTCAAAAGAAAAACAGAGCAGCATTAAAAGTGAACAATGGCTGAATAAATGCTATCTTAAAGATATGATATGTAACATTTCTGCATTAAAACATCTAGAAACAAATAAACCTTTGTTATATATTCGGTTTAGTTGTGTACCTACATTATCCCAAATGTTCCTAATGTTCAAACCCAGAGAAATCCACAAGTTTATTGAACTTAGTGTGCTTTTTATTATTTGAATATATTTTGCAAAGAAAGAGGGTCCCAAAGTAATGAAGTGTGTAGATAAGACTAAACATAATCTGAATGAAACTATAAAACATAACTACTTTCACAATGAATGTCAACCTCTCAATCTACACGGCACTCACCAGAGATACTGGTTCTTTTGTTTCATTTCTCCCTTTCCTATATGTAATGCTAAACTCATGAACTAAAGTACATTTCCCTTCCAGCTCCCATCAGCACAGCACATTAGCACCTGACAATGGAGGTCACCTCCATAGATCACTGTTGCAGTCAGGTTGATCGACGGGAGTGACGATGAATCCAAATTTTAGAGTAATCTCTGAACCCTCCTCCTGCTGGTAGACAACTCTAGGCTGTGGGTGTTTTTGAGGGTCCAGCTCTGTGCAGAAAACTCCCAGCTTTCTCACCTCTGGTTGCAGGTCTTGTGTAAACTGGATTGTCTTCGAATTACATTATCTTTATCATTTGCTTTTTCCAAACGCTTTTTCCTTTTTAAGGTGGCCGACATACCAAGCTGTAATGTAATTGAATAATTAATAGAATTCTTATCTTTGGTTGAGTTGAACTGCACTTTGTTTTTTTGCTTCATTTCAGTATTTCCATCATGACACATTTTTTATTCTGCTCTTAACTCGGTGATCTTTAATCCATGAATGAATCTACAGCAGAGTGCGCCTGCAGGTCAGTTGCAGGCACTGACTGAGTAATGAGCAGCTGCCGTGGTAAATCAGCAGCTAATTACACGCAGATTTCAAGCGCAAATTGAATGAAACAAGTAGCATAGCAGATTTGCTATGGTCTTTCATGTTTCTAAATCTGACACGAAGACTGCAAGATCACTCAAATTAAGAATTATACTTCACATTAAGACCACACACCCACGTCCCAAGTTTGGAAAAATAAACAAATAACTACTCTACACTGTTGAGGCAAAGTTTTTGAGCAACAGCTGACAAACAGGACCTGTTAATGCTACCCGTTTTTTAAGCTCCAAATCAATCAAATCAAGTCAAGTTATTTATATAGCACTTCTAAAAAAACAGCTGTTGACCAAAGTGCTGCACCATAGTACAAGCCAAAGAACAACAAACGTATAAGAGACTTAATGTAACATAAATGAAAATGCCAAAACACTATCTCACTGAAACAATGACAGTCAAATATATAACACACAGGACAACATCATTCACAATGCATAATATCACTAAAAAGTGTAGGAAAACATAATTAAACTCAGCAATCAGATATATTGGTAAACTAAATATGTCTGCAATAGAATGTTGACATTTTAGTCAATAAATGTTCATATTTATTGGTATTTTTCACAGATGTTGAACATCTGCACTGGGTCCAGACACTGAAAGATGCTCACATGGCGATTGATGCTAATCTGCAGTGGGAGTGTAAAGCCATTGGGAAGCCAAGGCCGACATACAAGTGGTTGAGGAATGCTCAGCTGCTAACATCAGAGGTAAGAGCAACAGATTTATTGAAAAAAAAGAATGTGAGACCACATTTAGTCACAGAAATGTTGTTTTGTTTATTACAAATAATTGTTTTACTTATCAAATTAAATATACACTTATGTATTGTATTTCAATAGCAGAAATCTGAACATTTAATAAAGCCAGGTTCATTTTTATAGAAGGAATTTTGGATGTCTATCCATGATTAATTTTTACCCTTGTTTTGGGAATAAAATGTTAAAAATGGCGTTTTCACCCGTAGTTTTTCCCCTTCAAGCAAAATAATTAAAAAGCTTTCACTCATCTCACAAAACATGTAAATAAATCTGTGAAAGGTTTACAAACATTAGTCAGCTGACCTGATTTTCAGGGGAGAATCCATGTGGAAGCAGGTAGACTGACCATATCCAGGATCAGTCTGTCCGACTCTGGGATGTATCAGTGCGTGGCAGACAATGAACATGGAGCCCTCTACGCCAGCGCTGAGCTCAAGGTTGTAGGTAAGCAGTTTGCCTGCTCTGGATAATTTACAATGAGCTGAACTGAAGGCTGACACGTACTGTATGTACATTGTGTTGTCATTGGAATGGAAGTGCTTCATCTCATCAAGTAAATGAAAAATAAATAGGGGCTGGCCGAGCTCCTCACTGAGCCATGGCCTCGCACTTTCATTTACATAATTCTTTCACACAATAAGCCAGTCTGCTGGTGAAATAGAATTCCTGTAATTGCCGGTGATGCACTTGACATTTCTGCTGATGCACAGCTGTTGCCCCTCCACAAAGCGAGACAAATGGCCTTAACACGGGTCTGTTCCCTCAGCCTCTCCGCCTGACTTCACCCGCCGACCCGTGAAGAAGTCCACAGTGATCCAGAGGGGGGGCGAGGTGGTCTTAGAGTGTCGCCCCCATGCTTCCCCCAGAGCCACGATCTCCTGGTGGAGAGGGGGTGAGCTCCTGAAGGACAGCAAGAGGTAGGACACTATATGCACCGCTGCTCAAGCCATTGATGGCATCTGTTCAAGGGTTTTTTTTTTCTTCCATGTGGTCATTTTCATTTCTAGGACTCATTGTTATTTATGCCTCTGCTCAGGGGGACTCTGGAAGTCAGCGTTGCATAACGCAGCCTTGTTTGGCTCAAGAAAAAATGTTTTATATCAGATAGACAAGTGTTTTCTTCACATAGAAAGAGATGTTGGTTTTCTGTTGAGATGCAGTTGTTTTGTCTGGTGGCATTTTACTTGATGTAAGACTGAGGCCGTGATCCCCACTTCATCCATGTTCTTAAGGCGCAAGATGAAGAGCGCAATATGATTTAGCCGTTTGAAACTTCAAAGCATCCAGTGCTCCACTGTTTCACAGCTCTTCAAGGCAGTCAAAGTGCTGGATGTAGAACAGAGATCCTGCAGGGACGCGCTGTGTGTGAAAACCACAGAGGAAAACAACAACGACAGCATCCCTCAGTGAAAGTCAACCTCGGGCTACATGACAGGCCACGCTGTGTCACGATTTAAGGTCTGAGGCGAAACCTTCAAGTTAAAAGAAACGGTGTGTTGCTGCACTCGGCCTTAGAAGAGACTAATACTCACAATGAGAAGGAACCGAGTTCGAGCACAGTATGACGGCTGCTTTCATTAAATGTCTGGTGAAACACAAGGGGAGATAAATGTTCATGTAGGATCAGGGAAACACGTTTGGTAGTTGATAGAAAAGGTCCAAAAAATAAAGAGACTCAAACTGTTTTCAGAAAACTTCACAACAGTTTAGCAGTTGTCACCTCCAATAATGGAGGGATTAGGTATTTTCTTAAGGGAAAGAAGATTTGTATCCTGGTGTTCTCCCTTTAAGACATAGTTCAGCACGCTCACATATCATCAGGCACGCACAACCAAAATGTATGTCTATTTTTAAAAACACAATCTGAAAGCCTTGTCAGTCTCGGCTGTACAATTAACTTGTACTGTGCCAGCTGTTTTTTTAAGAGATCTTCAGTGAAAACAATGTCCCAGAAAGGCAGAATTTGAAATAAAGAGGGCAAGAGGAAAAAATGTGTTCTGATTTCAGATTTCTGTCTCTTCTGAAACCTTCAGCTGTTTGTAAATGGGTCCATTTAAAA
Organism: Diplodus sargus; assembly: GCA_903131615.1. NCBI lineage: Eukaryota > Metazoa > Chordata > Actinopteri > Spariformes > Sparidae > Diplodus > Diplodus sargus. The sequence continues at coordinate 1,398,344 of CAEMYA010001588.1, read as the reverse complement.
CACTTTTTACATAATTGCTTCTTTCTTCAATACCTTCTCAAATAATCAGCTTAAATGGCAGTGTGCTGATTTGGGGTATTTCTAAAAGGATGCTTAAAAAATAACAGGAATTCTCATATAACATTAAAGGAACAGTTCACCCAAATATGACAACGCAGTCATAATCTACTCACCATGATGCCGTTGTAAAGTCTGGTGAAATGTTGTTGTCAGTGAAACATTTCTGCAGCCGCACAGCAAGTGTTGCAGCTTTCTCCTAAACAACAAAAGTAGATGTTTTTGTGTTTTAAAATGTAAGAATAGAAAATGACTCAAAGAAAAAACATGAAATGGCCTCATACAGCTCGTCCGGTGTAATCCAGTCTCTTGAAAAGACGTTATTGCATCCAAAATCTTCACTGTTCCTGCTAAGCTAAAACCATCAGCATGGTGGAGTCTCAAGTGGATGCATGAGCTCGACCACTCCTGACATTCGGATCAGCTAAATCACTGTATGAAGCCATTTTATTTTTTCTCCAGCTTTTTTCTTTATGTTTTCAGACATAAGGCCTCATCAGTTTGTTTAGTAGAATGCTGCAAAGCTGTTTTGCTGTGAACCTCAACATACACTATATTGCCAAAAGTATTCACTCACCGATCCAAATAATTAAATCAGGTGTTCCAATAACTTCCATGGCCACAGGTGTATAAAAGCAAGCACCTAGGCATGCAGACTGTTTCTACAAACATTTGTGGAAGGATGGGTCGCTTTCAGGAGCTCAGTGAGTTCCAGCGTGGTGCTGTGATAGGATGCCACCTGTGCAAAAAGTCCAGTCGTGAAATTTCCTCGCTCCTAAATATTCCACAGTCAGCTGTCAGTGGTATTATAACAAAGTGGAAGCGATTGGGAACGACAACAAATCAGCAATGAAGTGATAGGCCACATTAAATGAGGATGCTGAGGCACAGAGTGCGCAGAGGTCGCTAACTTTCTGCAGAGTAAATCGCTGCAGACCTCCAAACTTCATGTGGCCTTCAGATTAGCTCAAGAACAGTGCGTAGAGAGCTTCATGGAATGGGTTTCCATGGCCAAGCAGCTGCATCCAAGTCATACATCAGCAAGTGCAATGCAAAGCGCCAGATGCAGTGGTGTAAAGCAGGCCGCCACTGGACTCTCGAGCAGTGGAGACACGTTCTCTGGATTGACGAATCACACTTCTCCATCTGACAATCTAATGGACGAGTCCAAGAGAACGATACTTGTCTGACTGCATTGAGCCAAGTGTAAAGAGTTTAAGCTGTTATAGCTGCAAAGGGTGGACCAACATCATATTAAACCCTATGGATTAAGAATGGGATGTTACTTAAGTTCATATACGAGTCGAGGCAGGTCAGCAAATACTTTTGGCAATATAGTGTATTTGAAAATAGTGTTGCAGAATTTCTAGAATGCATAAAGGAGCATCAGCAGTTAGCTTGTGTATAATAGACAGCTAGGACAACAGCTAATTATGGCAATTCACAGCCGAACCACTGACAGTGTGTGAAACTCATCAGCCCTGATACTCGAGGGAGATGCCCCAGACAGCTGTGAACATGTAGTCAAGGAGCAGGGAAGTTGCACATGTTCATTAAAGGTGTGTGTCAAACAAAAAATAAAATTCTGGATATTAAAAAAAATGTTTAAATTTGAATAAGCAAGTAAGCTAAGCAGCCAAACAAGGGGTAGGCTTATGTATGTCCTCTTACTTATACTTAAAGTGCTACTAACTAGCTGTTTGCTGTAAAAGAACATTTCTGAGTCATCGATCATCAGCTTTATCATTCCTCTATCAGTCTTTTTTCAAACATCAAATACATTAAAGTATATATGTATGTATGTACATTCATACTTTAATGTTTTTGCTGTTTGAAGTCCTCAAATCAGTGACTCGAATAGACTCAAGTCCAAGTCACAATGACTCGAGTCCACATCAGATGAGTCAATCTTGTGATTCCTCACTGGCTTCCCACTCGCAACCATTTCTAACTGTATTTGTTGAACTGTATGATTTGTAGCAATGGGCAAATATTTATTTTATGAAATTAAACTCCCCCAAAATCTAGGCGAATGTTATCAAAGCTATTTTTCATACAGATGTCTTCATTGCTGAGAGTTTTACAAGTGAACTTCATTTTTTCCCCTGCAACAGTACTATGCCGAACACAGTGACCTGATGGCACTCGTTCGGCAATCAAACCCCGGACATGTAATTTCTGTGGAGTGGAGCTGAGTGTTATATCTATAGAGGCAAGTTTCTGTTGAATTTCCAAAATTAGTTTCACTAGAAAAAGTTACAAATGGAAAGTTCCTCGCCTCACACAGCTGTATCCAGGGCAGCCTCACTTAAACCTGCTGGCAGGACATCTGAACAGAGTGTACTATGTTAATCTATTTGGCGAATACAGTTCATGCTCATTCATTTTGATGCATAGATATGAGTAAATTATAAGAAATGTGATACTTTGTAATTTTATGTAGCTTGAGTTGGACAATGAAGGGTCTTCTATTAAGATTATCTCACTCGACTAGCGCTCCTGCATTCTGTAAGACTTGTACATTCTAGTGTGGTGGTTTGAGTATCAAATCTTCTCTCTCAATCAAAGAGCGCACTCTGTTCAGAAAGTCGTGGCAATCTGACCAGAATCCTTTCTAACATACTTATTAAACCCTGCAGCATATGCTGACTCTAATTTTGTCATTTGAATTTGCACGCTGGTTATCTGCCAGTGGAAGTGTGAAGTGTCTAGCTGCTCTCTTGCCGGTTGTTCCTCTCTCCTTTTCTTTTTGGGCTCCGTCTGAGACCGATATCAACAGTCATATTTCCATAGGCTCTGCATAACTCTCTGGACCTGGCTCAACATGTGACCAGTTGGATTGATTAGTTATCATGTTTTTTTCCATTGCTTGCTCACGAGGAAAGGAAGAAAAATTACCCAGGCATTACCCAGGCAGCGCATTTGGAAAAGAATAGAAATTCTCAGCATGGGACTGGGTTTGTCTACGAAGCAGATAGTTCTTTATGTTTTCTATTTGTTTTGCAGCTCATTGCCCCCCAGGTCATGTTCTCAGTGCGCCTCCATCACTCAGTGTTTGATATTTTTGTCAATAAATCAGCGCAAAATACCCTGTGTCAGACATGCTCTCTGGGTCTCAGCTCGGCTCGAGTGAATACATATTTATTCTTGGGAGCCGATGTGAAATTGTTTGATTTTTGAGCTGGCTGCTCGCAGCATTTCTGTTTGATTTACTGAATCCAAAGGTCACAACAGGAGGCAATAATCTGCCTCATCTATGCATATGTTTACATGCCTTCCCACTCATATGCGTAGAACCAAGGCATCGGAGTAGCTGTCGTGGGCTAAAATATGGACGTTGTAATTCCTGTAGGACTTGGGGAACAACCCATCGTATTTACTGTTCCTGGTTGAATTCTGTACTGAAGTCTCTCCGAGCTGTGTCTTGTCCCGACGAGAGTATGATGGGAGTTAATAAAAATGTTGCTGCACTCTAAGTCGCTTTCACTTGTTACCGAGGGCGCAACATAATGATTCTAACGAGCAGCTGCACCTGGTACATCAGTGACAAGACAGCAAACGGCAGAGCTCTTTTAATTGGAAAGTACAGGAAACAAATAATGAGGATAAGAGGGTTTAGAGCATTTCTTTTTCTGTTATGCGACCCTCTACTCACCCTACTTGATTCGAACCCTCACCCTATTGTGGAAATGATATCTGTATGTCTGTATCTATTCCAGAGTTAATCACAGCTACACATTGCTACTTGTTGTCATGAAGGGTACACGGGCTACAACATAGTAAAGAACTGAGGATTTACAGGATATGATTGAGGGAATAACATGGATCCAAGATGAAAACGAGAGGAGCGGTATTGAAAGAAATAGCCGCAATTACAAAGCCAGCTGCAGCGAGGACAGCGCCACGGATTCATGATTTATCAATACACAGCACAGTTCTGCTACTGATATTTCAGAGGCACGGTCGGGATTATAGATTCTAACATGCACAAACCTCAGTCAGATAAAGAATCAATGAGTCAGGCAGACCTTCTACTAAACTAACCCCCCCTGCTCCGGCACGCTCTCTGCTGCTGGTGGGTGGAGACGGGATGTGTTTTTTTGGTCACGTTGCCAACAAAGGGGATGGCGTCCCCACAAACCTCACCCACATTACCAACTGCTTACCATAGATTATGTAAATTAGTGTAGCTGTTTTCCTGTACCCCCACAGCCCTACCTGCACATAGTTCTGAAATCAAACCTAAGATATTTTCACACTTTCAAAATCCAATTGATTGGCCACATTTCCACTGGAGAAATCTTACAGAAAAGTAAAATATATCCCAACAAACTTGGGTGTAGCTCAGTTGGTAGAGCATGGGTCCTCGCTGCAAAGCCAGAAACAAGAAGCGCACAGAGGTTGTCCTCGTGTAACTCACTTGTGCTTCATATATCTATCTATCCATATATATATATATATATATATATATGTGGATATATAAATATATGAAGCACAAGTGAGTTACACGAGGACAACCTCTGTGCGCTTCTTGTTTCAGTCATGTTTCTTTGATGTGCTCTCATCAGACTCTTGCTTTATTTCTCCCATGAGACCAGCCTGAAATGTTTTCAAGTGAGATGCTTCGGTATGCATGTATCCATGTTATTACTCTTTGGTAATGGCCTACTGTATAGCATGTTGATACTATCTCCATGTGCTGTAGAGCGATAAGGCGGCAGGTAAAAGTCCCATTCAAATTGCCTCTTTTCAGGGCTGCTATCGCCCTCCTGCCTGGCCCTGGTGGCCTGTTGTGTATCCAATTAATATGTGCATTTAAGCCACTGTGCTGTCAATACTATGCTGACCCTACAGCAAATCTGTTCTGCTCCAGCTAAGATAATTGTTATCTTCTGAGGCGTGTAAATAGACTTTTGCAATAGATTCTGAAGCCTTCATTCGAAATGAAATAAAAATGGGGGAAAAGTTCAAATGGCCTGAGAAATGACACCGTATCTCAGTCAGGAAGTAGTTAATTTGATTCATTTCATCACTTCTCATTAAATTATTAATTCAAGAATTGTTAATTACATGCTGTGTGTGATCTCTTGGCGTGCCGTTTCAGTTAATGTCATTCTCTCCTCAGACAGACTATTACAGAGGATGGGACTCTACGTATCACCAACATCTCTAAATCTGACGGCGGGAGGTTCACGTGTGTGGCCAGAAACCAGTTTGGAACCTCCAGCAGCACAGGAACGCTGATGGTGAAAGGTATTTTTCTCTCTTTTCCACAGGTTTTCGCTACTGCACCTTATAAGCCGAGGGTTTAAACTTTTGTTAAGGGGAAAAAAAATACTAGCTCAAGCATGAAATTGATAATGAAATATATAGCCATTTTATGTTCCCGCCGGTTTGACAGACATATAAGTCATCCATGGTTTTGTCAGCTTTGAGTTATTGTTCATGTAGCAGAGTGGGGAGAAACCACCGCCGTCTATAGCTGTGAGAGAGGAATATTTTGTCACCAACATTTAATTTAAAAAGAGCTGCTGTAGTGCTTTCAGATTTGGGTTCTTAAATAATGATGATTATAGAGAGGGAGTTATTTTTTTTCCTTTCTAGTTGACATTGTGATTGCAGTGTGTTTAATTATGCATTACTGAGTTATGAGAGGCATTCGCTTCCTAAGTGAAGTTATCTAAGGTCACTTAATTACACTGATAGAGCAATCAGTCTCACTATTCTGGGTAAATTAAGCTTTATTACCTTCTTCATTTGCCTGGATTGTATATAGATACTGTGCCATATACAGACACATTGTTTTCCTCCTTTTTTGCCATAGAGCCTACCAAGATTATAATTCCTCCCTTGAGTTTGGACGCCACCGTGGGACAGAGCCTTGTGTTGCCCTGCGAGGTGTCCAGTGATTCGTCTCTGAGTCCTGTCTTCAAGTGGTTTTTCAATGGGAAAGCCATTGATTTCAACAGGCAGGAGCACTTTGAGATGATTGGAGGGGTATGTATAATGCGGGCGCACACATGGTGATTTAATTTCAAAGAAAATCAGAGCCAAGGGCTTTGACCTATGTAGGCTGGAGCTGATACTGAAGCTCTGTTATTCTTTCTATAAAAAACTTTTTCAATATGCATTGAATTTCCCTGGATGCCTCTCATTCTTCTAATTCTTCAAGGAAACCTAGATTAAAATGTACTTTGTAATAACAGGTGACTCACTGCGGAGTTTAAATAATAGTGAAATTTAAGGAGGCTTTACATATAAGACCAGACTGGATTTCATTCCCATAGTCATTTAGTCAAAGCATATGCCAGAAGTTTCTTTACTTTTCCCCCTGAATACAGTAAAACACATTTATAATCATTGGACTGAATTAGAGGTCACTCTTAATGTTAGCTAGCATGTTATGGTTGAGTTTTTGTGATCCCAAATGCAGAGACCGGAGACAGAGCTTGCGAGTTGGTGGTGGTGGTGGTGGTGGTGGTGGTTGGTGGTGCAGAGGTGGTAAGCAGGCACAGAGTCCAGATCAGTAGAGACTGGCAGGCGTGCAGGCTTGGGGGGTCGGCCAGACAGGCGACCAGACAGGCAGGCTGGCAGGTCTCCCGGAGCCAATGAGAGGGAGTGCAGGGTGGTTGACAGGAAACAGAGTACCGCCGAGGTTTTCTGCAGGGTGAGCCAAACAGGACGAGCGTTAGCAAAAAGGCAAAAACACGGGATGTGGAATTGTAGAGCTTACGAAAAAGCACAATGTGATCACCATTAGTTACAGAATAATCTGGCACTGGAGTTGTGGAGAGACCCGGGCTATATTGTCGGCAGGTGATGAGTAGATGATGGGCAGGTGCGGCACTCCGCTGCTGCTGCCATGCCCACAGCCACACACACACACACACACACACACACACGGGGAAAGAGCAGGTGAAGGAGAAAAGGGGCAGACAGGAGAAACAGGAAACAGAACAAAACACAACCCAGCTGTCTGTCTCTAGCAGTTGCTATGGAACCACAGTAACGTTTGCCAGCCCGCTAAAAGCACCATTTTACTTTAGCCAACCTTGGTGAACTACATGTGTGATTCTGCATTAGTGAGTAGAGTAAAAACTTTGGATGGTGAGCAACAGGTTCCTTCTTATGTTAGCTGACCTTAATGAACAATATTTACGTTAGCTATGTAGCTAGTGGGGAAAAACTTTCAACAGGGAGCCAAAAGTCCCATTTCTTATGCCTTAGCAAGTGCATGCTAACCTGGGAATTCCACTGGTTGCATGTACGTCGCGGAACAGCTCGTGCTCAGTTGTCTGTCAACCCTCCCAGCTGCATTTGGAGTGCAGCACCGTCAGACATGAGGAGTTGCGAGACCGAGGAGTTCCCGCGATAATTACAGAATCGTGTACCGCTGCAGTCATACTTATGTGTTATAAACACAACAACGATCAGATAAAAGGTTAGTGTTCCCAAGCGAAGGATTAGAAGTTCTTGGTTTTGTCTCTTTTTTTAGATTTTTGTGCAGCGTCAAGACGGAGTGTTTTATTATCAAAATGAACTGGATGTTGCTTTTTTTGTTTCGGTGTCTGACTTCCTGTCTGCTCTGTGCTGAAATCAGCTGAATTTATGCGCCATGCTAGGGCATCCGGCTGATATAGAAGTCTTTTGCATCTGCTACAGAAGGGTCCGGACTGCTGGAGCTGCAATGTAGAGAGTAGTTATGCAACGCAGCGGAACGCAGTGGAAGGAGACGGGCTGGTGAAATGGTGCTAATGTTAGCTAGCACGTTATTTTGGGGCTACTGAATTCACAGTAGTCTAACTGTTATCCTGAATCCTAATTTAAATGTACCTCTGTATGTCTGGAGCTCCATCCTCAGTCACCTCTATGCCTGCTTCTGCTTTCTTTTTCTTTTTCTTACGCAGTTTTCCTCAGTTAAAAGGTAACTAACGCAGAGGGAAAGTCGAGGTGGAGCTGCCAGACAGTTGGTTTTGTGATGTTCAAAGTTCAAAAGTCAATCATTGCTGGTTCTACATGTAACATACACTGTTCTCTGATATTGTACCTTAACATAACACCCTGTATATGTACATTTTATCCCAAAAGCGGTACATATAGTTACCTTGAGGTTCAGCATTTAGTCAGAGTCATTAGTTACATTAGGGTACATTAGTGTAGATTGTCGGGGGACAGAAATAAACTCCTACCCTGTTTCTGACGGTCTGATGAGGTTACAAAATGTTTGTGAGCAGAGTTACTGCACAACTTTTGTCATCCTCACCAAGAACTGCTCTTGAGAAAATTCATGTCTTTGTCCCCTCCAAAGTTGATGTTAGATTTTAGGGGCTAGGAGCAGGAGGCTATTAGCCTAGCTTAACGTGCAGAGGGAGACAGCTAACCTGGCTTTCTGCCGAGTTTAAAATTAGAGTTTGCCCACAAGCTCAGCAATTGTATTTTCATTGTTTTCCATGTAAAAAAGTCCACACAGTTAGTGTTGCCAACTTAAGGACTTTGTCGCTATATTTAGAATGTTTTCAGACCCCTCTAGTGACTCTTTGACAAAAAAGCGATTAGCGAAAAATCTAGCAACTTTTTCTGGTGTTATTAAAGACTTTTGGAGACTCTGGAGTGAAAGCACGAAATCAGCCTACCAGCCCCCCTAAAATTCACTAATATTACATATGTCTTGTTTGTTTAATCTATACAAAAGGCTGGGGGTTATGGGTCCCATGTATCAGACAATTGCTAGCCTCTGAGCACTTGCCACTTTTGCTTTTAAGACTGTGTGTCAGAAACCCTGTGCTTGTGCATGTAATTCAGAGATGCCGGCAAGATGATACAGTGTGTTGTGACCCGTGAACAGGGATGACTTTTCTTCAGCTTCAGCTGATTTCACTGTATGAGCAAATCAATCAATTTCTCCTCGAACCCAAAAAAAAGGAGCCACATTTTTTTGTAATCACGAGATTTATGCTCCCCTCTGGTTGAGCACACCAGGCCCTCTGAAGTCTGTGTGCAGCACTGACATTTCCACAGTGAACATAAAAACAACAGCTGTTTTACTTGCCTTCCCTTTCTTCTCGGAGGGACTGATTTCTGTATCTCTGTACTTTTCTGAAAAAAACCCCAAAAAACTTTGGAGAATGATATGTGTGTGTGTCTGTGCGTGCGAGAATATGACAGGAAAGTGCTAAAAGCAGCTTTGAAAACTCTTACTAGAGCCATTCATCCGAGCTGAAAGGGTAAAGTATAAACACAACAAACACGATTCACAGAGAAAA